>KB667445.1:1251973-1349854 GCA_000349065.1 Anopheles quadriannulatus
CCCCCCCCCCCCCCCCCTCACTCTCCATTTTTAGTTATTTTTCTTTTTACATGTCGGAGGGTTATTTAAACGCCACAGGCAGAGCAGTATACATCAGTTATTCATTGGCTAGTCTCTATAGTATATAAGAACGAAATTGTCCAGCTACTGCTTATCTCTTTCTCTCTCTCTCTCCCTCTCTCTCTCTCTCCCTCTCTCTCTCTCTCTCTCTCTCTCTCTCTCTCTTGTTCAATTGAGTTATAAGTAGCTAACTTTTTATCATCAACCTCTGATGAACTGATTTGTGATAGGCGTAGATAGATAGTTTTAGATATGTACAAGGCCTTGTCTTGATTGTAATTGATTTAAACAAGTTTTAACGGGTTTTGACAACCTTTTAAAACTGTAAATTTTCGTTCGGTGTTTTTAAATTTAAAAAAAAACACTATGCATTGTATAGAAACATGTTAGAAAGTTAATTAAAATGGTTAAAGGTTTTTGTTTTATATTATGATGAGTCATACTTCCATTTACCCTTGTTAATTTCACTATTTGCCTCCTTCAACTGTTCTACAAAGTTTCGTGTGTGTCTCATTAGAATCCAATAGGCAAATATTCGCCAGCGAGTAGCAACACTAGTTGCTAAGGGCAGGCAAATCGAGTACAGACATGCACCGACCATCTATTACAGCTGGGGTGTGCAACAGCGTGAGTGCACTGCGCGCTGCTACTTCATGTCCGAGACTCGATTTCCGCTTTCCCCCGTTGCTGTGGTGCGTGCATTTTGATCGACAAAAGTGGTGCGGCGTATGTAAGATATCGTTCGATCGTTCGAGCCACGTTCCCACTTGACCGTGATAGAAATAGTCACTTTTCCGTGCCAGCCAAAAACCACCATGATGCTGCCAATCCAGCCACCACCACCAACAGCTTTTGACCCAATCACGAAGAGAAGTAATGACTGGCCGTTCTTCTCATTCGGCTGAGTGCAGATATTGTGGAATGTAAATGGCTGGAAACTCACTCAACCCCGTTCGCAACTCTTCTGTTACTAAGGGGGCACATACGCGCAACATTACACGGCGCGCAATACATATTGGGTGGAATAAATAACATTGAACAATTCCAAACGCACACCCCTGTGCGGAGGAAACGTATTCTTATCCCGCCGGCACCACAATACCACCGGGTCACACGATCGCGCGCAAGCCCCGATGCGCCGCTGCGCTAAGCAATCAATCCGGCGGTGGCAAATGTGGAGTGGATTTGCGGCCTACCTTTCACTGACGGATTGGTTTTAGTTGGTGCACCCACAAGTGGGAGTGAAGAAGGAGCGTGTAAAAATGCAGCACAGCAGCACACACCGCGAACGAGATTAGGACGCGGCGCACGCGGCGGCATCGCAACCACCACCACATGGGTCGCCGATGCGCTTGCCTTGCATGCGCGCGTGTCTATTTTTTGACGATTTAATCGATTGTTTCAGTCTTCTCATGTGTGTGTATGTGTGTTTGCGCTGCTGCACTTCATTTGCTGAACTCTACTTGACCTTTGGGTGCGTTTTTTTTGTGTGTCTACCACATCACCCTGGGTGCCGTCTTGTGCGGGTTGGACCGCTCGGTCAGTTGATGCATTTAATTGAGCACATTGCCCCCGAGTGTTTGATTGCGTGTGTGTGTGTGTGCGCGCTATGAGTTCTCTCCCCCCTGGTTGCAATCACTAATTTCAATGTCGTGCTGCCCTCGGTCTCTCTTCTCCTGTTCTTGGGCGTAGTAATTATAATGTTCTATCTATCTTCATCTTTCTAGGCGTTTGTCTTTTTGTGCTTTCTGGCTCCCTCTCATGATGGTGCATTATTAATAATTGTCTAATCTTCTTTTAGGTTTGGGTTGTTCGTTCAGCACGATTCTTCAAACAACCTGCCTGCCTTGTGTGGAATTTGGTTGAAAATTAGGCACTTTTTCATTCGCGTAATGTGATGTGATGTGTTAGGAATTCCTTCCCACGTGGCGTTAACTATTCGGTGTGCGCAGTCAACCGAATCTGAGTTTTGCGAAAATTTGGACTCCGTGTTTTGGTGTCGGCACAGAGCGGCAATTTTGCTGCTACATCTAACGATCAAGCTCTGCTGACCGATCAAGGAAAGATAGTAGGGGCTTTGAAAAAGAAGAAGGTGTAGGAAATGAAAGGGAATAGGCGATCTCTATCAAATTCGATCTGAAAAACGCGATCTCTTCATTGTGATGGATTGGGTTCGAAATGAATTGTGAAGTGGTTTTTAGTGTTTTCTTGTTTTCCAATTCAAAATCAAAATTTTAAAGCTTTGCTTCCCCTATTTCAGTTATTTTCTTATTATTTTCGAACATTTGAAGCTTTGGTAACGGTTTCGATTGAACTGTGGTAACATGATATTGATCTAATAAGATCGTAGTTGGAGTGATCATATGTCATTTAAACCTTCAAAATAAGACCTTACGATTGCGTTTAGAGTGATCTTCGGATTTTATTCAATTACGAAGTGTACTTGATAGTCTCGACATCACGATCGTGTACAAATTTAAAGACTTGTAGACTAAAAAAGTCTTCAAAAATGAAAAAAAAAAACAAACAACACAGCATAATTTAGGGATTTTTGCCTCCTTTTAAAGGGAACGTTCGATCAGGTGGCCAACGTTTCAAGCTTTTCCTTTTGTATTATTCCCATCCTCTACCACTGTTTTCAGTGCGATGTGTGCATCCGTCCTGCAATCGAATCCGCAGCTGTCAATGTGTGCTGGCTGGCTGGCCCAAAAAAAAAAGGCCGTTAAAAAACCGTTCACCGGTGGATCTATTGAACGATTTTGCTTTTAAATCCTCCAGTTTCGATGCACCGAGATCATCCCTATTCCCTGGTGTATTGTGGGCTCTTTTTCTCTCTATTCATTCCCAACAAACCGACCCTAAACCCCCGGATGAGGTTGTTGGAAAGGAGGGTAGAGAGATCACTGCTGCATTTGGCAGAGCAGGTCCCTTGTTTTCACCCAACAGAACAGAAGCAAGTAGCATAGCGAAGAAAGGGCGAGATTAGGATGTTGGCAAAGTTGCCTTCTGTCTTTTTTCCGGTCGAATTCCAGTGTCTGCACGTGCACTTTCACGTGGTGGTGGCCATGGTGGCCTAAAGACCGTTCGTTCCAATGTTTTTTGTACGATCACGTAGAGAGACAGCCAGCGCGTTCCAATTTTTCATCTTCTCTGATGACGAAACAAACTTCACCATTCATTCCAATCCCCGAAAGCAAGGGGGTGGGCATGAGAGGGTTACCGTTTGGGTGTGTCATCCAAGTGTCAGGCGTGTGTATGCGTGTATGGCGCGCGCGCGCGCGCTTTTGCGGTTTTTGGCGTTGACGCGCCATGCGGCGGCGATGGTTGGGGTTTAATGTTCCTTATCGCCATTTCGATGAGCGCCGCGTGTGCTTGGATGCAGTTCCGCACTTTACTCTTTGGTGGCGGGGCCTTTTTTTTGGGAGTGTGTTTGCTCTATGCTTCCATTTCGCGAGTCGAGTAGCAAAAAAATAAAAACAATGGAGAAGGAGGAGGTCATCATCGTTCAAAATGTGTACGTCACAAAGCAAGCAATACCACCAGCACCACACAACAGCTGGTCGGGGTCGGATCATGATCGTGGCGGGAAAAAGTCGCAATTCTCTACGATGCACTGGCGAACGCGATACCAAAAGAGGGAAAGGGAGAGCGAGTGAGGGAGCAAGGTTACCGTTTTGCTTCACTGTTTGTTTCTTCTTTTATGTGGGCTTTGGAGTGTTTTTCGGGTCTTTTTTTTCCTTTTTTCCGCTTTCTCTACTGATGGCAGGCAGTTCCACCTTTTCGGTAGGCACCACCATCCTTCTCCATCTCTCGAACAGCTGTTTCCGGAAGGATTCCTTTTAAAGTGTTGCGTTTGGGTGTGTTTGTATGTATCTTGCTTTTGGTAGGAAAAGAAGAAAAAGAGGGAGAAATAGAAATAGAAGTGTAAAAATCGTTTAAAATATTAGAAAATGTCTTTTTTTTCTTTACAAAAGTTGGATAATTTTCCTTTTTTTTCCTCCTTTTTTTTGCTTGCTTTTTTAACTAAATTGTGGCTAAATTTCGTGCCATTTTGCCTGCCACTCTATAAATTATTGCATCGTAATTCTTGCGTAATGATTTTTGTATGTTTTTGAATAACTTTTAACAAACAAAACTCAACAAACAGCGAATTTATATTGCATTTCCTAAATGGTGTGTCAAATCAGTACAATTTGTACAATGAACTGTCCAAATTGTAAAACCAAGTAGTCTCAGGACCCAGGGGAGACTGACTACCTGTTTATGTTATTTAATTCCAGACACCTGATATTTAAAGAGATTGTCTTCTTCACGCTCTTTTCTGCCAATTTTCAGACCATATAACGTCATCAAATCGTTTGAATTCTCATTGGCATCTCTCATCCAAAAACTGGATTTGGATTATGGTTAAAAATAGCTTGAAACACATACAATTCCCATAAGTGTACGGAATTGACTACAACATACTCTGCTGTATTATCTGCTGACTGCGATGCAATCGTTGCCACCAAATTTAGGCTCTAACTCACCTGTTTTTGTCTCAATCTTTCATCAATTTTGTCTTTCAGGTATCATTTTTTTTACTGTAAACCAATTGTTTTAAAATTGATGCCTTAGAGCCAAAATTTGGTGGCAACGGCTGTAAGTTAAGAAATTAAACATCTTATTGATAGCATTTAAAACATAAAGCCGCTGCCAGACACACCGAAAAACCACCGCAACGAAAAAATGACAGCTGAAATATAACGCATTGTAACGCTCCTTTTTTCGAAATCGAAATCGATCGAAATCCTAACGAAATGGCTGTTAACAAGCTTCTGCAGTGCAAAGCAGCAATTGAACAGAAATTAAAAATAAGTGTACGAGTTATTTTCACCAAAATTGAGAAAAACTTAACCCACTTTTCGTTTGTTTACAATAGCAAGCGTTATTGATCGGTTGTCAAACTTTTTCGTCGCTGTCGTTTTTTCGGTGTGTTTGGCAGCGGCCTAACAATTGTTCTGCCATTTTTAGTAGTTTTAATGGAGTGAAACAAGTTGGCCATGGAATTTCAGGTGTAAACAATGTCTTTAACATTTATTAAATTTCATTAAACAAATTAATCCAATAACACGGGTTTTTGTAGTGTTTTTGTGATATCAAATTACAGATGTTATAAATCTGCTCAAATACCTTGTAAATTTATCATGATTGCTACAAGAGTAAAAAGATGTTGACTCAACAATATAAGGTACGTTAGAGCCAAACATGTTTGATGCCTTAGGCCTCTGCCAGACACACCGAAAAAACCACCGTAACGAAAAAGTTTGACAACCGAAAAGTAACGCTTTATTATTGTAAACAAACAAAAAGTGAGCTTTGTTTTCTTCAATTTGGATGACAATAACTGGAATACTTAAGTTTATTTTGTGTTAACTTGATGTTTGGCACTGCAGAAGCATGCTAACAGCAATTTCGTTAGAATTTCACTCACCGACGGGCTGACCGAAAAAAGGAACGTTACAATGCGTTACATCAAAGCTGTCAATTTTTTCGTTGCGGTGGTTTTTTGGTGTGTCTGGCAGCGGCCTTAGAGCTAAAATTTAGCGGCAACGACTTTAAAATACATTTCTCCATTTAATTTGGCTTTTACGTTGCCTGAAATTTTGGAAAATTTCCTTTCGGAATCTATAGAGAAGAAAATTCAAATTTTATACAACTGAAAACTCCAAACCTTTTATCCGCTCCTTATTCTTGCCATTAATGTAGAGTCGAGTTTTAATGGTTCCAATTCTACAACAATTTTAGCTTAAAAGAGCTGGCAAATAAAAAAACACTTTTCTCATAATTTTATTAAAATAATAACTTCGCCCGACATTCCCGTTCTGCTCGACATCGTACGGCCTCTCTCCTCGCGTGAAGCTGTTCCCTCCCATTTTGGGAATGTTAATACGGCGCGAGCACACAACACACACACGTTTCGGGATGATTGCATGGACGGGCACGCGGGCAAGTGTACGCGCAAAAGCAGGCTAATGAATATTTACACCAAACACACCAAACTCGGGTGCGCAAGCGAAGCGTAATTGATGCCGTCCATACGCCGGCGGCACCACAACACGCCCCGGAGCCTGAGGGAATGGAGAAAAGTGTTGTGGATTTGGCAGAAGGTTAAGTAATCAGCGTGAATCCGTACGGGTTAGAGAGAGACAGATATGTCGCATGAAAGGGAGTTATTGTCCTCGGTGGCCTGGCCCTCTGTTAAAAGTGCATCCCAGTAACGGAGCAGAAGATTGATCTTTGCCATTAAGAGTTGTTAAAAGAATGCTGCAGTTTAATAAAGTTTCTAACGACCCTTTTTTTGGTTCTTTATTTGTTTCTCAACCCACAGGGAGAGCCAACACACTGGATGTGCTGTGCGCTGTACGTGGCCTGCCTGCAGGAGCTGCCAGCCGTCGGCGATCCGGACCACTACATACAGGGCAATGGCGTGAACATTACGAACCTGTTGACACAGTGCGATATTAAGTACGATCGCTATGAATACCACCACCAACTTCGCCGATGCAATCGCTTTACTGACCCTTTCCTCTCTTTCCCACACAGAATCCAGGAGTTCTTCTCCAAGATGAAGCAATGGTCCGAGATACGCTCACTCCCCGGGCGGCTCCGGACGGCGGTCGACAATCTGCACCACGAGTTTTCCGTCTCGATCACGACGTACACCGTGTTCGGGGAGGACTTCCCGCGCATCTTCAACGAGGCGAACATCGTGCCGGACGAGCCGAAGCGCAACAAGAAGAGCAAACCGAACCCGTGCTCGTACAACCGGCTGCGCGAGTTCAGCTGGCTGCTGTTTCTCACCGTGAAGGAGCAGCACCGGGAGCAGCGCCGGGATCTCGCGACCGCCATGGACCTGTGCGTGTGCGTGATGGATCTGATCTATCGTAACGTGGTCGCGGACGGCCGGATGGATCTGGTCAACCCGAAGGTGCTGCAGGAGGGCGGCAGCAGCTCGGTCGATGGGACGACGGCGGCCGCCGAGGCGGCGCTGAAGATAAACGTGCGCGAGCAGCTGTGCAACGAGTATCCGACCACGAGCGAAAGCGTGGACGAAACGAACCGGAGCGTGTTTCTGCCCGCCCTGTCGAGCATGGTGGAGGCGAACGATCTGCGGGGCACGCCCGATGGGCAATCGTTTCTCGGGCTCGTATCGGTGGCAAACTTCGAGGACAACCTGAAGCTGCTCAATCGGCGCTACGAGCGGTGCATTCTGCGGTGCGGTATGCTGGACGAGCGGATTGCGCTGAGCAGCCGGTCGTCTCCGACCAGCCAGCGCAATCGGTGGAGCGTCAATGTGGCCGGACCGCCGCGCACCCCGCTCAGCCTCAAATCGGGCCGCACTGGTGTTGGTGGCGGGGTTGGAATGGTTCGTGGCATTCGCGTTGGTTTCGCCAATGGCGGACCGGAGCAGTCCAGCGGCAGCCCGTTCGTGGTGCGCGGTACGCTGTCCCAGCTGATGAAGCGCATCCGGGGCCACGAGCCGGGCAGTCCGCGGGGCACGTTTCTGACGCTGATGAAAAACTGTACGCCCAGCCCGCTCGGCACGGTGCTGGAGCATGTGGACCGGATGCGGGCCCGCTTTGTCAAGCGGCTCACGGAGCAGGAGGGCTGGAAGCTGGCCCTGGCCGACTGTCGGTTCGATGCGGTCGAGGCGCTGTACTACCAGCTGCTGGAGAACATCATCCCGTGGGAGCTGAAGAAGCGCCCGTCGATGACGGTGTCGAGGGTGATCTACGATCTCTGCTCGAACGCGTTCTTCAACGAGACGGTGATCGTGTGTGCGGCGGAAATCATCTTCTTTCTGCGGCAGGAGCAGCACAACTTCCCCTGGATACTGGAGGTGTTTGGGATGGAGCCGTTCCGGTTCTTTCACATCATCGAGGTGACGGTGACGGCCAACAATGACATCCTCACGTCGGACATTGTGAACCATCTGCGCAGGGTATGTGGGGAAAAAAAGGCAAACGATGAACTGTTTGGTACTAATGGCGGTTATTAAATGGTTCATCGTTCTAGATTGAGGAGCAGCTGGTGGATTCGATCAGCTGGAAGAGCTCCTCGGTGCTGTGGGAGTGTATGGAGAAGGAAAACTATCAGATACCGGCCAACAAGGACGTCGAGCAGCGGGCTGAGATTGCCGGCGTGACGCCGCTCAAGGGCGATTCCGTACCGAACACACCGAACGGTACACGGGGTAAGTTGATCGTACGGGAGGGGGGATGGAGAATGATAATCCTTTTTCTGGAAGGATCACGCTTTTTAGGAGAAACAATTACAAGAAAGTGGCGATTACACTGGAAAAAAGTGGTTTGAAATGGTTCATTAAGCAACTTATTATTATTGTTTAACCGGTTCAGGCGGCGGTCCTTCGACGTCAACCGCAACAACAGCCTCAACAACAGCAACAGCGACAACCGCCACCGGTCGTCCGGTACCGCATCCCGATTCGGCCAAGAAAAAACTGTTTGTCGATCTACCGGCAACACCGACGAAATTGCCACCACCACCGGCGGCATCAACTTCTTCTGCAACGCCGTCCGCTGCTACAGCAACGTCCACCAATGCCGGTACAACCGGGGCTACTGCAGCCGGATCTGCCACGTCCGCCTCGTCGTCGGAAATGGCCAATGTGCCAGGTTTGTTGTGTTCACGCACCTTCGCTTGCTCATCATCCATCCCGTGTGTCGATCCTGCATCCCCGTGCCATCATCTCATAACACATCTAGCTCTGGACACGGTCTATTCTGCAAATAATTCATCCTTCGCTTCGCAACCACTATCACTAACACATGCTTTCTCACGTCGTGCGCCAAGGTGTGCTTTCGCACGATCGTTTGGTCGTTTGGTCCGCTACGGTTCTACATTTCATTTCATTTACAAGGCAGCAGGAAAAGGCTGCTGATAAAAGCTTCCAATGCTAACAGAATGCAATTTGCCATCTATTTAGTTCCTCCCCTATTAGCCAAAATCGTGTTAATAGATGTCTATTAGACAGGCCAAATAGACGACTGTCAATCAATTCAATTCAATCTCTCTGTGTCTATTAGGCATCTTTTAGGCTCACGAATGGAAGTAATTATTAGACAGTAAAAATTAAAACCATCAAGGGAGGAAACAATTGTAAGGTTCTACTATCTCTGGTATCTCATTTGAAGGGGTTTGCGGATAATGTTCGATGTGAAGAACCTTGTTCGTGCTAATTCCAGATCATTCCTGTATGAGTGTAGCGCCGCGTTTCGAACTCAGTCCAGTGAGGGTGAAAACTCGTACATCTGCAGTGAGGGCTAAAGACAGTTATACACAATGAGATGCTATGAACATATAAAATGCTTCATGGGTTATAATTGTGTTAATTGTTATAATTTTTCCTCTTCATTACATTACACAATTTCATTGATATAGTTGGATAAGCTGTCTAACAAAATTGATTAAAGACGTAATTTAGACACATATTGGGATTTCTCATCTAATTACAAATATTAGACACTTATTAGACAGGTTAACGACAGTAAATCTAGTAAGGTTTATAATACCTTTTTTGACGAATAAGTCTAATAAGTCTTATTAGAGACAACGACGGTAATTCGACAATTCGTCTAATTATACGGGACCTGTCAATTGACAGACAGTTATTGGGATCAGTTGTCTTTTTATATGGATTTTGGCTGGTAGGGATCGTCATCTCGAGTTTCTTGAAGATCATCCCTATGCTCATCTCTCTGCTTCGTCCGTTTTCTCTCTCCGCCTTCGTGTATTGGATTGGAAATCTACTAACAGCTTGAACAATTCCAAATTGCTATTATTAATGTCCTCATTAGCCTATTACAGTCATCTCTGGTAGTATTAAACCATTTGATTGTAATGCCATGCTCATGCTGTGTAACATATGTGTGTAAGGTTTTCGCCTAGACCTAAGCTAATATTGTGCATCTCTTCCGATTTGATTTGTTTTACAATCGTTTTCTAAATACCATACTTCCTTATTTTTATCCTCCCCACAGGTAATGGTACGAACGGTAGCAGTGATTCCAAGTCGATCTCATCGTTCAGCTCGCCGCAGCGCAGTGCGCACGATCCGCAGCATCCACCGTCGAACGAAACGCGTCGTTTGAACTTTTTCTTCCGCAAGGCAACTTTTCGTCTTCCAATTGCTTTTCTGTGTTGTTACTGTTAAACATATGCGCTAATTGTGTAATGCCCACCCCTCTTCCCTCCCCACAGATGTACCAGGTGGCGTACGATCGGCTGTGCAATCTCTGCCAGAATCTCGGCATCGATTCGGAGGTGATCCAGAAGCTGATCTGGACGATACTGGAGTTTACCATCACGAAGTGCTCGCAGGAGCTGATGCGCGATCGGCACCTCGATCAGCTGCTGATGTGTGCCATCTTTGTGACGATGCGCATCAAGAAGCTGCCGAACACGTTCAAGCAGATCATGCACTGCTACCACAGCCAGCCGCAAGCGAACAGCTCCATCTACCGGAGCGTGTTTATACGGTACGAAAGTGCGGCAACGCCGCCGGACGGGAGTGGTAAGGAGGTGGTGGAGGAGGAGGCGAAGGATGCTGACGAGTGTAGCAATGGGCAGGGGAAGAATGGTACCACCACCACCACCACCGCCAGCAGCAACGGTGAGGCGACGGGTGATGCGAGCGAACGGTGCCCGGTGACGGAGATGGCCGGCACCTCGGTACAGTACGGGCGGGAGGTGTACGGGGACATTATAAAGTTCTACAACGACATTTACGTCGTGACGGTGCACCACTTTGCGCTGCAGTATTACAACGCTGATGTGGTATGTGTGTGTGTGTTTCATATTGCTCTTTTGCTACTTCTAATGCCCCTTTCCTTCCCCATTTCAGTCCCAGGAATCGCTCTTCCTTTCCCCAACGCCCAAATCGCAGATGCGCAACATCCAGAAATCGCCCCGCCAGATCAGCTCCGGCATCAATCTGTACGTTTCGACGACGAACAAGATCAGCTCGCTCAAGGACTCGCCGAACGTGCGCGTACTGACCTTCCCGTCGAGCCCCGGGCAAAGTCCAACGGTTCGTGTTTAGTCGCCATCGCGTATTCTGACATCGCATCGCTTGAAATAGTTTTATTAATCCATTGGATCGTTTTGTTTGTTTGTTTTCTTCTGCAGATGCACGAGCGCAAGTTGCCGCTGCTGGTACGGGGCAAGGTGGGCGAAACGGCGGCCCGCCGGCTGACCGAACCGGCCGCATACGAGCCGTCGCGGGCACCGAAGCTGCGGCGGCTGGATAAAATCCACCAAGAGCGACAGCATCAGGACAACGAGATGTCGGAGAACGAGTAGTCCTGCTGTGGTAGTAGTAGTCACGATCTGCTGTTTGAATCCCCACTTCTTATCCTTCATCCATTCATATCATCCCCGCTAGAGGCGTGTTTTAATTATTTTTTGTTGGTTTAAGTACGAATTTAATCTTTGGTAAGAGAGAGAGAGAGAGAGAGAGCTAAGAGGAGACAGGACAATCTTGAGGACTCTTTATGCACGGACAAAAAGGAAGGTACTCATTGTGTAGGGGGGGGGGGGGGGAGGGATGGTTCGACGACCTATACCCGAGCAAGAGCTCCTAGCGTTGATTTGCATATTCGAATAGGTATTTCGATACACACTTCTCTTTTAATTGAACCATTTGGCTTTAAGCGGACAATGCTTCTTTGGTGGAAGCTCGTGGCGTGCCTCACTTGTGTGCCTGGACTTGTTTTATTACTTTTTAACGTGATCAGCAGCCTTGTTTTTTCCCCCTTGTACTCGTAGGCTGGTTGCCTAGAACGGTAGGTAATGTGTTTTAGTTTGTCACAGTTTCTTTTTTACCGGACCTTTTCCTCGGTTTTGGTAAAAGTAAAAAAAAAAAACGCTTGGGAACGGGGCTAATGGTTTTAACGACATGTGTAATTCTAAGCTTTATAAAATGAACTACCTTTTTAGTTTTATCCTTTCGTGGTCATCGCGGCATTGGAGGGCGTGTGTGTGTGTATGTGTCTTGTTCCACTGGAAATCAAACGAACAATTACGACCATATTGAAGGCAGACTAAGACTAATGTGTTTAAAATAACCGTTCCCTGTCTAAGCTAAACGTAGGCAGTTGGGTGGCATTTAGCGGAGATTAAAGTAAAGCGCCCCTCGGTGTTAATTGCTCGACTTTTTTTTGTTAAGCTTAAATATTATTGAACTAAAAATGGCAAATGAGTGGCTTCCCTCCATCTACTGACGTTTGCTATTCGCTCCCCGCGTCCACGCGCAATTCCGTCCAATTCTCATCCATTCCCGGATCCCACACACTGGCGACAAGTTTTGGTGGATCTCAAAGTTCGGTGTCTTTCATGTAATAATGTGATCTTCTTTTATTTCCAATTTAAACAAACAAACAAACAAACAAACAAACAAAAAAAGCGTATTCTCTCGGTTTGGGTTTTGCTTTAAATTAGGTCGTTGCCCTCCTGTTGGTACAAATCGTTTAAATGCACCGTATGTGTGTGTGTGTCTGTGTGTGTATGTAGGTACACACGTATCCACTGTGTGTATATGTATGTGTATTAGTGTGTGTTTGTGTATTTTTTAATAAGTGTATACGAGCGGGGGACAGTGCACACTCTCCCGAACCACCGCACCTTATACACCAATATCTTGTAGAGTTTTAGTAGCAAATCTTTAATAACAGCGAAAACCCCCGACGACCAACGTATGTGCGTCCAACCCCCCCCCCCCCCCCCTTTATATTCCCTCTTTAGTGTGTAGTGTGTTTAATGTATATTTATTTAAAACAAAGCAAAAGAAAAACAAACGAAAACCTTCAAACAACTTACCACCGGATGTGTCGTGTGGGGAGCGTTTCTCCGCTCTTCCTCCACCACAACGCAAAGATCTCTTATGTGAACGCACCCGGCTATCATTATGGTGTAGCGGAGGACGGGTCTCTTTTGTTGCGATGATGATGATGATGATGATGATGGAAAACGATGATCTGGGGTTAGACGTGTTTATTCCACCGGTAGGCTAATAGAAGCTTTGTATGAAGATATCCGTTCTTGCAACACAAGTTCAGTGCGGTGAAAAGGGAAAAGGAAAGGGGCAGTAGTGTGTCTCACCTTCCCCGACAGCTTGGTAAAGACTGCAGTCGATTTTAATCAGCACAACTACTGCTGGGGAAAAGCTACTTTGTGGTAGCTTAACCTTGTTAGTAGAGATCACCATTCATTCAGGGGCTCAGGAAAGTACGGCTCTCTCTCCACGCCTAGGGAAACGATCCTCGCTAGGATCGCTAGCTTTGCTGGACGTGTGTGGGTTCGTATTCGTTTTTACTTGGCCTCTTTTTTTGGCACATTCGTTTTTGGCATTTGAAACTGTTTGGATTTGGTTTCGGTAGCGAGAAAACAGCGAAATTCGTGTGTATGTAGTACGTACCGCCATTACCCTATTAACCGAAAATAGATGCAATCCAGGATGATGAGAATTGGACACACGTGGACGTTTAAAGAGTTGACCTGCGTAGGGATGGGCATGAAATGTAAAGGCTTTCAAGAGTGAAATACGGCATGGAATAGAAATTTCAAATTAGAATGTGAAAAATTGATCCTCTCTCATTGTAAGTTACCATAGCCACGAACCTTCACTTTCCCATTGGATTGATCGTCAAACGTGATCGCGTGATATTGGTCCCCGACACGACTAGAGCGACACCGCGATCCGTTTGTTTAATCAAAAAATCTTATCTGATCGTCTGCGAAAGGACATCATACCAACAAAGTCTCCACGAAGAATGTGCCTCCTCAATGTCGCTATTCCACGATCAGCCTCGCCACAGTTTCCCTCTGCCTCGTGACACGTGTACTACAACGGACAAACGACACAGCTAAAGTAGAAGCTATTTTTTTGTTATGATAAAATGCAGGTCATCATCCTTTCTAGCTGTGTAAACAACACACAGCAGCAATCGTTTATTTTTAAGCTACTTGCAAGCATAAAACTGATCAACTCATCATTATTATTAGCATAATTTGATGGGACAACACATTTGTTGCACCATTTTTGTCCTTTACTTTAAACCCCACCTCTTTTTGTCGCCCTCCTTTGTCTGACTAACTGCTGTCCTCATAACGAAACGAAAAAAGGAAGAAATCCCAAATCGTACTCCTCGATGATACCACCATACGGCTAATTGTGATTTTGTGTTTTTAATGTTAGGCTTTGCGGTTTAAACTCCCTAAAATGCTTTCCCTCACCTCACACCCATACGCGCACGGCCCTTCCCCATCCCTCATTAATTTTAGCGTCGTGTGTGTGTGAGGGTGTGTTTCGTTTCCCATGCGTTAATGTGCGTTATTATATGTAGCTTCCTTTCTAATTCTCTTTTTTTTTAAAGGCCAATGTAATAGTCATTTATAACCGTTAAACACTTATTGAGAATAAATATATCTATATTATATACACACAGATGAAGCATGTAAACAACGGGTGAGCCTTTAAAAAGTTGCTGAAATTTGGTAATGTGTTGCAAAGAAAGAAATATAAACAAATTTTAATCGCTTCTTTAAAGTGATCGCGATCGTGTGCTCGATCGTGCCGCGAAAGGACCAATTATTTCTTTGTTTTATTGTGTGTACAAGCAACCAAATATTTGTAAAGTACACACCGAAAATGCACGAACGCGTGCCACGATTTGAAAACTGCCGCGGACTTGGGGTGGTGGCCGCGTGGTAAATGTTTATATAATTCGAAAAGGCAACGCCACTGTGCGTGTTCCCTTACAAAAGGCACAAAAGTGCAAACATTCGTGAATGGTAAATAGTTGTAAATGTAGCACGCACACACGCAAGTCATTCAAACGGAGCAAACAAACAAACAAACAAACAGAACCTTCTTGGGAGCTTACTTCTTACTTGCCTTAGTATTAGCCTGCACCTTTTGATGTGGAATCGAGGAGAGAGGGAGAGAGAGTGCACAGAATGCATACAAGCATTTGATGATGCTTTATGCTAGCCGCTTACCCGCTGATCGGTCGGTCCTCATGGTGATTCGTTCCGCATAATTAAGTGCCGCCAGCGTGTTCGGTTGGGACGGTCCGAGCAATAGTAAAATGAGTCACAGACGTCGCGGCGCACCAGAGTCTATGGTGCAATTGGGGCTGCAGCAGATGCAGCGCGGGGGCTGCAATACGTGCCTCTCTACCTATCCCCCTTACGCTGAAAGTCCTCCCCCCCTCCCGAGCGGTTGCAATTCTGGTGCGGTGGGTGTGGGTGCATGATGATAAAATGCAGGTCATTCTTTTAGTTAGAGTCCGATAAAAACCCCGACCCCGACGACAATGGGGGGAGCGGGAGGGTTGTAAGCGGCAATCCTGGGCATTAAATCATTACACTCGATGCATCTCCGATATGACGGCAAGCCGTGGAAACGCCGAAGGAAATGAAACGTAAAGTACAAAATCATGTTCTGTTCGTGCACACGGCGGGGGTTCGTTGCTTAGTTTGTTTTGTTTTTTTGTTTAATTCAATTTCCTTTCCGATTGCAGAGGGATGATGTTTGCCTGCTCTGGGCTGGGAGTTGCACTTCCGGCTGGTGCAACTGCAAACGGGGAAACAATTCCGACGTGGAAGTGACACAGTTGGGCGCTGGCGGAGGCAAAGCGGAAGAGGAAGAAATGGAGTTAGAAACAGGGGAAAAAAAGGAACGGTAAATGTGATAAGAACACACAACAAAAAAAAACGGGAAAGAGTGGCCTGTATGTCCCGGACGTGTGCAATGATATTGAAATTCCAATCATTCCGGTGCAACTTTGCTGGTGTTTATCTTTCGCTTCCCGCTGTTTTATTTGCTCTGAGCCACCGATTTGTAATGTAGGAGGAGAAGGAGAATGGGCACAAATTCCTGGTTCGATTACTTTTGTCCTATCCTCCATCTTGACTGACCGTACACAGGAGGCAAGGAGTGCTGTGCATCATTCTCATACTCATTTCTGTTGTCACGGTACACTAAAAATGCATGAAAGCTCATCATAGTAGGCATATTCGGACGCAGGAAAGCGAGATACTTTAACATAATCGTAATAGGCGACGGTCCAATGTTTATATTGACAGGGAAGCGTGACACGATTGACAGGTTGTTTTGTAAATCATTTAGTGCGAAGAAGACGAAAAAAAAAACGAATTTTACCAACAATCAGCGACCCTTGAATCGTTTTGTCTACCCATTTACACACACACACACACCCGTGGCCTGCAAAGGAAGAAGAACCATTTTGTGTTAACCGTAGGTAGGCCCTTCCCCATACATATCTGTTTGCATTCCTGCATTCCCTTCGATATCGCCTTAACAGACAAGAACCGGTCGTGGAAGTGTGTTCCTCCCGTGTGGCACGTGCTCTTCCCTACGCAAGGAAGGGGGTCGCTGCGGGGTTGCTTGAAGCGGAAGTAAACGAAAACCAATTTCGCCTCAACTTCCTCCTGGTGCTGTGTACTGTGTACTGCTTTATCTGGTATGTGCTATCCGGAAAACAAGTCCAACTCGTGCCCCCGGTGAAGAAGTAGGCCAGTCGTGTGTCTGTCGCCACGGAACATTTGTGGGGGGTTTGCTGCATATCGAAGGAAATTATTCTTGGGAGAGAGAGAGAGCTGGTGAGCTGGTGAAATGGTGTTTAATCAAGGATGTGCATGAGCCCTTAATCTGGAGCTGAGTTTTACTTACAGTTTTGGAGGTGATTTGGTGTATTGGTTGTTTGCGGGTCGTACGGTGTCATCCTAATGACGTACAGTGGCGGTCACCGTAAATCTTATACATCAGATATGTGCTAACTTTCAAACATTTCTGTACACTTCTTTCAACCTCGTATCGGAGTACCGTCTTCATGCATCGATAAGGATACTTAGCGGATATTCTGGTGCAAAAAACCAGCCCGACATCTAAACCAATCATGGAAAACCAAGCATATCCATGTTCTTACTTTTTGGAGCTAAGGTCCTAAATTTAGGTTATCTAATACGCACATAAAGTACCAATGAAGCTTACTGAACAGTCCTTATAACTTCAAATTTCAGCACCATGGAATGAAGACTATCCTTTTTTGACATTTATGCATGGTTTTGCAAGACTTTTTAAGTTATCGCCCTGAGGTTTGGTAGGAGCATTGCTAAGGAGTGTCCTCTGCCAAGTGCAAAGACCAGAGAAGAGGTCTGAGGAACTGTCCACAAAGCTGCAAAGTCCGAAGATATGGGTTGTTGAAAGATAGGCGACTGTCACTGAATCTTTAATTACCAAACTGAACGATCTTCTTGAGTTTAGTGCTCTGTGTTAAGCCTTTGCTGAGTGTTCCTGGTTTCGGTATTCTTTCAGACTTTCTCAGGCATGTTTTAGTTCCTCAAACATCCTGAAATATAGCAAGAATCATTGGAGTAACGTCCTTTATGATACAAGTGTTAGTGGACTAGTAGTGAATCAAGCAGACAGAATCCCTCTCCAATATCCTTATTTCGATGACTATTCACTATCGGTGGCTTCAAACTGGGACTTCCTGGGTGAGTCATGTTCTGTGCGGCAATTAACATTTGAGTCATCCTTCGATCGTTGCCGTCGTCGTCGCCAGGGTTGCTGTGAAGCTGGAAAAGCCATTTTTCATGGCCTGCTACTGCTGGTGACTGACACATCTGTGTTGGCCTGTGTGTCATCCTGCTGCCTGTACGCAGTTGCAGTCAAAGTGTCACTCGTGTGATAAATATTCCAGTCACTCAAATTAGGCGTAGTACAAGTATCCTCCAAGGATAATGCGTAAGACACCGAAGGGAGAAAGAAATTTACTGAAGTTTCTGTGGACCGGACGGATCATCATCGTGATGTGTACCGGCAGATAGAGAGAGAGAGGAAGAGGACGCATAATGTTGACGGGTACATGTTGCTTCCGCTGTTTGCAAGGCTCTCCGACTTCGGCGAGTGTTAACGGGGAAAATCGATAGTGCCGGATGAAAGTTTGCCGGCTTGTTGCTCGCGGACAATTTTGCGGTAAGTTGAGTGGAGACAGGGACAGAGGTCACTTTGTCGATAGAGAACACACAAATACGTGTATAAAATTGCAATCACTTTTCTTCCTTTCTCGTTTCCACATAGGGCTCCCCCCACTACCAGAACGTCCTTCATGACGTTTATGCGTTTTTGCTTCCATTTCATCGCCTACTTCGCTCTTCCACTCCCAACGAACGGGGTGATGTAGCTACCGATTTTTATGGTTGCCTTATTTTCCATCCGCCTACCACCGTCTCGTGCTTGTTCAGAGACTCTTCTGCTGCCACTGTGTCATTGCCGATTTGTGTTGTTGTCTCCCCAACCGGATCGGTTTTGTCCACGCGGAACTAATGCAAACCCAACGTGGTAGGCCACACCCAAGCGGCCACTATTTTCTTTTTTTTTTGTTTCACCCCAAACGGGAGACATATGGTGCCGTGCTCCAGCCGCGTGCGTGCGTGTGTTGTCATCGGTATGTGTCGCTTTCGCCTGATTCGAGCATCCCGCACAAACACACACACACAGGCGAAACCTCCGCTCGAGTCCTTTCGCTCGAAGGGAAAAAGGATCTAAAGGGAAGCGAAGGGTGATGAATAATTCATGGCGCATGATAATATTATAGGGCACGAGAGAGAGAAAAAGAGGGGGGGGGGGAGGGGTCATTGCTGCCTTCTGCGCCCGCAAAACGGTAGCGCAAAAATGTGGGGAAGCATTCGAAATTCGAGCAAAAAAGCAAGACGCACTGATGACGAAGTGACTTGTTGTTGTGTTTCTTCTTGCAGCCAGAACACATCTCCCGAAGGAGTACTAATCTGGGCTTAAGACGCATTGGATGCAGCATGGAGAACTTCCCTTGGAAAAACAGTGACCACGAAATGTCAGTTTCAAGCAAATTTCGGTTTTGCCTCACAGAAGCTTCAACCGGCAAAACGACCACATGGAAACAAAATAAGTATCCCTCACTCATCCCTTGCCGCCTCCAGGAAGGGCCACAAAATGGGATGGTGGGGATGGGGATGAGGAGTGTCCTCTTGCCTACACCAACCTGCGATGGCTGGCTTCGCTGGCTGGCCACGTGTACAGTCCAGATGGCTGGCTGGGTGTCGGTTTTGCGCCCCTTTTCGCGCGCTGTCGCTCGTACTGCGCAAACGCACACCCCAGCGCCGTCGCCACCGTCGGGGCACGTTGGTCTGTGTGTGTGTTTCCGGCTTTTCCAACGATTCCAACGCCCGTTTCGGTGGGGAGGGAGGCTGTCGCGGGATGCGTTTTAGTGACGTGTCTGGACGATCGACCCCGAAGATAAGACCCGCGGGGGATTGGGTCTCTCTCGCTCTCTTTTACGCGTGAAGTAGACTAGCTGTTGGGGTATTGGGGATGGGATACTTCCAGCACACACCCCTGTCGTCGTTTGTCTGTCTGGTCTGACCCGGGTCTGAGGAGGGGGGTTACGGGTAGCTTGTCTTGTCTGTTCGTTTCTCCAATCGCCCAATTGCTTCCGAAAAGGGGTTTGGCATGGGGTTTGGCACGTGCGGGGAGGGGGAGGTGGTGCAAAATTCAATCCAGAATTAGTGTGAAGTTCAACGGGAAGTACTTGGTAGCGTGTGTGTGTGTGTGTGTGTGTATGCGTGGTGCGTTACTGATGCCTTGCGCAAGCACCCACCAGGAAATGCAACTACTTTCTGGGTAGTGGTGGTGGTGGTGTGTGTGTGTGTGAGCTGAAATGTGTTTGTTTGTTCGCAAGTTTTACATCACATTAAGGTAATAAAAATGAGATGATGAAATTTGCAATTCAAACAACACTCAAACAACACAGGCACAAACACCATGAGCGCGCGGCTGTATACTGGAATTGCACTGCGGAGCTACTTTTTTTGGAGAATAATTTCATTTTTTATATTTTTGATATGTTTTAAGTTAAAATTTAAATCATTTTTTTAGATTGTTTTTGCAAAAATAATTTTAATTTTATTTTATTTTCTCTGAATAGTTAATTTTTTGATCTCGTTCGTTTTTGTAATGTTTTTCAATTCGAGCACTTTTCATTCGCATTGTAAGTTTTCCTTACAGAACATGAAGAAACGTACAGAACGCTCCAAAACGTGTGTAAGTTACGCTTAATAGCTAAAATGTTGTCAACTATTTGCGTCAAAATACATTATTATGTATATTTTCTTTTTCAGAGTTGCTTAATTATTTTGTTTAATTTTTTTTTGTTACATTGCGTTATTTAGTGCTTTTGTGGTGCAATTATTTTCCATCGCATAATTTTATTACTTTGTATGGATTTAAACCATATTTTCGGATAATAGCTCCCATTCTTTATCTCATTTAAGTCCGTCCTGCATCACTTGCATCGAAAAAATGCCTATTAAATTGTACATTGAATATTTTTTTAAAATATTGAACACCTATTTAATATGTTCCTTAGTTTATTTACTTTCAATTTGTTTTTTTTTTCCATCAATACATTGATTCATTCGCCTCTTACCAATGAATAAAAATTTAAAATGCCGACAACGAACGCCTTGCCGCCTTAACATCAGTTTTCGAGCACATATTTCGAGCTGTTTTTTATCGAATCTGTACAACGTTCAGCAGTATCGCTTGCTTTTTTGTCCGCTGGGCGCTCTAAACTGCGTCTGTGTGCGTTGTACCGGGCAAGTGAACAAACCGTGCGCGTAAAAGAGAAGGGAGAGACGCTGTTCCTCTCTTTCCTACCGTCCGTATCTGACAGCCGCGGTCGGTCGAACAAAGCCAAACCTTGGAGAAGTTAAAAAAAAAACGCTCACAAAAAGGCACTGCAGCGACGAACAACTGTTTCCCTTCCATATGGCAACGCATTCACAGTCTTGTAATGTCTTTTGGGTGAAACATTTTGTAGCGAAAAATCGACAAATGTTTGATTGTTTTGATGCCGCCATGGAGTTGCCGGCGATTTAAATCCATATGCCCTCTCCCTTCCACTGCACTAGCGGCCGTTGGAAGCGAATGGATTGCTTAGTATGGGTGCAACGCTATACATGCACACACACACACGCACATCTGCAATGCTTTTCTTTTTTTTTCACACACTCGCCCATAGCCAAGCGGCTTCGTTCTCTCTTTCTAGCACTGCGCAGTTGTGTGGTACGCTGTACGTTAAGCGCTGCTCTTCGTGTGAGTGTGTGTGCGTTTCTCGTGTAAGAAAGAGATACATAGCAAGCATTGCAGCTGGCAGAGGAAAGAAAGAGAGTGCACAGTTCTCTCTCTCTCCCCTACACGCCTGTGTGTATGTGTGTGTGCGTGCGCTAGAGCACGGTCCGTTCACGTCGTTCGCATTTCGCACCTCACCGTCGGTCTCACTTCTCACGAAACATCCTTAGCGTTCGGTTGTGTGTCCGTGCGTCTCCGGCCATTTTTGTCCCAAGCAAGTAAAGCCACACCAAGAGGCAAAGCAAAGCACAGTGTTCAGTTCACTCCTGCGGCTAGTCGGGTAGAGGTCACAGTCGTCAAATCCAACCGTAGCGGCAGTGTGTCCAGTCCGTTTTTGTTTGTTACGTGTGTGTACGTACACATCTCACCTCGCAAGCAGAACCCGCGCCGTATATTCATCCCCGCGGCAGCACTCACTCGAGAAAGCAACAGAATTAAAAAAGAAAAAAGTAATCTCAAACCGGTAAGCGATCATCTCGGTGTTCCTTTGTTCCCCGCGCGGCCAGCCCAGTGTGTGCGTCACTCGAGAGTGCGTGTTCTCTTTCTGTGTGCGCGCGTGTGTGTTTAGTCTCCGGTGGAGAAGGAAAATTTTCTAGTGCGAAGGAATTCAGCTTGGAAACAGTGCTAAAAAGCCAATGCAATTGTGATCACCAGTTTGTGTGTGCGTGTGTTAGAAGAAAAAGATCCTCTCAACACAGCAGTGTGCACGTGTGTGTGTGTTTGTTTGAAGGTACTGAAAGGAAGAGTTCGCCCGTCCCCGTATCCGTAGTTCGGAGCGCAAAAAAAACGCACCACAGAAACAGGAAGAAAAGCTGCACAAGTGTCCATCTTATTTTGGACCTGGCCATCTTGCTCTGAAGGTATCCCACCCGCTCCCCTGTGCGCAGGATAAAAAAGAACAGCAGGTAGGTTTCGTTGCAAAATTGTGGTGTAAAACAAACCCCAAGAAAAAAAAAACTAGGGAATTCATAGAAAATAGGAAAATGGCACATCCATGCATGTGTGTACTTTGATCGGTGGTGTGTGCGGTGTAATGGATAAAATTGGCCGTGCCTAACATATTGCAACAACCAAACATGTCCTGACTCGATTTGCAAAGTGTGAGCGAAAGAGAGAGCGAGACACGTCAAAGCAAGCCGGCCGCTTCAGTGAGAGGAGTTTCGAGTGGCTTTTTCGTGGTTGTGAAATTGCTCGTTTTTAAATGAATTTTGCAATTAGAAAAAAAAAAACCCGTTAAAATCTGATTTGAAAAACGAAAAACGGACTCTTTTCGTACGCCCAATATTCCAATAAATCTATTTCTCAACACGTGCGATGAGAGGGAGGCAGCGCAGCTCACAAGAAGGCCCTCACAAAACGGTCGCGGTTTCGCCTCTCTTTCATCTCACATTAGATACCGAATTAAAGCAAATAAAATGCCATAAATCTAATCAATTTCAAATGTGTCACCCGAGCCACAGCTCAGCTAAGAAGAAGAAGAGGAAGAAAACACACACACACACACACACACACACACATGGTCCAGAGCACAGCGCACAGATCGTTCTCGTTAGTTCTGTTCTGTGCTGTGCTCTGCTCGTGTCACACACATGGTGGTGGGCCCATTATCTTCACTTTTACTTGCGCGCTTCGGTGGATGATCCGGACGAGATCGGTCTGTCTCTAAAAAGATCTCAGAACCGTTCCCAGTCTCTGGCGCACTGCGCGGGGCCGAGAAAGCGAACAAGAAGCACTTGTTCTCTCGCTCTCTCTCTGGTTCACATTTGCGAGCGGTCTTGGCTGCTGCGCGACCTCTCTTTTCAACGCTTACTTTGCTTGCGTCGTGTGTCCATCCTTCCGCGCTTCTTCTACTTCCCACACACACACACATTCGCGCAGGACAATCGGGTGGCCCTTCCCCCCCACCTCCTTTTCAACCCCCCAACCTCTTGCGATCGGTCAATTGATGGCGTCGATTCAAATCGCTTTTCGAACGGTTTCGCTCTCCTTTTTGACCTTCTTCCTTCTTCTTCTTCTACTTCTTTAACCCCTTTGCCGTTTTCCCGTGGCTCAAATGTGTCAACGCAACACACACAAACACACACGGGAGTCACACGCCGTGTGCATGTGTTATCGGTTGGTCCGTTTTCTTCTCTTCGTCCGATTGCGTGTGTGTGTGCCCTTCCGCGCCGTGGCCGCTGCCCCACGCATCATCAGCGCTTTTAATGGCCGTTACACGTTACGGCGCTTTTCGAAACGAAAGAGCAGTAAAGGGGGATGGCACAACACACGCGCACACGACAGAGAGGGAAGAAATTTGAAAAAAGGGATCAGAAAACGGTCGTTTGGAGTGTTTTTTTGTTTGGTTCGTTTCTTACTCGACGGTTTGAGTGTATGATTTGAGAACGAACGGTCGTTATTTTGGATTTTGAAATGGGTAAACAAGAGGGAACGAGACTGCGAGAGTGAGAGAGAAAGCGAACCCTTTTTGCAAAAGGAAGGGAAACAAGCGCCTCCACGCTTTTAATTGTTTCAAAATGGACAGTTTCGAAACGGTAACGTTTCTTTATTTTTCTCCCCACACTCCCATTGCCGTTCCACCCCCGGCTTACCTTCTTTCGCTGGTTGATTTGCGCAAATCAACCCGCCAGGGATGGGTGCACACACACACACCCCTGTTGTTTCGCGGGGCAGTTTTGTCCTTCTGGGCATGTTTGTATTTGTAATCGAAAGGGTAAAACCCCGTCGAGGGCGAAGGGAAGAAAGGGACACTCGATGCGCGGCATTAGTGTGTGTACGTGTGTGTTTACCGCATGCACGCAAACCGCGTGTGCGTGTGCCTGCTTAGACGCATCGGAAAGGTGGTGGGTGAGTGGGGGGGGGGGGGAGGAGCATTGGGAGGGTGTGAAAATGGAACGGATAAACAGAAATGGCTCGAGAAGCGCGCTGAAACGGCAAAGGTGTTTAGTAGGCAGCGGAATGGAGCAAATAATGCACGGCGAAAAAGAAGAAGAAGAGGGCCAATTTTTCATCCTCCATACGTTTATGCCTTTGCTACCCCCCACCCTCACTCTCCACTTCATCCCCCATGCTATGAACCCTTTCGATTGCATACGCACACACATACACTCACACATACATGCTGCTGCTGCTGCTGTTGGTTGTGTAGCGCGCGCGTCTGCTTTGTCGCTCTGCTTTGCGCGATGGTGGTGAGTCATAATTATTTCATTCTGAACCTCTCTCTTCCCCCTGCCACCACCCCTCTTCCCTCCCATGACGCTTGTTGCCCGGCCCGGCCGCTTTGTAACCCTTTGGCTGTGCTTCTTCGTTCGGGATCTCGAGGGTGTGGGGTCTGGGAAAGGAAAAGAAGGGTTCAGGCACTCTTTAGGCCTTTAAATGTAAGTGTGTGTGTGTGTGTTGCGTATATTTGCATTTTTTTTTGTTATTGCTAAAAGTCGATTTTGTTGCAAATGTGTGTGCAATAGTCCGGTCGAAAAGTGAGGTTTTGTTTGCAGCAAATTTACTTTTTCCTTGCTTTTCCGATTGGTGATTGTGAAAAGGTTCAATAAAAGCCAACACACAGCGTACCATATGGAACGGTGAAATTGGAAACGAAATCAGATAAGATAATTTAAAATAATCGAACGAGAAATTAGATCATATAAAATTTCTGTTGGAATATAAAGGGGGTTTTTCCAGTTCAATGTCAAAACTCAATTATTCCTATTCAATTGCGTTAGAGATTATTATGACCTCAAACAGCTAATTCTGATCATCCAGATCGTTGTGCTGGTGCATCAAGATGATTTTCTTCCTGAAGTGGACCCAAAATTTGGCTTATAGAATATGTAAAAAAAAAATACAAAAATTAATTGAAATGTCATGTGAACGACATTAACTTCAACTGCAAAAAAAAGCTCGCTTACAGTAACAAATATTTATTGTTCCACATCTCACCCACCCCTTTTAACTGTCCACTTGTGCTGCGTCATACTGCAGACAAATGACGAAAGTCTTCTCTTGTGCTGGTTTAAACATATTTTCCTTCAAACTCCCAGAAAAAGCAAATTTGTCTTCCCTGTCTTCGAGCGCGCGTTATCAGTAAGTTATTAACGTGGCTGGTAGGGCCGTTTATATGCGCTTTGCCGCCACCTTTTCGGTTCACCTTTGTTTTTGCTCGTCTGCTGCAGAATTGTTTGATTTGCTCTGCCTTATTGTGTGGCGTGGCTTCTAGGTGTTGTTTCGGTTGTTGTTGGCCGTACGTTGTTTTCTCTTCGCTGCAAAAAAAAACACACATTTCGTTCCATTTGGCTGAACAACAAACACAACAGAGAGATACTTACACGCTTCCAAAACGCTTAATGTGTGCCCGGTGCATACACACACATACATTTCATAAACACTGCTCTCCCTTCTCTTATACTATCAACACCGAAAACAAAAACATTAAAAAAAATGGTTCAATTTCGCCAAACAAGCGCGCCAAATCGTCGGTACATAATGAATAAACGTGTTTGTGAGTGTGAGTCGGCACAGCAATGTGTGCATTTGTGGAGTTCCCTTTTTCTCTGCCCTTATCATCTGCATCCATTCCAACGAAATCGCAACGAGAACATTCTTTGTTTTTGGGGTTTTTACTTCAAAACGACCACCCAATAATAACAACAAACCCCCCCACTCCACGTCGTTGCACCGAATGACCTGTCAAGGCGTCTTTCTCCGGTGTATTTTTTTATCTCTTCGACAGGAGGGAGGAGCGTACCAGCGAAGTTAGGAGGATGCAAGAATAATTTGCACAAGGCGTGTTCTTATCGAGGGAGGCAAACTGTGCTATTTTTCTACTCGGCGTGGATTTCAGAACTTGCCCTGCTTTCCTTCGCTTGGGCTTTTTTTATCTTTTCCTTGCACAAGGCCTCAAGAAAGAACGATGGGAGGAGTGGCCGGGTTCGGTTGATGTGTAAATATATATTTTGTTTTGATTGCTTTGTTTCTTTGCGGGCACTGTTGTTGTTTGTGCGGATAATTGTGGCAGCCGCCGCCGACGCCGGGTGATAAGGCCATGTCTCTTCCCCGGGCTTAGCTTGTTTGCATCGCTGAGCCCCCTGACCAAGACGACTGGAAGTGCAATTTATCCAGTTGCAATGTTGCAATGTTGCATTGTTGATTTTGGGCTGTGTTTGATGTATCTTTCTTTGCTACGAAATTAAGCCAATTAAGCAGCATTAATCATAATGTTCAGGTATTCCTTTTTTGTGACTTGTTGATAATGTCTTCATCGTAATCTTCTTAAACTACTTTGTAGTCAGTAACATCGTCACGGCTTAGCTCTACGCAATTCCATTCTATCGCCAGCTTGCATCTATTGCACAACAAACCCCGATGAGATGACCTCGTCGACAAAACGCCAGCTGTTCTTCAAGAGCGAAAAGGCATCGGGGGAATCTTTCATCATTAACCCGACCGGAAACGGTCAATCGAGTATGAATGAATTCGCACAAGCATGTTTAACAAACACGCTCGCTCCGCGAACGTATAGAACGTACGTGATGAACGACGGGTTTTAAATGCTTCACTTCAAATGCTTGGGTTGATTTTGGGCCTATTTTGCTGGCTTTGTGTTAGCTGTTAAACTCTACCCAAATGCTGTAGAAGAAAGCAGAAGGATCTGTTTTGCGCCCGTGGGCCATTTGGCTGTTGATTCTTCCCTGCCTCTTGTTGCTATCAACTCGTAACGTTCGATCATTGGTCGTTGTGCAAAAACTAAAGGTTGATCATGTTGGGGATCGTACCACGCGGTTTTTTTGCAAAGGGTCCCAACGCGAATCCAAGAAAGCGTACTCTTTGCTTCCTCGCAACTCCCTACAGACGAAGCTTGGTGTGGTGTCGAGAACAGATAACTTCCGGGCATTAATTTTAATGTCTTCAACCCGTTTTGTCCCGTAAAATAGTGTGGCCAGTCGATCAGAGTACACTCGCCTCGTCGCTTCTTCGTTCACCGTGCCCCACGGTGGGATTTTGCCATTCCACACGGTGGGTTACCCCTTTAGCTCTCTAGCTTTTGTTTCTTTCTTTTTCGTTCTCTATTATTTATTTCGCCATTTGTCTTAACCATGCTTTGCGCGCAGGGTCTCTCCACCGTTAGCACTTACCCGTTTTATTCCTATTCCGTGCTCCGTGCCTTTTGCTAGACCATTCGTACCCTTTGCTTTTTGTTTTGTTTTCATTTTTAAACATTATTCTTTATTCCTCGCCGGCAACAAATCTTAGATCCTAGATCATATCCCTCGCGGGTATTCATTCCGTGTGGAGCTTGTCCGTCTCTTTTTTGACAACCGTTGGGTGTTTCTAAAGCGTTAGAATATCTCTTTTTCACAAGAGTACAATCCGATCACGTGACTCTTGTGGCTAGTGTGTGCTGTAGGGGTTTTTTTTGTATTGTCATTATACCATCATCACACCGGAAGTGGGAATGTGTGTTTCGCCACGCCAACAATATTCTCCAGGGCCGGTGGCGTCACAATTGTTCGATTTGAATGTGATGAGGAAGTACGAGCCATTGCCGGAAGTTGATACCGATTACGGCGCGGACTTGCAAATCGTCGTCTAACAAAAGATGGATAGGCAGTCAGCAACCATTGTTTGCTGGAACGAACTTCGGAGAGGTGTGGAATTAGGGAATCCGGTGTAAAATTTTACCTAAAACTTAAATGTTCGAATTCGCGATGGGTTTTCTGTTAGTTGGGGTGTGACATAAAAATACGCTCACAGAAATATGAATCTGCTTGGGAGCATTAACAGAATCTGATGTCTGCAAATAATTCGCGAAATAATCGCAAACAACGCGTTTTTAGCGTCATAATGAAAAGGGAGCACAATTCTGGCACTAAATTAAGCAATTCCCCCTTCCTTGGAGCTAATTTTCTAAGCCGCCTCCCCCTTCGCCCTCGTAACCACTTATCTCAAACGGCAGTCAAATCACATTTCGCAGCTTAATTGGATGTTCGCCGCGCGTGCAGAGAGATTGGATTACGGCCAAGAACACGAAACAGAAGCGGTTTGGAAAATGCCGTAACCACCATCACCACCCCCCGGCCGACTTCTCCCCCACTTTGTGTGCATTTTCGCATGACGATCACTTACAAATTGCTGTGCGGTGTTTATTCTCTCACAGTGGTTTTCTCAGTTCCGTGAAACGTGTTCCCTGTTCCTCTGGTTCTGGTGAGAACACGGACATGGATCAAATTTCGAAATGTAGTTTCCGGTGGGTTTTGTTGGTTCCTGTGTTGCAGACAGGCTTCTCTTTGCTGCTGTAGTACGGTTGCCCCTCGGGAGCGCTACCGCATGCTTCCACCATCCATGGTTTCAGTTGCAGAAAGGCTCCGCGAAGCACAGCAGTCGTCGTCATACACGTGACTTTGCTTTCAATTTTTAAAGTCTGCCATTTAAAGTTGGCTTATGGGGGAGAGGAAAACACTGGAGGAAGAAGATGCAAGAGAACGAGTTGTCTCCGGTTCGTTCAACTTCCGGGTGTGTTGCACTGCAGCGAGAGTTGGGCACCATATGGAAGACGTTATGGGTGCAAAACTGTCAATAAGGTTGCAGTGCTTGGTTGCAATGTACAGCGACATATCCCTCCCAAGCTCGCTTATTGGATTTTGCAAAGCAAAACTGCGGAACAACTGTTGTTATAGGAAATATTAAAACGATATTTCTCGAGCAATTTCAGTTACTTCCTGCGTTGGATATAGCATATGTTGTCCATTATGTATATTTGTGGTCGTGCGTTCCTCCTCTGCCAGTGACAAACGGTTGCGCCTGAGCACACACAACTGTAACTGTAGCTCTCTCGATTTTGTGCATCTCATTTCACAGTTCACCATCATAAATCAAACCCTGGGCACCATTCTTTTCCCTGGCTTTTGTGCTGTACATTGCATCGTTTCGTGTATACGTGAGTGCGAATGATGTGTCCAGTCGGCAGTTCCCCCAGCAGTAGAGGTCCTACTTTCAGGACCAGGAGAGGACTACGAAAAATGGGTGTGTGCTCTGGTTATTGCATGAGTGTGCTCTCACCCAACACAGTCCGTGCGTGTGATTGTGTACTCCTGGAAGTAGATTTATGGCGATAGCAAGTGGAAAACAACGTGAACCTCACCTCCTCACGCATTTTGTGGTTTGGTTTGGATGAGTTGAGGGAAAAGAAGCTGGACGAGGAAGGACTGCACATTCGCTGCAACGATGATCAATTTTGTCCGCGTGGGAAGTTGACAATCGAAGTTCAAGTGTGTTGTCATGCGCGGCCGGAGTGAATTATTTCATTACCATATTTATTGCAGATAGTTATTCAGAGCATTGAACATCGGAAGACTTTCTTTTTTCATTTTTCACACCGGGAATTTGAATATCTCCGATGTCCTAATGATTATTTCCTGAACATTTGTCTCAAAATTCCTGAAATGTCAACAATTCCAAGCATAAGTTGCAAAACATATGCTCTGCAATTAAATCCTGTGAAACGCAATTCCAAAATTGAAAAGCATGTCCTTGATAGCGCAGTGGCTGGTCAAATTCGCATCAATTACGCCTACACACGCCAATCACGCGTGTCCTTTCACTTCCGTCCAGAGCATCTCCCTGGTCATGCCCGTCGATGGCGCCAATGTTGAGCTGAGCCGCAGCAGATATCACAAACAACAAACACCACCAACAGGCTTGCCGTACCTTCAGTAAGAGCTCCAAACCTGTACCATATGGTGTGAAGGGAAGAACAACAGGGGTTTTGGGGTTGGGTAGTGCCAGGATGGATCCATCTCGGCGTCCATTTTCGCATCCTAAAAAGCGTTGCCCTGTGTGCAAAAGTGGTTGGCAATCGTCGTTGTGCGACTGCGCTGGCTGCCTGTCGTCTGGGGGGAGTCCTGTCCAACAGGGGGGAAGAAGGCAGTGGAGTTCATTTCATCGCCCACGCTACTGAGAAGGGCACGTGCGCACACATACACACATACAGGAAACGTTGCTGCCCTGTGTCTAACCAACCCACGCGCGAAATCCTTCGATTGCCATTCGGTGTAGTGTCCGGCCCCTCTCGCTGTCCTCCCAGGCTTGAAAGAGGGAGAGAGCGAGAGAGATTGATCGGGACCAAGCGCGCCCATGGAACATGGAATTGAAAATTATCCTTCGGGAATAATGCGGTTCAATTCGAGCTTTTGGAGCCGAGCATGGCGGAGCGAAAGAAGTGCAAACGTCAACGGGAAGGGGTAGCAGCAGCATAGCATCAGCGCTCTGCTTGGAATTACCACCGTCCATTAGCTCGGACGTGCAGCAGTCTTGTTTGTTGCTGCCTGTATTGGTATCCGTTGGGCTTGGCACTACGAAAAGACGCCAATCAATCAAAAAGGTGGAGGAGCTCATTGGAGTTTAGTTAAGCAGCAGCTTTCAAGGTAATGGCTGAAGTCAACATATGGTAGGACATTAGTGGTGCGATAGTCAGGAAAAGGAGCTTATCAAATAAGATCATACATATGAGGAGATGTATGGCAATCGTTCAGAAAGGCTTAGATTTTGTTCTCCAAATGTATGTTCTTGGTAAAGATCTTATATTTTAACGCTTGTTTTCGTACTGCAGCGTATAGATGTCGCTGTTTTAATAATACTGGTACATTTATTAGGATCTGGATCATCTGTTTTATCGCCCATTTATCAAGCCTTAAAATAAAAAAAAAACTAAAATTGCGCTACACATACATTAAACGTATTCACTGATTAATAGGCTACATCATTCTGAGCTTCTTTTGACTGGTACCGTACTTCAACCGTACCGTACCGTACTTGTACTTCAACCGAGAGCGTCTCTATTGATAAAACAGCATAATAAGCGTTATAATCGGTTACGGTCGCACAGTGTCATTCGTAAGACACGGTTCATCAACAAGACGGATTTGGGTTGTTGTTCTCAAACGTACCGAGGTGTTTTCATTTGCGCGCTCTGTTTGGGTCATAAAAAAAAGTTTCCGAGGGGTTTTAAAGCATATTTCTACAATTGATGCTATAATAAACACATGGAAACCAGCTAAAAAAATGTGTAATAAAATCAATATTATTTGAAAAAAGATTTAGAACTCTTCGTATAACCAAGCGGGTATGCTCCATATAGTATCTGTTGAAGTATTGTGCTGAATCTTTGTTTGTAATAGATAGATATCGAATCGAATTTATCCTCAGTTCAATTTAAGGTATGTCTTTTGCAATGTGGCTACCTTCCGTACGACATTTGATAGAAACTCCCTGGAGATGCCAACCCTTACTTGCATCTCTTCCAGTTCGTCATGAAGGTTCCATTTCTTGGATCATTCACACCGGCCGGCCTCTCTCCAGTGTCACAACTGGAATGGATATGTGTCGTCGATGAAATATTTTGCGTACGAATGCCATTCCATCCGGCAATAATAATGCACCCAACCCATCATTTGCCCCGAATGTCTTTCCATCGGTGGCAGCTTCCATCAGCCGAGCACAATCGATTGCCATTGACGGGGGATGGGATCGCTCGAGCCTCTCCTTGGCTTTCTGCAGTGTGTGAGAGAAGCGCGATCCCTTTCTATAAGAATGTCCACCGTTGTTGTGTGAGCGTCTTCTTCGCTGGCAGTGTGGAACGCAATTGGAAGATTTATCGGTGGTGGCTGTGTGTGTGTTTTTTTTTCGCTCTCCTTCCCCTCAACCCCTCATATAATGGCGAAATATTTAGGTCACTTAAGGCATTAAGAAGGCTGAGCTGAACGGGAGAATAAAAACAAAAGAGGCAGCAGCAACTGAAACAACAACAGAAAAAGAGTTGTGCTCCAAAAGCATTCTGTGCTGGAAAATCAATCCCCATGAGAAGTTCCCAAAGTGTTGTAGTGTGTGCGGGAAGCAAAGTGAAAGAAAGGGAGGGGGAACTTTCGGGTGGTAAAGGATGATTGAAATTAATATATCGTCCAGACGCGGTACCGTCTCGCAACGGCAGTGGGTTTGGGATTTTTGGATCACACCCTATATCCCCTCTCTCGGGCGTGTTTTTCTGCATCTTGCTGCGGCTGCGGAGTAGTAACCCCGAAACAAGTGAACCGTCTGTCTGTGTTCCGCTGGTCCATTTGGTCAGTGCCATCAGAGATCTCACACCCCATTGGCACTGGAAGATCGCAAGTGTTCGTTTTGGGTACGGTTTGCGTACTTGTGCGCGCGCGCGCCTTACTCTTTGCATTTCTTTTGCCCTCTTTAATGACTGCAATAAATTGTATTATATTGCTTTTTATCATCGTACGTTGGCGGGGGGCTGCAACAGTGCTGAGACGAGTGAAAGTACACAAGTAGCAGTAGACGACGATGTGTGAAGCGTTGCAATTCGGGGGGATGGGACAGATGTCAAGAACGTCTGGAGCCTGTCCAGTGGGCGCGCGCATTTGTGGATGATTTTTATTTGGTAGGCAGCAAGTGACATATTATCACGCGGTGGAAACCGGAGCAGACAATTGTTGTTCAGTGCTTTCTTTTTAGTTTTATGCTTTTGGGCAAAAGGAAAGTTTTGTCTGTGTTGTGAAAAAATGTTAAAATTATTAAATGGATTAAAAAAAGTAAAAATAATTACATAAAATGCATAAATTAGGTACATAACTAAAAGAAAATGCCTGAAATAGAATAAACTGATAGAATAGAACAGAAATGAATCAAGAAAATGGTAAAATAAACAACGATATAATGACATAACAAAAATTACAATGAAATACATAACATGAAAATACAATAAAACATATACAAAACGTACAAATGGAAGCAGAAAATGGTACAACTAACATTGCTAACAGCATAACTAAGCAGCAACCTCAACGAACCATGCACTAACAACCAAAATTTGTAACCTATCGCTTGTAAATTGCTTGCCGGAAACCCTAATAACAGCAATAAATGGGTGCGAAAATGCGCAAATTTCCCTGTGAGAGCATATGCTGACGAGAAGCGAACACATCCTCCCTACAGGCACATCCCTCTTTGCACCCCCCTTTTACGCTTCCTTTCTCTTTTTTGTTGCTTCTTTGTGCTGTGTGTGTGTGTGTGTGTTGATTGGTGAAAAATGTGCACTGACACAAAGATCGCGAAGACAGTCGGTTGGGCTTGAACGGAAAAACTGAACGAATGATGCTACAAATGGCGTTGTGTGTTTCCTGTTTCCTCGTAGGGGATTTTCTTTTCTTTTTCTTTCGGGAGCATATTTCTCAAAACTCACATGAAGCACCAGCACACACACACACACATCATTGCTGCGTTGTGTTTAATAAATTTCATTAATTTCTGTCGCACTTGCTGCGGCGCTGGCTGGGTCGCCTGCCTCCTCCTGGATGCCTTTTTGCGCTCTTTGGCTTTGGCTCTGGTTGCACTGGTGCTAAAGGGTCTTTCATTTTGCTGCTTCACCCGATTGTGCTGCAAAATATGTGCAAACGTGCAAGATGAGAAATGAGAAATAGGGTTAAGATTTCATCGCCACTGCACGGAGTTAAAAAGTAAAACTAGTGTCGTAAAAGAAAAGAAGCTTGGAGGCGATGCGTTGGAAGATCTGTCTGATGGTATTTTGCTTTCGTGGTGTGTTCTTGCTCTCAGCTGCTGGACTATCCAAATTAAATGGGGAATAGTGTAGACTGTAGAGTACAGAGTGTGACAAAATTAGACTGAATTAATGCTAAAACTTGTGAGAAAGAAAGAGAAGATAGTTTAAAGATTATACAGAAAATGTGTTGATACAATTGTTTTATATTTCTTTTCAATGGTACTGACGTTGTTAAAAAAACATTAAATGTTTCTCCATGTCCTATCATTTAAATATCTTGGTATCTGCTGCAAATCTACCACTTCCTTCGGCCGTCATTATCATCCTTTCTCCTGCACTTTCGCTACCCGCTGCGCAAACGATTTGTCTTAATTTTCCATTATCATTACTTTGGTCAATAGTTTCAATTAATTTTCACAATAAAACCACAGCTGACAGCGTCTCGACTTGTACAAAACACATTTGTCCGAGCGATTATGGCGATTTGTGTTAAAGGGGGAGGCACGCAAAAGAGGGAGCACAGTGAACGATTTTTTGTCGGCAGATGTTAGGGCCAGTTCGTGTCCATGGTAAGCGGATGCGCTTGAGAATGGGGCGGCAGGATTGCGCGTGGGAGGTAATCGAGGGTAAACTCCCACTTACCTTCGGCAAGGGGAGGGGGGGAGCAAAAGCCGCCGTCGCCAGTGGTACCGAGCGCGCAGGCCGAGATCGTGCCCGAAAGCAGTAATAAAGAAATTTTACAATAAAAGTCAGCAATTATCGTCGTTTCCCGCTGTAAAACACATTACACCATTCACCTAAACCACCACCCTCCTCCCCACTCTCCTCTCTCTTTCTCTCCCGGAGGTGCACATTGCCGCGAGGCTGCGCTTCTGTTGCTGTTGCTGCAGTTGGCTGCTGCTGCTGCGCTGTTATTGCGCCGCGTACCTCATATCCGGCGCGCGCAAATATCACGAACGACGATCGCGGTAACGTTTTCGCTGTGTTTTGCGCGAGACTTGGGTGCGCGTTGATGGGCGTTTGGAAGGGTCGATCACAGTCGGTGGTAGGAAGGGGCCTAGAGAGGGATGCTTTTTCATATTTTTCTCTGCCTTTGCTGGCGTGTTTTTCTTTGCCATTCTCGCCCATGATCTATGACCGCGTGGCTACATGGCGTGGGGTGTTGTGCCTCGTGAGACCAGCACGAGTGTTTATTGGAGGAAATGATAATGTTGTTTGAAGGTGGTAGAAGAGGAATGGTTTGCGAACAACGAAAAAGGAAGCGTGCGTGATCGCGATCTGGCTTTGATCTAGGCTTATAGTAGCTTTGGCTGTAACACTTAAAACGTCATTTTGTTTAGCAAGTAAATTGCAAGACACGGCATACAAAGAATAATTGGTATTTATTTAAGTAAGACATAAAAATCATGTCAAACTACGAGTCACAACTGTAGTTCATCAAATTTCCCCAGAATTTATCAATGATGATCAATAACAAACGTTTAAATTCAAAATCATAGTTCAAATTCGTATGAATCAATAGATGATTCTGATTCGATTCCAATCATTGCTGTTCAAGTGTTTTATTAATCGATTTATTCCGATAAGAAACACCGTTGGCGACGATAATACGGAACTGTGACTGTGTCATTTTAGACAGAATTGATAGACATATTTATTGAGTCAAATGTTTGACCACGATTCGTATGACATCAATGATTCACTCTGGAATTGGTTCAATAAAAGTCTTTTGGTAAATGTGAATCATTAGTCAAATTAAAATTGAATCATAATTTGAACTGTTTCTGACAGTGTGACTGTGACAGTGGTGTATTCTCTTTTGCAAGATCAGTTTCATGCGAATCGTGTTTAAATATTTACATTTTAGTTTATAGTTTCGTTACCAACTGTACCATTATGTTTAAAAAGTAAAAACGCGCACTGTTATAGGAGAATCAAACGACGGCTTGCCCTCCCTTTAATAAACCATAACTCTCATTCCGCAAACGAAAATACAGACAGCGATAAATTTCGTCTCAATTATGCCTCTATTTGTGCTGCGTTGTTTTGGTGGAGGGGGCATTCGCCTCTCGGTTTAATCGCTTGTCCGTAGAATCCTTTCAATGTGTGGTATTCGTAGGCCAGCTCTCCCGAACACCCCGTGTACGATGCTTCTATCGCTCACGATTCCTGTTCGAACTATTCCCTGTCGTAGGTCCTTCTAGTAGGCAATACAGGGTTTGCCAGGAGTTCCCATAGCTGTGGGACACTTTATTGACTCTTTCTTACATGAAATGAACTTATTGTAATGGGAATTGGACTCTCTAGCACCCTTTGTTGGACAACTCCAATTGGAAATTTCCAACGAGCCTGTCCCGAAAAGGGTGCCATAGCGTTCAATTTCCAACGTATGAAGTTCACTTCCAATGGGATAGAGCCTAGGAAGTGTCCCACAACTCTGAGAACCCCTGGAAACCCCTGTAATGGACAGCAAAGGCGCCCACCGTCAAACGGCGACCGCCAGCTACTCCTTCGTCATCCATAAAGCAAAAACCGCAAAGCAAATGGAGAATAAATTTAACGTCACTTGTGTCACAGCACAGAGAGAAATGGGCGTTGGTGGTTGGCAGTGCCCAAGAACCTCAAAGGCAATAGAGAGCGAAATGTTTTGGCTGGTTCGACGTGTGCGTGTGTGTGTTTGTGGTGGTTGATGCATCAAAAAGGAGCAGAACTTAATTGGTTGTTAATGAATCATTCGTTCGCACTTAATGGCGTATAATTCTGGGATCGCTGATGATTTAAGGGTGGCAAAGTTTATGCTGTCGTTTCTATCGTACATTTCATCCGTAGCTTTTATTTGCATTTTATTCTTTTACAAGAAATTCAATGCTTTGTTCTTCTACATAGAAACACATTTCTCGTTGTGCGAGACTCTATTCATTAAAGCCATTTTTTTAAAAACTAATTTCCCGTTAATAATTTGGATACATTTAAACCTGCAAACTGAAACAAAAACCGTCTGCAAAAACCGTTAAAACCCCACAGACAACAGAGGAATTCTCGCAACTCGAACGGCCTCAAACATCTGGGCCCCCTCCCCCGAGAAAGTGAGCGCGCAGCTTCACCCCCCCCCCCTCGAATGAGCATCATTTTCTCGATCGTCGATCTCTTCGCGAATTTCCTTTTTCCTGCTCTAAGCGTGCTTTCTTTCTGCCGATGCTTTGTGCAATTTTCTTTGCGCGAATTATTAGCGCGCGTTTTGCGGTACCCGTTTCCATGCCGGGGAAACATCATGCTTACACAGTCAGTCAGTAGTGTGCGGTGTTGTGCTCTGTGTAGGATAGACATTTTGGAACACATCCTCCACACATGTGTGGCTCGAGTCTTGTACCACAATAAAAATAGCAAACATTGAGCTCTTCTTTCTCTCCGGGTTTTTTTGTTTGCTGCCTGCTTGCTTGCTTGTTGGTAATTTTGGTAAATTTAAATTGCCTTCACTTCATCCGCCGCTTCGCCCTCTTCTTTACTGGATCCGTTTTTTGTGTATGAAAAATAAATCCCTTTGGTGAACACGTGTGTATGTGAGGGGGCTTGTTAATCATTTTCCCAGTACCAAATTGTGCAAATATGTGCGTGTGTGTATGTGTGTATGCTACCTTTCGACAAGTGTGGTTGACCGTTAGAACCGTCATGTCATGGGCAGGCGTTGCCCGCTTTTTTCCCATGCCCTCAACGGTGAGTTTTGGCTCTGCCAAGAGGTGGTTTGATTTTTATGCTCTCGTGAGTTTTCCCACCTTCCACTCCCGCTCTGTGGTCTTTAATCATCCGGTTTTGGGGCTGTGGCGTGCATGTTTTGGCGCATGGGGGGGATCCTCTGGAGTAGTAGGATGGTCTTTTGCTGTTGTTTTACGCTAACCTCTTCGCTCATCATGCATCGGTGGTGTGTCTCTGTTTCCCGTTTGGGGCGAGAGCTCATCATCATGATGAACCGTTCTCCTCCCCCTTCTTCTACTTGTGTGCGGTAAGCGGTGTTTGCTATTTCATATTTACAATGATTCTCGTCTCATGGTTTAGCCTTTTTATGCTTCAATGCTGCGTTTCTGTTCGCTGTGAACGGTTTGGGCGTTTTTTTTTTGTCAAATAGTTGGCAGTTTTTGTTGCCTATTCCCCTCCCCCATTCCTTTACTGTGGCTCGAAACCAAAACCAGAAAAGCAAACCAAAGGATTTTGCGGTTTCGTTGGACTGTCGTTGTTGTGGCTGTGTGATTTTTGTCTTAATTTTTGCAGACAAACTCTACAAGTACAACACAACACAGGCTAAGAATCCAAAAAAAAAAAACTCTCTAGTTTGCTGAAAAGTGTAGAGGGAGCTTTCTAATGCTTTCCGGTGGTTTTGACTCTTTCGGGCGTCTAAGATTGTGCTGCTGGGAAAAAAGGTAAATGTTTTGCCAAAAACCCCAAAAATCCCAATAAGAGTCATCGAACATAATATGCATGGGAAAAAATGGAACTGGAAAAAACCAATTGATGATCGGTTACATTTTATCGCATGGATCGTCTGTTACGTTTTTTCTTCCATTTCGTGACGGTTCAATAGATTTGGATGTATGTATTTTTTTTTCTCCCGTCTTTTTATCATGGATGTGTATCATTAAGCAGGAGGAGCAATTTATTGAAACAGCAACAAACCATCAACTCTCCCGAGAACATTGTTTTTTGGTGGGAAAAAAATTGGACCTCAAAAAAAGCAACCGCTCTCAAATGCTTCAACGCCTCTCAATCTCCCCTCCCCTCTGTTTGATATTGATGAAGCGGGGTGCGGCCGTCGTCCCCAAGTAACATTAATGGCTTAATTATTTCGATCATATTTTGGGATGATTGATGCGACGACGAACCAACCCCCGATCGAGCGTTTTCGACTCTCCTCTGTGTGTGGTTTTTGTTGCTGCTTTTGTAACGTTTTCGTTTTTCATTTTTTGACAATTTTTTGTGAACCATGATTACTCTGAACACATTTCTATTGGTTTTTTTATACTGAGTTGAACGTTTAATCTTCATTGGAATCTTATGTGTTTCTCATTATGTTGAATTCATTTTAACATTAATTTAGAAATGATCTGGATTTAATGTCATGAAATTCACCGCAGAGAAACTTATGTAAAAATAACTCCGATTTTGACATCGAGCGAACAGTTTTCATACCCCATACCCTTGTGCGATTTTAAAATACAATCACGTTCTCGCAAATTTCAATTCGAATCGCCACGCAAAGCAAAGGTGTGTAATGTGTGAGAAATAGTACGACGTGGAATATATTTTCAAAACGTGAGCTCCTTCTTCTCCCTCCCGAGATTGCTCCAATAGACAGGCAGCGTAAGGATTACGGATAGGGAAATCGAAAGTTCCTATCCCCAAAAAGGATGGCAAAAATCGCACGAATCGCACGCTTTGCATCTATAATAATGCTGTGGCGGAATGTTTAGCACGTTTTACGTAACGGCCAAGATAAGAATGTCGTTTGGAAGGGAATATGATGAGCAAATATGAGGCAGTGGGGATTTACGTGAGCATTTTTACCAATTTTTGCTCTCTTCTTCATTCCCGTTAAACTTACGAAAAGACTTTTAGGTCTTGAAACTTTAAAAACCAAACCAAAGGCAGTGTTGTATTTTGGCATAAAGTGTTTTAATTAACGAAACCCATGTATAGCTATTTAAACATGATTTGAGAAATACTGTATTAAGACGATACTTTTGTCTCTTAACTTTAAAAGCATCGGATTTAAGTTAAAACGAGAAATTTCCACAGTAACAATGTTAGGTGAGGCTCTGCTTTCCAACTTCTCGCTCGTTCCAGCATGCGGTTTGTGGACCATCCGCAGCATGATGCGTGTGCGTGTCGATTTCTTTTTCCAATTTTCCTGCCCAACTACAAAAAAAACACTAAAACATTTGCGCCGATTTTCTCTCCCGTACGTTAACAACATTCCAATAGATTCCATCTCGCTGCCATTGCTCGCTCTTGCAGTGGTGCTTTGGTGGTGGCGGCGATAGTTGGCTTTCCATCATCTACAAGGTAGTAGCTCACTGTTGGAGTACCAAAAACAGACAGCAAAGAGCTGCAATTGGTACAAACTAAGTAGATATTTTATTAGTTTTCACTCACCCTGTGGGCTGAGTGGTGGAAAATGTGTGGCAAATCACTAGTATCTGTGTTATACTTTTTGTTAGTAGATTCCTTTTCACCAAAATCTGGTCATGCAGTCAGTTTGTAACTTTTTGTTGTGCAAAAGTTGTTTGGAAGCTTTGCCTGTTTTTCAACTTCAGGGTCTTTTTCGACGCAACAGTGTTCCAACACGATCGCGTCACCATCATCAACCCTTACTTTACCCGTTCGAGCTGGGATGTTTTTGTTTTCTTTTCCGGTCCACAACCACCCCCAACACTTGTGGATGTGTGTGTGTGTCCTTGTATCTTCAATTTTTGGAGTGAGAACGCTTTTCCCTGCACTACCTCACGAGAGAGCACACAAGTTTTTACATCACGAACAGCAGCAGCAGCAGCAGCCCCCGTTACAGTTGACGAGCTCCCGAACTGAACCGTGACCGAGATGATAGGCGGGAGGGAGGGAGGGTGTGTGTGTGTGATGTGTGTAAAAACAAAAACAAAAGCTTTCGTCGATACGCACCACGCGCCCCGCACTTATCGACATTGACTTTGAAAATGAAAACGAGTCCATGGCGGGTGCCTCTTCCCCCAGCTTCGTTTCCAACCTTCTGGTGGGGATGGAGCTGTCCGTTGTGTGCCGTTTTCCCTTCGCGCTTCCAAGGTATTGTCGAAAAGTTCGTAATATATCTGTGTGTGATACTTTGTGCGTATCTCATCGATTATGCTGCTGTGTGGTGTGTCCGAAACATGTTCCGAAATCACTTGTTCGTCGAGCAGTTTTGTCGGTTGCTCAAACGATTGGACCAACGATACATGAAAATCAATTGGATATCAGAAAAGGTCCTCGATCGAGATGGAGGTGTGGGATCAATTTTCGTGACAGCTTTCAAGTATCAACTTACCTCACAGGAGAGTGTTGTGCAAAGGCTGGAGCTGAATTTTGGCTATGAGCATTGGGTGTTGAAAAACAACTTCATCATATTGATATAGAGCTTTCCATGAGTTGTTGACAATTTGCGGATGTATTGGAATTTGATCATGGAAGTTGTTTTTTTTTAATAAATTCAATTGGAAACTAGAAATCAATTGAGCACTGTTCTCGACAGCTTCTGACAGGTGTGCTTGGGACTATGGCGTCTGACGTGTGGTTTGAGCATTTCAAGTGCTCGTTCGTGTACACCAACAGCAATTCTTTGCCAGGAATTCGTTCTAGTACGAATATGCAATAACTTCCGGAGTTATTTACTGTAAATAACTTATAATAACTATTGCTGCCTAGAAGAATTGATTCCAACTGTTGCCTCACCGCACAAGTGTTGTTGTCCGTCGGATGTACTTCTTGGCCAGTACCCAGATGTTTCAGTAACATCACAAACGCGTGAATAATTGAATTGCTGCAGACAGCGCTAAAACAACTTACCCGTACTACAGCATCTCTGTCTTCAAAGACCAATCCAAAATAACAGACAAAAAAAAAAAAAGATAAAAAGAACTTTCGTCCCCATTTACCAACGGAGAGTCCCCGCGCAATCCAACAGAGCAATGCCAGGAAGTAAAATAAGTAAAGTGCAAATTTGCATAATTTCGAGAGTGAAGCAGAGCGGCCAATGGTGCGTTAATAACGCCCAAACGTTCAGGACATTCGTTCCGTGCGCCCCTGCGCGTAACTTACCTGCATCCATCCTCCTTTGCTCATTGCTTTGGCCCTACCGATGTCTCTCTCCAGTTGGCTTCGCCCTGCTGCGCAATTACCTTCAAATTACATTCCATTTTAGCCGGACGGGAATGGTGGTACACCATGTTGATATTCCGGGATATAGCCTATGGCGCGACCGTTTCATGGATGGCACGAAGTTCAGTGCGGGGTTGGTTTGGTGATGATGGTGATGATTTTGTACAATTTTCTGTACGAACAAGCTTCCATTTTTGGAGTCCGCGGTGTGGCGGTGACGGTGAATGGTGGTTTGTGGTTATCACACACAGAAAGTGCAGCGAAAGAATCTGTCAACTACTCTGTCTTTGGGCGGTTGCCACTGTCGTTATGCCGAAGCTGGTGTACCAGAAGTAGGAAGCCGCTCATTGCGCAAACGTCAATTGCAGAGGACCACACCGGGTGCGTTCTAGCAGCAGTCTCTCTGCTGCTTGGTGGCGCTCCTTTCCATCTAAACATAACGGTAATGACCGGTTGTAGTCCTTGGTCGTGGTCTTCTGGTGCTACCGAAACAAGCGTTCAGGCGGATGGATATTCAATTATCGGTGTGGCACAGCCATCACTTTTTCAAGACCGACCGGGGGAAGGTCCTGAAGCGAAAACCCAATTACGTTACATTGTAGTCCTATTACGATCGACTTTGGCGTTTGTTCATTTGCATCGTCTAATGACATTGTGTCAGGATGACATCCGGGACATGTTTTTGGTAGGAAACATGTGTTGAGATACTTCGGGAAATTGGCATCTTAGGATCATTGCGATGAGTTAAGTTTGGAGTTGATAAAGAAAAGATCTGTGATAGAAGAACAGTGAGGGAATGAAATTATTTTCTCTTCTAAAATGAAAGCTAACAACGAACGTTAAAGGTGCCTATCGCTTTCAAGATGTTGCCAAGCACAGGAATACATCGAAAAGTGTGAAGATGCTGGAATGACGTACAACGAGAAATTGGGAAGTGTACCTTCCAGAATTGATCGATAAAGAAGAGCAATCACCATCAATTTTCTTCACGCGGTGAAGGGACGAGAAGCGACAAATATTTTCGGTAGCTCCCGGACATCACCATTAAAGGAAGAAGTGTCGCGCTTCTCGTGATGTACAGATAGTGATTGTAAGCAGATATTTGCTCTCTCTCTCTCTCTCTCTCTCTCTCTCTCTCTCTCTCTCTCTCTCTCTCGCTCTCTTCAAGTCCCTGTTAAACGACACTTTATGGACATCAGAACTTTTTTTGGTTTCTTTTTGTTGCTGTTCGTCCTGTGAAATAAAACTTCTCATTTTGTGAACGATGGCTGTACTTTGCTACTGTCTCTTCTTGCTGTTGCTCAGGTTCCAAGACAGTGCTGCTTTCCCCCAGCAACACTCCTAGCAGGAACAATCACTTCGGCAAAAAAGCAGCAGCAGATCATTTTTAATGAGCTACCGCTTTGCCTTCCATCTTCCGCCTTTTTTCATGGTGTGGTGCATTTGAAGACACCGTGAAAACTTGGTCATAGTTTTCCGTCGTGCTCTTCCCGTGCGCTTTGATTGTCTCATTTGGTAGTGTGGTGGAGAGTCGTTTTTTTGTGTACGCCTTTAGATGAGGAACGCCAGAACAGCAGGATATAATACATCTTCACATCTACGTGCGCGAGCGCGCGCTCTCGCTCGTAAGTTGTACAGGTGCCTGTGCATGAAAGACAAGATTTGGTAGAAGTGGAAGCAGCATCTACCGGCAACTCCGGCAGCTGAACGACGGAATCGGTTGCTTTGTCTTGTCGTTTATAAATATTTACATCGGCCGTGTAAAATGTGGAGAAGGGAAGGAAGGCGATGTAGAATGCTGAGGTTTTGAGATGTAGCGTAATAGCGAGAGCAGCATCAGCAGCAGCAGCCTCCATTTGGCATCTTTAAGATCTTGGTCGTGGCGTTGTTCATTTCCCATTCCTTCAGAACGTTTCGGTTGCGATGGAATATCTTGGCATCAAATACACACACACACACACTGGAAAATGGACGCACTTTTCCATGTTCCTGGAATACGTTACGAAGTAAATTTCAATTTCCATGTACGCTCGTTGATAGTATTGGTCTTTGTTGGATGCTCTCTGTATTCTGAAATTCTGATGTATTTCTTGGACATAATTTATTGGTTGAAAAGGTTCCAAAACTGTCCCCTTGCTGCCTGCCAGGTAGCGCAGCTTTTCCAATCCTAACCATTGATTAATAGAAATTAATTAAAATAAGGACGCCATAATCACACAGTGCTCTCTTCCGATACGAGCTCCGCTCTAACCCTTTTTTTTTTGTTTCGATGCTTCTTTCATTCCACAGCCAAGCTAGCCCCCCGGCCCACGCGTGTACCTTTTCGCCAAGCTCGCTTTCAACGCATAATCAGCAAGATGACTGAAACCACAGAAGCACCAGTCGTTGCACAGACCGCCGAAACGAAGACCCCGTCGCCCACGAACGAGACGGCCGTCGTCACGCCGGCCGAGAACGGGCATGCCGAGGGCGGAGATGCTAAGACGGCAGCCGCCGGCGAAGAACAGACCAACGGCGGTGCGACCCCGGACGAGAAGGCGAAGGCCGAGGAGAAGAAGGAAGACCCACCGAAGGAGATGCGCGCCGTCGTGCTGACCGGTTTCGGTGGTTTCAAGAACGTGAAGATCCTGAAAAAGCCCGAACCGTCGCCCCAGGCCGGCGAGGTGCTGATCCGCGTCAAGGCATGGTAAGTCACACACAGAGCCCCCAAGCAAGGCAAACAATTGAACGAACTGAATAAAAAGGGAAGGGATCGTTAATTAAGGACTGGTGTGTGTGGTGTGATGTGCTCCGTTAACTGATTCCAATGGATGTTGGGCCACAAAATGCCTTTTTTCGATGGCCTGCGATGGCGGTCCTAAGATCCTATAGGGGTACTATACAGACACGAGGCATTAGAAGTGTGTATAATGTTGTTCAACATGTTTTGGGTTTGCTGGAGCAGAACCCAACCCGAAAAAGTCTCTAATTCCCGAGTGAATTCCAGCATTTTTTTGCACTTCTTTTGCATCTTTCCTTGGGTGCAAAATTATATACCCAAGGGAATGGGAAATGATGTGCGACACTGCTGCTTCCCTGGTCCCGTTTGCTTGTTTATTGAGACATGATACACAGGCCCTGGTTCTAGACACTAAATTGGACATCAGCATTATCTGCCCTATTCTATCTCGACATCGCTGAAGCGTGAATTTGATGATTTTTGAGTGTCGAATTTACGGGCACCGAAGGGTTTCTTCTCCGCATTGTGCTTTGTGTTGTTCCACTTGATCAGTTTCCCCCTGATGATCGCTGGCTGATCTAGATGATTGGAAGCTCTTGAGGGAATTGGGTTGGAGATGTTGTGATGATGATGCATTGTGTGGAGAGTTGGACCGTAACTCGAGCAAATGGTAGTCTGCGGTGGAAGTATCCGTTTGATTTTGTCTGAAGATATGAACCAGTGGGGAAAGATTTGGCAAATGTCTGGAAACATTAATCAAATTTTTGGACCTGATCACCGAACCCAATGTCTAGAAATATTTACCCAATGTTTCAGAATTTGTATATCCTCAGTAATATTGCTTGGAATGACATGCTTGTGCCAAAAGAAGGCACTCTTCCAATTGCTGTGGCTTCCTCCTGGGAAAAGGTTCTCGAGAATTCATAACCCATCTCATCACTGATAGAGTTATCGGATGTCGGGAGGTTTTTTTTTGGTGTGCGTGTATGCTCTCCAAAATTTGTCATACGCACCAAGAATCCATAATCGTAAATCATGTTTTTATCACTTCGGAAACGAAGCGCGCAGGTTGCTTGCGTTGGCCTTTGGGCTGGAGGCACACACGCGGACAATATTCCCTACCCTGGATGATATAAACTTTTCGCCAACACAAAAAAAATCCTTCATTGCTCGACATCTTGAAGAGCAAGCCGAACAAAAAGGGCAGGGCGCGCGGAGCATGTGTGTGCGTCTTTTCTTAGCATCCCTCTTTTACCGCTTCATTTGTGTGCCCGCTGGTACCGGTTGAGAGAACGATGTGTGTACGACAACTACGCGAAGAAGTGACAAGCCTCTGATGTGCGCTTGGTTTATGATACAGTTTTCTTTCCTTTCGGGTGTGCAAACATTTATGATTCATGTTTTATGTCGAACGAATGAAAAAAAGGGACACCACGGCAATGCACAACAGCAGGCGGACGAGTAAAAAGTTGGTACGCTTAAGATTTTGAACTCTCTGTGTGACGTTCTGAACTCTGTCTTTGCCTCTGATATTCTCCGGCGGGATGGGAGAAGCGTTTGTGCGTATTGGAAAGGATTCTCTGAACAGGATGTTGGCGGTTAAAACAAGTTGCCCCGAACGGTTGGGCGGTTACATCGAGGAAAGAATGTCCAAAGTCTTCCCAAGGGAAAGAAGACGATAACAAGCAGAAGTAGAACTGATGTGTGTGTGTTTGTGTGTGTGCGTACACATACCCTTTTGGCGTGGGGTGGAAAAAGTGTAAACGCAACGCTATCGGCAACACGTGCACTGCACATGTGGGCTTGACTCCGTTGCGGAGGTTTTGAGGTTTTGGTACTTTTGGGAAGGCTCGTTTCCCTTTTTGGTGGTGCTTCTCTTTGCATCTTGTTTGGACGATGTTGGTACGGCGGCCTGTGCGCCATCTTTAAAAACGAGGTCTTTGGGCGAACATTTGGGCCGCGAAGAGGAGGAAGGGTTAGGAATTTTTGAGGGGGAAAAGACGCTTGCAATGTGAAGCATTTTAGCAGACGTTTTATGAGTGACACTGATTTCTCGCGCGCAAATTCAAATGTCTGCAAATGTATAATTATCGTGTTTGGCCGCAGGAAGAGTTCCCAAAAACTGAACTGTCCTACAGTTTTGTTTTGTAGATACCAAAAAAAATTGAGATCATTTTGCATGCCTCTCCTGGTATGCTCGAAATGAAATTACCGAGTTCGATTTCAAATTGGCCTTAAATAACCGCAATCATTATCAAATTAACGGGCGCGCTTTATTGGTGGGCCCAGAGATACCCTCGCTTTGGCGTGTAAATCGATCCGCCGGTCGAGATATCAAGTGATTTATATCTGTGCCTTAACCTTAAGCGCGATTGTTGACAAGTGAAGTGATTTCACTGCACGAGGTTGATTTCCTCTTTACCCCAGGATAGCCTCGAGCTCAAAAAACACATATCAGAGTATATGAGATCGGAGGGTTGAGATGCATGCATGAGGTTCTCGCTTCACATTCTCAGATGACTGCAGTCCGTCAATGCCGCGATGATGCGCCTTGCGCCATAATGATAGCTTGCTAGCAAATGCAACAGCAAGTCAGAATCTCATGTGGAAGGCGTTCGCGCTCACAAAGCCAGACAGGCAAGACGACGTTGAATCTGTCAGCTCTGTGTTCTTTGTGAGTGGCGGTGGTGGTGGGCTTTTTTTCGTTTCGCGGGACGTTTCCAATTTTTGACAGCCGAAAACGAAACCAAAAAATGCAACCGATTCGTGTTTTTTGCGGGGGCTGGGTGGGATGGAAACGGAAACGATCTTGATCTTGAGAAAACCGTTTTATTAAATGCGAGAAAAGAACGCACGCACCCCGTCATGCAAAGATGACGGTAACTCGGGGGAGAGCGTTCATTTTCCTTGAACGATTGTTGAGGCTTGGCTGTCGTCTTTTGCTTGTTTGTGTTAGTTTTTGTTTGTTGGTTGTGAGGGTGTGATAGAAGAAGGCGAAAATGTGTGCTATGCATCACGGTGTCAGGAAAGAGGTTTCAGTTTCCTCCTCTTTGATATGTTATACCTCAAACTTTCATATAAGGACTCCAATACCCCTGAGGACATGAAGATGTTGGTTTTTTCTCAATTGGAAATGAAGAAATCGATTACTTACACTTAGTCCATTGGATCTCACTAACCCCTGACAGTTACGTCCAATTTCTCACTCTTCTCAGGGGAATTGATTTCTCCTCCTAAGGTTCGTGTAGAGATACCTTCTATCCCAAAATTGTTTGAAGGTGTTTGTACAGATTTGTAACCGAAGCACCACCGTATCATTAAACTGAAATGATTCAGTTGAGTTTACCCATGGTGTTTATTGGTTATCAAAATTCATTGGGACACACCCAATAGGGAGTTTACATTTTATACGCCGCATGATTCCTATTTTTTGCTGTTGCTCTTGTTGTTGCTTTTATGTGTTTACTGTGTTCACTTTTATGACCCTTACAAAAATGGATTTTTTTTTACACATTTGAAATGAAGATTTACTGCTAAACATGACGATCCATTGATGAAAGCTTCTTCTCCGTGAGGTGAAAGTGAAAAATTGATTTATTATGGAAATGTACATACGGCAGCTATTTTTGTGTAAGGGCGGGCCGCGCCGATGAGTAATGGGAAACGCTCAACCATACCTTAACGATTGGAAAAAAAACTCTAAAAACGCTTTTTTTTGCTTGTTAAATGGAACCCATTTGACACTGACGAAAAATAAAATTGTAACGCAATTTACCGTTCACGGCTCTGTAACCCGTAGCACAAGTGGCAACGATCGACGGTAACGCGCGCGAGCGGGAAGCCATTATTTCCGGTGATAAAATCCATCTCGAGCCCCTCCGGGTGATTTCATGGGTACAACTGAAAGCGAACAACAACAAAAAATTGAAGCTTTAGCCACGTTTATCATTTACCGGTGCATTATTTCGCTTCCAAGTGGCCTTCTGTGTGTGAATCATTGAGTTAGAGACACCCCCACCCGATATGACGAGCCAGCGTTGCTGAATGGTTGTATCTCGCTGCTTCACACCCCACAGGGTGTGTGTTTGTCGTGCTTGGCGTAGTCGACGATGCAATTAGGCGTTGCAATATTTCGAGCGCAAGTGTGCGACTGCAACGGATTTCTTCGGTCCTCCAGGGTGAACTGCAAGCTCTAGCATAGCAGACCCACTTTATAGCCCCGACCGCAGGTTGAGTATCGACAAGCAAGTGCAGTGCAAACAATGCCCGCAAGTGCCTTCTATTGTGTTGCGGGAAGGAACATGTCTTTGCAATCCACCGAAATAAATCACTGCAGCTGCGGAATGTGAGGAGTCGTTAAGGTATTGTGTAATTGAGAACGACAATCGACGGAGGGGGGCAACGCGGTGCATACCGAATGCTATCGACGCAGTATTGTCGAACGAGTGTCGCGTGCGATTGCTCATCAGCTCTGCTTGAGAAGCTGTCTATATTGTCATCGACAAGCGTTTTAATATTCCACTCATATGCAGGGCGTGCGCGAGCTTCTCTTAGCCTAGCAAGAATTATGGCGACGACGTTCGGGTAGTAGACAAATGCGCACTTGGTTCCGGCGTTGGAATGTTAGGAATGTAGAACTCTTCCTTGTTTGTCAGCCAACGGTAAGGAATGTCGGTTGAAGAGCAGTTTAAGAAGTGGTTTGATGATAAATTAATATTGTGCTTTCGAGGTTTGCGATATTGGTTTGACGCTTTATTAATCTTAAGGTACTCCAGAATCCACCTTCAACTACATAATGTATCCAACAAGAATTTCATGCAATAAAGAAGTAACTCTACTGGCATTAGCTAGAAAGTAAACTTCAATAAGTTGCAATCCTTTTTTGCACATCACTTACAACGCCGACTGTGTTGTACGGCCAAGGACGCGCCCTAATGGACCGTTACATCTCACGCATAATCAACACACCGCCCCCGGGAGTCGGCACGCTCCTCATCATGCTGTCCATCTTCCGAGAGCTCAGAAGTCGTCGGATCAGATTAGTGTCCGGTGCGCTACATGCAGCCTACTGGGTAAGCTTGCTCTGGGTACGCTTCCTTCTGCACAATGTGATGTCTGGGCAATGCTCTCCTCGTCCCCAGTCGGACACTGGATTAGTCTCGTCCCAAGACATTTGCTGGTGCCGTGACCAGGATTGACCGGGCAAACTCTTCCCCGGGCGGGGACCGGCTTGGTGTATAATTGAATCAAATCAATCAATTATCACCGACCCGCGGCTTCGATATATAGCGGCAGCTGAGATTGGATTACCATCATCATCGTCGTCGTCGTCACAGGGGTGTAGAGGCTGATGTATAGGGGATTAAAGTCTTCGTCTCGGGACAAGTGACGAAGCTTACGGCTGGGCGGCTCTGGTTTTCCTTTCTGATTACGTTTTGCTCTTGGTGTAAGGGTGTGACCTAGACCTTTAGGGATTTGTTTCGTTAATTGTTCCGTTGTTTGTGTTTTTGAGTTCGTTTAAGAAACAAAGAAATGCCATGGAAAGTTTTTACTGGCTCTTTTCGGTTTGTTGTACAATAGTTTGAGCGGGTACGGAGCGGCGGTTAGTTCGAAAAGCGATAAGCGCAAAGCGTAATCAAACATTCGTCATGCCCCCGCCTTTCGCAGCCGTTGAGCGCGAATGATTCATGGTGGTTCTTGATAAGGAACTTACTCACGTTGTTGCACACACAAAAAATAGCTGCAACGCGTCAGCGGCAATGCAACCATTAGCGAGATAAATATAACGTACAACGACTGCGCCACGCTACTGTTTAGAACCTTTCATTGAATGATTCTCGGAATGATCATGAATGAAATGCGACGCAATAGCGTTTTACGCTCAAGAGAGGTCCCAAGTCGCAGGAATTAGACAAATCTGGCATATTGAGGTGGAATGAGCGAGCAGCTACTCACTGAATGTGAATTAAATCATTTAATTTATTAGACAAGCTATTCTCGAAAAGGGATTTAAATCCCAATGCCGCGCTATAGATCTGTCTGGGTAATTTAAATGATTATTGTGTGAAGTAAATCCTGCGAAAGTTTTATATAGATCAGTTACATAGCTTTCTACATCTACTAGTAGCTCCACAATATGAATCAAACCCATCTTGAGTTCAGGAACTGTTTGAAAAGTTGAAGAGTTATTCACATTCAACTCTCTACGTCGACTGTTATCTGAATCACGGTGAATTAATCAATTCGTGAGTTGAATAACTCTTTCAAAAGATATGCCACGATGATTGTTTTAACTCTTCTCATTATAAATACTGACTTGCAAATCCCCTGGAGTAGTTATGCATTCAGCTTATAGAAAATTGGTTGAATATTAAAATTATTCTAGTTCATTTGCTGTAAAACTGACGCTTTGACTTGAGTGGTTATGCTTGTGGTACATCAGCTTCAAATTTCAACGATGTTTTTTCCTCCTGCATCATTCTGCACCTCCCGGAGCATTATGAAGCCTCGGCGTACTTAGCCATTGGTGGATGCTTTGCTTTTCCAACATCCACAAATCTCTCATCAGTTTCTGTGTGTTATTTGAGCCGGGTTTGTCGGGATCTCCTGCTCCCTTAGATCGTTCGTACCTCATCGATGGATCGTGCGGCAAACATGTGCTGTCCTTTTTATTGTGCCTGTGCCACCATTGCCGGGAGTGGATGACTATTTGTCAAACCATACTGGTGTGCCCTCACCCGTGTACGCTTCCGCGTCCTGAAATGCATCGCTCGGATGTGGGTATGGTTTGATTAATTGCCTATCACACAATTGATGGTAAACCACCACCGGCGTTTGGCGAACGGCGCGCGGGGGCATTCGGTAGAGCCAAAAGCCTCCGTGCACAGGCGTCCGGAGATGATACCCGCAGTGAGCCATCGGCTGGCCACAAATTTGTTATTAGTCAACGTTTGGTCCCGCTTTTGCTGGTGGGCACTTCCTCTGCTTGTGATTCCTAGTTCCCCTTGTATATTTTCTTGTTCTTCATTCTGTCCATCCTCATGTCCCGCTTTGCTCACCCTACACACCCTCCGGTTTTGGTGTGGCGTGAAAATTATTAAGCGGATCTGCTTACCAGCGGAACCAACCATTAGTGCGATTGTGTATGTTGTCCGGACGGAAACGATCGTGCTGCGAAGGAGATGACACTTCTTAATGCCCCTCCATGCATATATAGACACGGGCAACAGAGTCTTCGGGTTTTTAGATGTCGCCTGCGTCCCCGGACCGGAGTGATAATGTTGATCCCGATGAGGAGGGATGATAATAAATAATCGTAATGATGATGGGCTGGTATGAGCTTTCCCGGTCTCTTGTAGTAAATGGTAGGCACAGGATTGCGAGGAGTTTGTGTGTGGTATTTTTCTTCCATTATGCAACAGTATCCGGAATCTGATTGGATCCTTTACTGTGTGTTCTATTCATTAATAATGTTTGTTGAAGTTGGCGGTGTGTTTGGGAATTTTGAAAGCTGACGACAAATATTGAATTCTATAACCAGGAAACTTAGTTGTCTGAGTAATTTATGAGGTGTTGTAGGTATTATTATACAGTTAGGGATTTATGACTAATGTATAATTGCGATTCATGTTGTTTCAGTTTCATATATAACTATTGATGCCATTTAGTTACATATTGTACTAAGATTTGTGATGAAGAAAATGGTAAAATTGATGCTTAGACCGTCCATAGTCTTACCAGAACTTTCATTATCAGGCATTAATTAAAAGGGTCGAAAGATTGTAGCAGCGAAAAAGAAACAACTGGTTGATACAACATTTTCTGCCAGCTCAACACAAGCATTTAACAACCTCTACTCGCGATAGACGAAACAATCTCCCAGCGCCAATGTGATGAGTCGTTAACTCATCGCCTTCGTTGTCCTAAGTTTGTTTCTTGCCAGTCTGGTGAAAAGGTTAAGGTTATCGTATGCTGCTTCGTAAGCCTGTCACTTAAGATTAACTAATTGGTAGCCAATTTCAAGATGTTTTTGCTTTCTTTTTTAATAAGTTTGATTTATGAAACGAACGAAACGGATTAGAAAGGGGTACCGGCGTCACCCTAAAACCTTATCGCGCAGTTGATATGTGGTTCATTTCGAGGAGTTAATTGTGGTTTTTTTGCGTGGTGATATGGGTCATTAAAAAAAATTATATTGTACATTGCTGTGGATTTTTTTTAATGCTCTGCATTTGTCTACACCCCAATTTTAGACAAAAAAGGGTTGTGATTTATGTGCAATCTTTTAGAAAAGGTCGATTTTGCGAACTGCTGAACCCCTTTCTGCAACGGGGTTTGGCGCCTGGAGATTTAGGCCCTCTCCGAGGACTTGCAGGACCCGAAAATTGCAAACTTGTTCTAATTGTTTTATCCTTCGCGGAACTTTAATGGGATTTTTTGTTGCTGGTATTTCGCGCATCCTATCGCTTTTATTTTGCGTGGATCTGGAAAGCGATTCAAAAAAAAAAAAGAGGGATAGCATAATATGTTATTGACCACACTTACTTTCTCCACGGTGATTTCTCGCTCTGCGCCCGCTAGGCATTATAAACTTCGGCAAAAGGTGAGGTTATCAGTCGATTGTTTGTGCGGTCCTTTATTATTAGCTTTTTGCGCTCCAGGAAATCCTTGTTTCAGAGCACGAGTTTCTCGTACCAAAGCACGTTATATTTGTCTTTGTGTTCGGGTTGTGCTGCAAAGCGACTGCGAACAGCACAGAAAATAACCCTCATGAAAAACACAACACACTTTGTCTGGGCTGGCAGAGTAATTTAATTATATCGATCTCTAGAGAGATTTCGGTCCGTTAACTCGAGTATTAGACGACAACAGGGTGGTGGTGTGAAGCTGTCGGCGTGTGTGTACGGTCGCCGCCCATTCGCTCTACCAATCGTCCGTGACCAACAGCCGCTAGCGCGGGAGAATGGGGCTAACCGAGGGAGGCAGTCGAAGGGACAGAATTGGGAAAATTATTAGATTCTCACTCCAGACGGTGATGGGCGTGAGGCAGTGGGAAAAAAACATTAGGGTCAGGTTCAAGGCCAGTCTGGGTCTGAATCTGATAGGATATAGCATGTAAATTTTCCATTGCGGATGTCGCGCCCGGACGGAGCGAAGGTCTCTCTCAGTGGATACAGTGGTGCAAATATTTATAGCAGTAAGCAAGAAATCCCAGAAAAAAAATACAATGCACAAAATTGCTTTATGTGTGTTCAAATATTGAGGGTTTTCCTTTGGTGTAAGCTGCCATGTATAGTGTGGCTCTGCTCCTCGAGCACGGCCACTGAATGGGAGATCAGCGAAACCCCGTTGCGAACGAGAATCCCAAAACGTGCCACAGTGTGTTATGTCTAGCGCACCACATATGTCGCCCCAGCAATGATGTGGAACAATTTATTTGTCTCGGTATTTTGGTTGCTATTTTGCCTCTCCGTGTGTGCAACCTTTTTGGTGTTTGTGTGTGTGTTTGGGTCGTTTGATTTGCAGGACGCACGTACACACAGACCCCGAGGAATCCTTTTTGTGGTACAAGGGAAGGTGTGCCCTTCGCCCTCCTGAAAAGAGAACACAATTTTCCCCAACCACAACCTATTCGGGGTCGAGTGTGTGTCGTACCTAATTTTCGCCCTTTGTTTTATTTGGGGATAATCCTTTCGTGTGGTGTCGTCGTGGTGTTGGTGGTGGTGGAATGTGTTGATCTTATAATTCGGTCGATTGGGTTTGGGAATGGAAAAGCGTATCCAAAAGCAATTTATTTGATGATTTGGGTGTGCGTGTCAGTATGTTGACCTTCCGATGGGTGGGGAATGCTGTACTGTTTTGCTATTTCCATGTTCGATGTTGAGGTTATGAGAAGCAGTTTTTTTTTAAATATATATATTGCTATATTTTGAAACGAAAGAAGTGCATTTGAATTATTCAACTTTGGATTTGGAAGAAGTGTAGCAGTATAAAGGGCTAATGGGCTAAAGGGCTTAAGTCCTCAATTGGTTGGAAATAAAGATTACAATTCGAATTCGGTTGGATTCTGTGAGGGGATTTTAATGTGTGTCATAGCTTTTGATACGACAACCCCATATACTGATCGTTTACTACGATATCTTGGTAAGATTGGACTAAACGTGAGGTTTGCTTGAAGTCATCAAGATCCTGCAAACTCTTGGTTAATGGCAGCTTCGATTTGTTCACCCTGGGCCACTGGAATGTTCATCAAACCAGTCATATTTTCCATATCCAGAATTGACATTTCAGTTTTGTCCTATTGGATTTTGACATTTGCATTGTTTGAATCAATTTGCCAAATTCCTTATAGTGAAACTAGTTGGTTTTGTAAAACCCGTATCATTGGTTGCAATCAAAATAGGCATCAAAACTTGCCATTGCTAAATATCGGAGTCATTTAGGACTTATTCATCATAACAACAGTTTAATTTGATTTTTGTTCTACTCTATATATTGTTCTTTGTTGCTAAGATTAAACAAATTTCACTTTCTCTTTATATTGGGTTGAATACTGTCCACAAATGTTCCAAAATTGGCATCCAACTCCTAAAAGCTGATCCCCATGCCTAATGGTTATGCTACATATGCATTATCAGATAATTTATTTTATCTAATTACTATTTTTATGTTCAAAAACGCGCTCCTCGCACCTGAATCAACCCTTTTTTTCTCGCTTGGCGATGTACTTTCCCAACCCTCGTGCCGCGCATTACCGTTCCATGGCTTTGGGCTCTTGTAACACCGCAAAATTTTTCCCCTCGTTAGCGTTGTGTTACGCACGGAAAAGCGCACGAACCAACCGAGCAGCAGAGGAAAACGGTAAAGGGTGGAAAAAAGATGTTGGAGCTCTCTGGTGGAGAAATTTTGATAACTAATAACCAAACAGCCAGCAACTGCTGCAGTGTGAGGCATGGCGGCAGAGTAGGTAGCGGCTGTTTCGTTCGAGTGAGGTTAGTTTTCACTTTCCGTGTGGCCGCTGCCAAAGGGGGTTGATGAGGCTCGGCACAGAAAAAAAAACCGCCGTACTATATCGTCTCTGTTCGCGCGTGTGTATGCGCCCCCGTTATTTGGGTTCGGCTCGTTCGCTTGGCGGGCTTGCGGTTTGCTTGCAACACAGAGAGAAATGTTGTGAAATCATCATCCTTCATCTTTTCGTCCGCCAAGCTGGCCGTGCGGGGAGCATACGCGAACGAAGAGGAGAAGCCGACTGATTGTAGTTGCGTTTCACTGCAATACCCCCGCCTCATCTCGCTGATAATAGCATCCCCCATAATCCTCTCTCCCTCTTCGCAGCAACCGACACAAAGTCCAACATTTTTCACGCTTCGCCATACAACAGCGTTTTTCCGTTTTTCCGCTCTACAAATGTACAGCAGCAGCGCGCACGGAGTGGCACTGCAAAAACAAAACGGTGAGGAGAGGATGCAAAGGGGGTAAATTGCGATGAGTTTTCGTTGTTTTTTTCGGTTTCAGTTTGTTTTCTCGTCTTCTTATTTGTTATGTGTTTTTTTTTTCAATTTTCCGCAATTTTTTGACACGAATGTGTGAACGAGAGGAACGAAGCCGAGTTGGTGTGGTTTTGGTGTGGTTTTGGCGATGCAGCATTTTTGTTTGCTTACTCCTAAAGTAATGCGGGTTTTCCCTTCAACAGAGTCGAGCTTTTCCACTGCTAAGGGGTTTCCACCGTGTACGAGTGCGCTAATAAATGGTGCACTATGACCGAGCGTTTAGAGGATGAAACCATCCAAACACGGGTGGAATTTAGACAACATTTAGTAGGCAAATTTGCTTCCCATCCCCCATTTTTGCTACGATTAAGAGCTTATCACAAAGAGTTCGAATTGATGGAAACAATATTGAATGAGAATGAATCATCAATTCAATAAATAACTATTGCAAATTAAATAAATACCTTCCCTAGCTCTTTCAATGTTGATCCAAGCGGTAATTAATAATTCTCAAAATTAATCATCATCTTCTTAACCTATTTTCCAACCTATCTGCCGGCACGGATTAGTTTGTGATGGCTTTTAATAATCGGAAACCCTCCCTGAACGCGGACCCACCCAAGAAAAGATAGAGAGCGGAAAACTCTAACGCGCCACCCTAGTGGGGCACTATGCTATGATAACAAAATTAGATCATCATTAGTGAGCCTGTGTGTGTGTGCTCGCTGTGACGATCGGTGCGATAATTGGGCGAATCTTCGCGGCGAGAGGATGGTGTTAAAATTGGGCTTAACTAAATTATGCATTCCCATCTTCTCTCCTCCAGTGTGCCGACAATTTGTAAGTCGAAGTAGCGAAGTTGTGCCGTGCCCCACCGAAAAAGTTTTTGAGGAGTCCGCCACGGGGGGTTGTAAAACAAATCGAGCCCCACTTAGTGTGTGGCGGCTTCGGTCGTCCCGCTCGAATGTGTGAATCACGTGCATCATTTTTCTCCTCTAGCCACCGTCGTTAGATGATGAGTCGTTGTCATAATGTATTCTGTAAGCGCAGCGAGTAGGAAATTTCGCACGTACCGCACAAAGTGATTCAGCAGCCGGCAGTGTGTTTATTACCGGATGATTCAAATGTCACTGGAGGAGGAGGAGGGTACTGTGTAATAAAATATAAAACGTCGGGGGGGGGGGGGGGGGGGCGATGGCGCCCAACGGACGATGGATTCAATTGGTTAATGATATTCTTTGAATAGAATCGGAAGTATTTGTCACCGTTTTGATGACCAACGCCAAAGCTTATGACACACCAGCTTATCAACAGTTGCCGAAGAATACCGTCCGGAAGTTGTTGAAACAATATTTTTGGTATGAGTTTGTGTTGATATGATACATATTGAACTATCGAAAAGAGTCATGCTTTAACCGGCATGCCCTCTTCAGAAATAGCTTAGACTCCACCAATCGTCCAGACAAGTCCTACTAATGTCCTTTGCCACCGAACGATGCTTATCTTTCCTTGGAAAAGATTGTGCTTTATGGCGGGCCTCCCTTTCTGTTCACGTTTTTATCGTTCCCAACCTTGCCACCGTTGATGACTTTCCGCTGTCGTGCCGGTATTGTCCTCGTGACGGATTAATACCAGTTGCGTCTCGAGTTGCCATTTGGGGCCGCCATATCGTCCTAATTCGACGGCATCCGTGATTGGCTGTGTTATTTGGCAGCATGTTTTCCTTTTTGGTCTGAAAAGATTCCTATTGTCCTCTGCAAAAACCGTACAGGACACTGGCTTTTTCTTATGGGTGAAATGTGATACTAGGAGAGCTTCTTTTTTGTTTGGTTCGCCCCTGTGACCAGTTCCATGAAAGCAAAAGCTGCAATGAAACAAGTGGGAAAAGTTTCTCCTATCCCTATCGCTCTTGGATCGCTCGTAGAAGAAAATACGGGGGCCCCCCACTCCAGTGTTTGGTCTGGTGTGCGTGTGCGATGTTTCGTGCATTATGTTCGGCTAAAAGAAAGTAGCGTGTCAGTGCATGTGTGTGTCTGCCGGGGTTTTCCACGTCAGTTTGCCGTAATTGGTTCGCCACGGTAATAAAGCTAATGCGATACAAGAACGCAATAATGCCGGAAGGATAGGTTTGCTCTCTGCGGTGTGGTGTGTCTAGCACCAAAAAGGGGTAGTGGCTTGGGGGTCTGGGAGCGGACGAAAACATAACCTTTTGGTATTTAACTTTCCGACACACAGACAAACGTAGACAGGCTGGTGTGGTTGGTGGAGGCTCCATTTTCGGTGGCGTTTGCGCTGACTTTGTTCGTTTTTATGATTCAAAGCGTGTTCTGTGTCTTATGAGTGGTTGTGGCGATGGAATGGGCTGTGAAGACGTATTTTTGCAAAGCTACCATTTTTTTGCTCTACTTGGAAATGGTGTCTCTAGCAAAAGGAAGCTAATCCTTTTCCCCTTATGCTCATCCATCGGTTATTACGGAAAAACTAAAATACAATACATATAACTCATTGCGGACATAATCCTTGAGATAGAAATACTGAATAATGGGTCTTCTTAGGGCATAATAGCGAATTTTGAACATTGAGACAAGTTTCTATTTTTCGTTTCTAAAGATAATCATTGAGAGCAAGGTACATGGGTACTTGTTTGGAATACTTTTTAAAGTAACATGTGAGTTATGAGTATCCACCATAAAAATCCTGATGAATTCCCCAAAATTGACTGTTTTCGCTGATTCTATGACCATGACCACTGTAGGAAGATGTCTCTATGCTATACCTAAAAAGACTAGAATATTGAACTTTATGCAATATCCAAATGCTCTAATCTAAATGCTCTCTCTGCATGGCGAATTATCTGCCAACAGAAGCAACAGACTTCCTGTAGTTGATTTGCTGCCAGCGTAAAGACAACGTGATCAATCCTACAAGTGGTCCTTCCCAACGTTAAACCCCCAGTTGCCATCTTCTATTTTCGTTATCTTTCGCAACCGTGTACTCTGGTGGCCGATGTTGTTTGCCACTGGCATGCTTATTAAACGTGAACTTCCGACAGTTCAATCTTCTTGTTTTTTTCTTCGCTTGCTTCTCTTATTGCTGTGTTGTCTGTGATGATGTCCACAGCTAGCTGCTCCCATATATTCCCTGTGGAATCCCCCCTTGAGAGATGGGACGGAAATGGGCACGAATTGCTTTTGAACCGCATCGGTGTTTGGGTGACCAGGAGCGGAAATCTGTCATCGTCCAGATTACGCGCGGGCCAAAAGGGCGTGGGACTCTCCAATTGGTCCGGAAGTTGTGTCAAAATCATCGAGGGACCAAACAAAACAGTATGGTGAGAGGGTACGGGTGTTCTTGTGATAAGAAAACCCTAACGTCCCGCGAGTGCTGATAGAAAGAGGGAGTTGCGGGATCGTGAAATCGAACACGTAATGAAAGCTGAAGTCAGGAGAAAAGGAGGAGCGCAACAGGAAGATGTCGTCGGATCAGATTTTTAGTCCGCCAACGCACTTCTTTCCCCTCTGGCCTGTTGGAATGGGAAGGACAAAGAGACTAACTTTGTAAAAGCCGGACCACTTCTGGAAGGTGTCCGAGACTCGCTTCCGGGGCTAACTGGCGGACGTATGCTTTCTTTCGCTTCCGCCGGATCTTTTAGTGTGTGTGAGTCGAACCTCTAGAGAAGGCTCTTCTTCTCCTTCTTCTCGGGTCAAACGTATTGCCCCTGAGAGTCGTCTGCGATTCCGGGCAGCAGCTACGACGGCAGCCGATAGAAAAATGGGAATAATTGAATTAAATTGATTTCTTCCATTGCTTTGGCTTCGTCGCATGTCCGAGATCCGGGTGGCAATAATGACATACCGCCAGGCACTCCTTTCTTCCCGTTGCATGTGCCGCATGTGTCAGCGATCTCTACAGACGATGGTTGTGTGTGTGTGTGGTGCATTACATTCCTTTCGGCGGATTGGTTGTGGAGGTATTAGATGAAAGTGGGTAGGATTTTCCCTGTTGCGCTTCTGGGCTTCTGGGTAGCCAATGGGGGGAAAAACAACTAAGCGCACAGTACGTTTCAATGGGATCTGCCGACCCGCGGGCCTTGCTGTGTTCTCCTTTTGAGCTAATAAATCTCAAGATTATATATCCGCCGGTTGGCAGTGACGGCGGCAGCCTCTGGTGTGTGTGCGCTTGCGCCCAACAAAGATGCTGGTGGTGGCGGAATACACTTTAAGCTGGAACGAAAGGAAGGCAAAGGGGTCGGTTCGCTGTTCGGATGGAATTAAAGAAATGCTTCAACACATCCCATTTGGGATCCCGCGCAAGTGCTTTTCCCTGCTGTATGTCATAACTGGTCTTTTCAGAGTGATCTTTTAGCATTGCACTAGATTCTGTACGGGAAGGCACGATTGTGCTGCGCTCTTGAACTTCTCCACTCTATTGACTGGGTAATTCTTTTTTGCAAGCGTTTCAGCGTCAGCAGCTGGATGTATAATTTCCAACCTTTATTCAATTTACGTCTGAAGAAGGCTACTAATGGTGCGCTAACAAAGATGTGACGGGCAAGAAGTCGTTGATACTATCGTGGACCTATTAGCGTGGGAATCGCTAATGTACGTTGTCGTTATTTGGGGTTTTGTCCGAATGTTCCAAAGGAACATTTATTCATGCTTTCTTTGTCAATAAATAAAACATTTATTAGGACTTTGTTAGTCTCTCCAAGCTTTGAAATATTTCTATAACAAAACTGAAAGGTACTTAACAAAACAAGTAACATAACTGAGGACGATATTGATTGCCCAATTTCGTGCAAATCGAGATAAATCAAGATTGCATTCTTATTGAATCCGGTTCGAAGGACTAAAATTTTCTTGTGTGCGGTGATGATAATCAACGAAATGGCCTGAGGTGCATTTAATTTAGATCGATAGAGCGTCCATCAGACCAGCGAAAGATTCCGATAAAGGACTGCCTGTACATCCGCTATCGGTCCCAACAATCAACGCCAATCCCTAGATTTTGTTGAAAAAAATCTGAAAAAAGGCAAAAAGAAAGATTATATCCCACGTACACGAGACCCAAAATTTAGGATTTTTGTTTGGAAATATCCGTGGTCTTTGCGTATGTCTGTGTCCTTTTCTTGTTGGTTTTCTTCCTTCTCCCGCCTGTTCCGAAAGCAGGCTACGAAAAAAAAGGTTCTTTTCTGGAGGGTGAAGGTTAAATCCGCTTGTTTATGCCCTAAAACTCGTCCACACGACACCTACGGTGGGCCCATCCTGAGATGCAAGATAACGTTACACGGCGCGGCGGGATTGTGTTGTGCCGTCTTCGTGTGTCTGGGTAATCGGGGCGAACGTGCCATCGAATGTGAAGCAATGCCGACAAGAAAATAAGCATTTTAGCCCCTTCGGGGGTTCATTGGTGGAACCAGATTCGAACCAGATAGGCTGAAAAGGATGCATAACACTAACACACAAAAAAAAAAACAAAATAGAAAGGAAAGAGAAACTAATCCCCAACATCTAATCCTTCACATGGGCCCATTCGTTTGAAATATCCGGTCAAGTAGGGGAGGGACAAAAACAGGGCAAAGTTTCTGAGCTCGTGTGAACTCCATCTTCGTCCACGTCCTGGTGTGGACGTGCGCGTGGGAGTTAGCGTTTTTGACGCAGACCTCGCTGGTAATTATTCTTCTCAGACTCTGCCAGTGCTGGTGTTTCTTCAACTCTTCAACTCGCTATGGTTCTGTCTAATGCCTCTGCTGCAACAAGTAGAATTAATGTGTCCAGTAACTTAGGATGCGAAGGCGTCGTCGGCTGCTCTCGACCGTCATGTTGAGCCACCGAACGTGTGCTGGATTATTTTCCCAATTTCATCCCCATTGCTGCAATGATGCGTGTGACAGAGCGAACAGTAGCGTGAAGTCGGATATGTACACGCCACATTCCGCAGACGGCCAAAATGCGTACGTTTCCATCCGAGATTTTTTTTTTCCAGTTCGCCAATGTCAAGAGTGGCCCGAACGCACAAGGACGACGAATGTGCAGACAAAGAGAAGATGGGCAAAAAAGGGCCAACATTTGAGATGGGTTTACGCTTTTCATGGTAGTTCCGCCTGATTTGACCGTAACACGCGGGGCTGTATCCGATTTATCTGGATGAATTTTATAGGTATTTTATGCATCGGTACATGTCTCCTCGATATGTGGCGTGGCTGACGGTCGTGCGAGAAATAATGTTTATTTTTGACCGCTTTTTTCCTTTTTTTATGTTCTGAAACCCCAACCGTCGGGCATTACCTCAACCATCATCGTTATCATGAACCATTTTCGATGTGTGTTGCTCGCGCTGCCGCAACCAATTTCGTGAAAAATGTGATTATTCGTCTGCCGCCTTCAGGTGTGTTCGGAATGTGCTATTTCTGACTCTGGAAAGATAAGCAAGATAAATAGCCTATGATACGCACACTATGGTTTTTGGGTGTGCTGTTTGAACCGTGTGAGGGGCAAGGCTTCTCGCGTCCGCGAGAATATGGTTGATGTTTGTTTAGGACGTTAAAGAGGATTACGACAGATCTACTGGTTTTCGGGTTATTTTTTTCGGGCAGATGCAGATGGACGGTTGATGGATTTATGACCATAATGGCGCATTGATATATTTTTGCACGTTTTATTTTCGTGGAATGATATTTTGCACGTTTTATTAAATTGAATATCCCGGATATTAGAAAATACATAAGAGGAAACCACTTCAATCGCGTACGTTGTCGCAGCATTGTCCACGTGTGGAATAATGCGACAATGATGAGTTTAGGTATAGCTATAGTTCCGTAGAATGTATTATTAATTTTGGAGAATCGCATTGGAGCTAACGCTCGTGTGGAAATGTTAATGTGAAATAGGATTACATATTGTTACATCACTCCATGTTTACCTTTCAGTGCGAAATTAAATTCTTCGCTCACATGTTTGAACTTCCGCGGGGATGATTTTATTCTACGGAAGTGACATTATATCGTTTTGCAGAAATTACGCAACCTTGTTGAAACTTCTCGCTACCGTGGAATGGTTGGTATTTCGTGATGAAATTTTGCTCTTTAAGATGTTGCTTACATAAGGCACCTTTGACGGAACACGTACCACGCTGAAGCCTCCTGTATTGTAAGATGTTGGTGCTCAAGTAAAGCCAACGAAGAAAAGCCCTTCGTCCTTAACATTGTGCGTGGTGCCATGTGCGTGTCTCGAGTGTGGCGCTTTTAGTAGATGGGCACCACATAAATCATAATGATGATGATGATGGTGATGCGGACGTTTACGATGACATCCTGATGGCATCCACAACACTGCGGGATGCGAGCTCTGGCGATAATAGGTGTCTTAGCTCATCCCCATGAGCATCGTACTCTACGGATTCTGGCTTTAAATATCAAACACGTTTCACAAAAACGTGACAAATCGAGCGTACGGGGTTAGTGCGTAGGCAGGACATAATCAAGATGCTCCTCTGCACTGTGAATGGCAAGGAAACTCCTTTCTGTCCCCAGCTCTTCAATAATAACACTTTTTTGCACGCAATTTTAATGTTCCTGTACCTCGGGAAAACCACACATATGCGGCAGAGACGGCCCTGTGGTTGCTGATGGGTTTCCGTTCCGTGCTTGCCTCCCCCCCCAAGCGTTATCGGGATGAAGTCATCGGTCTGTGAATATTTGACGCACGTAATCGATTTTTTCCTCTTGAACAGACATTTGCCAGCTGGGTTTCGAGGTTTTGTGATTTTTTCTCCCTCTCGCTCATGGGCTATGTTTTTTTCTGATGGTAATCTTTTCATATCAGCATGTGTGTCTAACTCCGAAAGAAGGGGATAAACAGAAAGTGGTGAACTTTTTTTCTCATTTCATTGAATTGTGCTTCCAACATTTGGTGAACGCCTTTTCTCATATGCATTATATTGAAGTTGCTCCCCCAAAAATTCCTGCTCACATGCTTTACAAATCAAATATTTGAATAGTCAACATGGCTGGTTTTCGGTATGTCGTCATGTGGCGTACGCGGATCTATTGGCACCGCTGATTAAATGTGACACGACATAGAAGTGGTGGATTAAAGAATGGGAGAATTGTGGAAGAACTCACGTGGGCATTAGTATCGAAAATTGCAAAAATGTCATCAAAACTACTAACGAAGATACGGGAAGCTTCGCCTATTGCTAAGGGATAAAATAATGGTCCTTCGAACCCGATATCCCGAAAAATAGTGGAAAAAGTCCTTTTTCCACAATTAAATGTCTCTAATACCTTATTTCTTTTTACAATATCATGAGGATCTTTTGCTTTGAATAATTTCTGATATCACTTAAAACCATTTTCTAATGATGTATTTCTTTTTCTTTCCTTTTAGGTAAGTTTTCCCCAACGGCAAACTATTTTCAGTTGGATGTATGAGCAAACCCATCAAAGAGCGATGTAACTAAAAACCTGAGCAAGCTTCGAACGCACTGGCGCGGAACGGAACGAGCAAACACAGTAAAAAGGTCCTTCCAACAAACGTCAAGGTGAACGCGTCACGCGTCGGCAATGCCTATGTGACCGCTAGTGGTGGTGTGTGTGTGTCCTGAGTGTGAAATGTCGAGGCACTTTGTTGAACCCTCAAACGCGCCGCTCACCTTCACCACTGTACGACCCGGGAACCATTTCAGCTGTCAAAAGGTCACTGCCCTCACATTTGTGCTATGTGTGGGTAGGAGAAGAGCGAGAGCGAACACACAGCGGGACCCCCCCCCAGGGCATGTTTCTTTGTTTGCTCGCGGAACCAGCACCGGTAATAGGATGTTTGCGTTTCAAATGGGAATTTAAATGGAAAAAGGACATTCGGCTGCGTCCAGGTGTTGCTGCCGGCCGGGTTGCTTGTTTTTGGGCGAACCAATTAGATGCGGGAGGAGAGGGTATATTTTATATTTTTCTAAGGACATCAGGTCACGAGGGTGGTAGCAAATAGGGGTTGATGCGGACGTGTTGAATTAGACGCGGTTCACGTTGATGTGGATTTTTTTATGATTGAAGGACACAAAAGTTGAAATTATTTATTAATCACTCAAAGGCTATTGAGTTGCGCATTAATAATTACGGATTCCGAGAACCGTTTAATGGTCGAATTGGTCAGGAGAAATTGTTTCTGATTACAAATCAAAAGAGCTAAACACATCACATTAAATTTGAGCATTTTCTGCAAAATGGATTACATTTAAATGTAGATTCGAATGTTATGCTACTTCTGGTAACATTTTCTTTGGACTAAACTTATCGAACCAACGCAGAAAACAATTTCTAACGTCCTTCAAAAAACATTACTTGCCAAGTCGTTACTTCTCAAAGTCAGAGCGTATCCTTGTCAAAAGCTATAAGCCTTCCAAACACGGCAGACATTCACGACCATTCCAAAAAAAGCAAACGAAAGACAGAAGAACGGAGCAACCGTCCCCAGAGATATGCTGTTGAGACGTTTTCCTGCCGAGCCAGTGTTCGCAGGACATTTTACCGACGTCTCCAGTTTTACACTCCCCATCCGAATCGCCACCCCGTTACAAAAGGGTTGTCAAACGAGCAATGTCCGTGTGGCGCACGGGACCGGAAAAAAGCTGACAAAAGCTATAAACTCCATTTGTGGTGAATTTTGTCTGCACAGGGCAGAGCCGGCCAGTGCGGCGAGCTACGATGCTATGGGCGGAAATGATTTTTGCTACGTTTTCTTCTTCTGGTCCTTGCTTCCGAAAGGATTTGAAGTGTATGGAAGAAGTGGCGATTGCGGGGTTGGTAGAAAACATCTAGCAAGTGCAGACGTTTGCCGGGAAGATTGTTTCTTGCCCAGCGCGCGCGTTGCGACGCTGCTGGGCGGGAGGAGTCTCGTGTTATGGTGTGGGAAAAGGAAAAAGGGAGGCTAGTTGTCTGTGAAGCGCAGTCTGCAAAAGTGAAATGACTTTTGGCCGTATCCTTTGCTTCTCGGGGTTCGCTATCGATCCGTTTTGGGGCGGCAATTACGGCCAACGGAAGACTTTAAAGCGAGTCCGTTACACAACTGTGTTCCTCCCAAAATACAGAGCGTCTGGTGAGAACGAATTCGTCTCCCAGGAAGGCTGAAATAGTTTCACAGGTTCGCTTGTGAATGTAGTCCGCGTAGGGGAAAGAAAGTCTCTCATGCTGCAGCATTGGAAAACATTGGATCCCTATTTTTGCTTCTTCATGCATTGCAGGCACATCTATAAAACCTTCCAGCTCGACACAGTTTAGTTCCATTTCTCCAAACATTACCCAGTGGGGGAAGGCGATATTGTAGCACGAGCTCTCAGACTTCTTCCCGGTAGCCCGGATATCATACTGTGATACCCAACCGCTCGCAAAACGATCTAGTACAACTTTCCTAACATTGTTGTTTAGATGTAATTTAACGTCGCCTGCAAAACGACTGCGAGAACACACCACCGCAACAATGGTCCCTACCCCGAGGCCGTACCCGCGAACTATAGACTAGTTCAAAAGGAACGCGAACGCTTTGGATGTGCCGCGAACCTCGCTCTTTAGCTCTTTAGTTGCCGCTGCGCGACTAGTTTGTTGACGATGGGGGGGGTAGCGAGCCGCCCGTTCTTCGCCCCTGCTGGGTGTGTTCGCTTTAACCCCCGGAGTGTGTGTGTGTCTGTGGGCCCCGCAACATCCATCGGAAGCATGGCATTCGCGGTGTCGTGTAAGTAGCCGCCCGGACCGGCAGAAGCAGCAGCAGGATTTCCGGACCGATGCGTCCCGGGGAAACGCTGAACGCGCATTAATGATGTTTACTTGGTAATTTTAAAGCACTTTTTATTGGCCGGGTGAAATGCGCTGCTCTTTTGGCTCTCTAATGCTCGCGCGTCCGCGACGTGGTGAACTCTGGAGGCAACATTTTCGCCATCGAGACGCGTTTAAAGGATGCGTGTGCAAGGTGTTGGGGAGAGTTTTTGGACCGTGTGTTCCAATGGGATATGGTGCACACTGCTCCAGCGAGACGCGATTATGATGTTGACTTGTCCGTAAATCCCCAGCCGGAGACGTGTCTTCTTCTTCGAGCGCTGAATACAATGTCCCGGGAGTTGTGCACTGTCGGTTGAGGTTTTTTTTTTGTTGCGCTGAACGCATTGTCAGTGCGTTTAATGTATTCTGTTTATAGCCGAATAGTAGGGAGGGTGGATAGTTTTGTTTGCTGAACACAAGAATGCAATGTGTACGTCATTAAATCCTCCCGGTCCAGATGCAAACATACGTGTTGTGTACGCGGGCAACAATGTTACAGTCACTCGAACGCGTATTTCCCGCACAATGTATGGATCGAGTCGCGTTGGCAAATGTTAGGTTTAGGGTTTAACTGGAGGCTTAAAGTAATAACGGTATTCAATGTGAATTTTATTATTTTTAAATGTTTTGTTCAGTTTTGTAATGTCATCTAGTATATTTGACACTTTGATGTAGGTACACTATACAAAATGGCAATTTATTCACATGATATCACACAAATATCCTAAACAATTGTGCCATAAGGCATCAGAGCTAGAATATGTTATATTGTTGCACTTTAGAAGTTCATAATAATCTTTTAACAATTTTAGGACTTTTTAAAGTTGGAACCTTCTATTAAAGTTTAACATTTAACAGCTTGCTAATGTGTTAAGCTTGATTTCAATGTTCCCAAATGCCCAAATAATTTTCAACAAAATTCCTTAAGAAACACTATAAAAAGTGTTTATAACAGACGAACCGGACAAGATGTTTGTATTGTATATTTAATTTACAACCACTTCGTACCAAGTACAGATGTTACCCATTAAAATGCCGCATGGAAAATCGACGACCTGCTCCTCCTTGCTCAGCGGGGTTGGGTGTCAAAATAACAAACAAAACCAACCCAAGGTCAATAAAGTCACCACAGTGTGGGACGTGGAGGGCGTAAAAGTGGCGAATTTCTCAGTATTTTGGAAGTATTCCGAGCACTCGCTACCGTTCGGATGATACCGGCACCACACACACAAAAAACACATATTTTGGAGTTAGAGGGCAGATAATAAAAGTAAACCTTAACCTCCAGCCGGTGTGGTTTTTCTTGTTTTTCTCGCCTGATCGGGGGATGCTGTCTGGCAGACGCGCCCCGGTACATGGGATGATTGCCTGTGTGCGTAAATTTGCACCGTGTATCCTGAGATTCATCCTTGCCGCTGGTTCCACGAAGAGCTTCAACCACCTTTCGCTGGCCGGCTGCTGCGCCGGCAATGAATTTGTTAGCAGTGGTTTAGTGTGCGCAAAGCGAGCAATCGTTCGAAATGAAGTAAGATAGAATTTTATGTCGTTTAGGCCTTCAGAAAGCGGGGTGGTGTATCGCATGATGCACAAAAAAGAAGAGCAGGAATGAACAATAAAGTTGAGAAACCGAGAGGATGAGAGGTGGCGCACCTTTGCGGACTTAATCGGGAGCTGCTCCCAGCTAGGCCAGAGGAGGGTGGGGAAGATACGGCGAGAGGCAGAAAAGTGTTAAGGAAAAATTAATGAGACCATTCCGGGAGTCGTCGTCGTCTTCGGGGTGGAATTGAAATGCGAGAACATAAAGCGAGAAAAGCCCATAAAACCCGGTGCGGAGCGAAAATTCAACCGGCACACGAACGCGCCCGCCCGGGGTGTGTGTAGGCTGGAACATAAAACATGACAGTATGGTAACGGGAGACTCCGGGGGCAACTAGCAGCAGTCGGTGTGGACACAATGCTGCTTCAAAGCTGCACAGGTTCGTTGGATATTTAACTAACCGATAGAGGGCGTCTGTGTGTGCGTTATGGCTCAAAGTTTTTTGGCGGATGTGCCGGTCGTTCGAGGTGTTTTGTTTGTTCCTGTTGTTTTCGTCCGAATTTGAGGCGTCAGGGTGGAAGCTATTTTATTTGATGAGTGCTCTATTAAAGAAGACTTCTAAAATCGTGATTAGAACTTAAAAAGCAGGAACTGATTCTAAAAACCAAGAAGTCCTGTTGAGAAGTCCTACTTCTGAAGAACACTTGGACTATTTTAATGCCTACAGAGTTTAAAATGAGCATTTTATCAATGTTTTTTTCTCTTACTCTGCTACCTTGTTATTCAGCAGTACTGATTGGACATCACGAATAATCGTACCATCATTAAATTTCGGAATTAATATTTGCCCACTTGCCACTCCATTCGAAAAGTGTGCTCTTCAAACAATGAGCGCAATCAGGCACAGGCTGACAAAACAAAACAGCGAGCAAAAAGCACACGACGACTCCCTGCTCACGGTACAATATTTATAATTCATTTTTCATTCCCTTGTCCCCTGTTCCTCCCTTCCTGTCTGGGAAAATATAACTCCTTTGCGCTGCTACTTACAGCGAGGAAATACCCATGCAGAAGAGAACCCGTAATCCGGGCGGGTAGCTAGCAACGTGTGTTAAAGTCGTCCTGATGATTGTATCTTGCAATCAGGAGGACGGTTTCAGTCCGTCCGTGCTTCAACCCCCCAGCGCGCTCCACCGTTACTCCCGTGGGAAATGCATCCATCCGAATGCACTTGCCGTGAACCGTGAAACCGTAGCGCGCCCACTCTACCTCTAGCGTTCGTCATCTACGGGAAGGATACGGTGGCTCGAGGACTCGAAGGAAGCGAAAAATCGACAGCGAAAAATTGCACAGCTTCCGGGCTGCTGATCTTTCTCTCTCCTCTTCTATTTCTCGCTGTATCGGAGGTCGTGTCTGGCGTCGTTGCGAGAAATAATTGAGTGTGTGTCTGCCTGCACCGATCTCTCGAAATTAAAGATGTCTATCGGAGGAGAGGCTGGGAATGTCGTTGACAAGTACTGCACTTCCTTCCGAACTGCTGGAACGTTGAACTCTGTTCAACCTGCCGGTGGATCAGGCCTCAACTCGTTTCAATATAATCCTGCTCTTCCAGGTACGAAACATCGTTCTCGTATTCTGCAATAAGCTCGAACGAAATCGACGCTCCGTTCGGGCTCATTCGTAAGTTCAAATTGAATGAAGTTATTCACTCGAGGTAGCATGAAAAATCTGCTTTAAGCGATTGGTAAAGCGCACTGCTAGTTGCTGCTAGAGCACAACGTTCTGTTGAACGGACAATCAATAGAATGGAACAAGTTGTAGATAAAGTGAAGGATGCAATCTTCTCACTCATCATCTCATCATCTTCGTTCTGGCCGATTGATTGAATCGTTTTACCTCAACTTGGTAATTGAAGTGCTTCTCTCGTGAACTAGCTGCATAGATACACAAAGCAGTAAGCATCGTATGCAAATACTTCAACTCGTGCAAGTATCAATTAGTTAATTAATCATAGTTGACCGCCTCCCCATACACAGACGACAGAGGAGCATAATTGAGCGAAACGCTCAAACAGAGCAATGTGTCTCTCGGTTTGTGTTCATTATTTATAGTGCTTCGTTTTTCGCTCTATGTGTACCTCCCAAGATGCAACTCAATTGATGGAGAATTGATCATGGTACATCGTTTATTATTATTATTATTATGCGTGCCAACCCAACCCCACCGCATCAATATAGCGTCTGCTTGGGCAATGATTCATCAATAATAAGACACACGACCGCTCTTTTGCTTGTACCCGCGGTGCAACATTGTAGCGCAGTTCTGAAACGGCATGAACTGAAGCGGAAGTTATTGACAGGTTCGCTTCCTTTGCAAATGTCTGCACCAGTGTTGCAATCGCCAATGTTGTAGCAGCATTAAAAACGTATAAAAGAGTATAAGAGGTCAGCAAATGTACGCGTTTGACGTTGATTGGGAATTGGGTTGAGAAAAGAGTTGTTACCATAGCACTGCTACCGGTTGTGTGGCTGTGTGGGCTGATGGAAACTTATTGAAAAAGGAAAAACAGAATGCATTCTTTCTTCGATTCAAATGACAGCAGTATGGAAAATGGTCTGTCAGCTCAAAAGTCGTTGGGAGATAACATAGTTTAGGAGGAGAGAATATTATTTTCATATTTCAAAGGCAAACTCACCTCCTCCCGTCGGTCAGTTTTCTCTCGTCGAAGTCTGTAGAATTGAAGATTTCGCATCTTTTTAGTAATATATTTTTTTGCGCATATCAGCAATTTTTCTTCCTAGACACCATCCAGTCCTCGGGTGTTCGATATTCCTCAATATTTTTTTTCATTCAAGGGAGGATGTTTCGTTCTACGTTGTTTTTTTATACTGTCGAATGCTCTGATACACTTCGTTATCCTTCAGCCAGGTCCATGTTTGATGGAATAGAATTGGCAATATTTGTTTCTACAGTCACGCCTCATCCTTCGTTTGTTTCCTTTTTGCTTTGCCTCGAGCAAGGAAAATATCCTGTTTAGGTACTATTCGAACTCCTCCGCGCCGCAAACTTCGATCACTGATTGAAGGGTCGTCAAAAGGGTCGTGGTGTGAGTGCAATGTAAACTTCCGCAATAGATCTACCACCCACAAGTCTTCACGCCCTGTCAGATGAGCTTCGTCTCATATCACGCAGGAGTTGAAGTTATCTTATTCCATCTTATGATGGGTTCCGCGCCTCATTGACTGGTTGTGCCTAGGAATAACGAGCCTGAGGATTTTCGAGTAGATTCTACGAGGGCTCTCTGGTGGTATTGCTCCCCGGTATCATTTCCCGCGGGATTTACCTTGTTTGGGAATCAATCAAACCCAATTCTCGACGCAGGGTTAGAAGTGTCAATAGACTCACAGCACACAACACGATATAACAAGTCGGTCGGCATTGGTTGGGAGGGTTAAATTTACGGGGCTTGTGTGTTGTTATTTTACGACCAGTTAGGGCAAGAAATTGGTTGTGTGTGAAGTAGAGCGTTACTGTTCGGTTGGAAATTGATGTTTGGAGATGATGATATTTTTGACTTCATGTACTTGCTTGAGGTCCAAAATTATGCTCCCTTTTATGAGGAATGTATACTGCCACATTGCATGAAATGGGCTTGAAAATAGAACATCAAAGTGTGATCCTTTTAGTAATTGATTATTGCATTCTACAAAAAAAGGCAATATCATTAATTCGAAAAGTTTTCGCATTAAGGTTTTATCAGACTTCCAGATAAGTTAGTAGAAAAAAAAAAAACAAATAATCTTCGCCGGGATGAGATTTGGTTTTGCGTAGGCAATGCATGGTTAATGGACTTTCCCTCTTTCCCTCTTACTCGCCTGTCTGTTTAAAAAGTACGTGCTTTTTCGCTAATTGCACTTTCTTTCTTACCCCTCAATATGTTCACTTCCGGTTTCGGTCCCGAGAGTACCTGTCCATTGGGCTAAAGGCTCCATTTTCCGACCTATAAGAAGTGCCTTTGCCCTCTGGTGCCCTTTTTGCAGGAGGAAAACGAAAAGAAAAACGATACTTCCGAGAAGTGGGAAAATTGTCCTTCGCCGTTTTGTACCGTTTCGGCGTGTTCTCATCCTTGCCTGTCCATACTTTCCTCTGCTTTGAGATAACATCTTACGCGGTTTTCTTGTGTCCCCTTACTCTGCTCATTTGGGATAGTAACTTCCGTTCGTTGAATGTTCGCCGCTCCCTCGCCTAGCAACAAATGTTCCTAGCGCTAATTAACAGCACTCTGTGTGTGTGCGTTGCTCTTGTATTGGGCGAAAGAAAATTAATTAAAAACTCTCTTCTTTTTTTATACTTAAAACGATCCAACTGCTGGGGAGACTGCACAGGCTCTCCCGCTCCACAGGAGCACCTTCTACAGGGGGGCTTCCTTTTTTGTGACAAATTATCTGCTGGCAAATGAAGGTTTCCCCTCCATTATTCGTCCCTCAATGCGCGCCGCGAGACAACCGTTCGCGGTGCAGGAAAAACGTCATCGAAAGAGATAAAAGTTTCGCCCTAACAATGCCTAGCGACACCGTAAACGTTCAAATAATGGAGCCGCATCCTATTAGGCCCCTTCTTCTTCTTGCTGTGTGCGTTTACGCGGCCACTTCCTTGCGTGTCATTGTGTGACACCGTGTCACAAAGTGGGGGAAGAGTGTAGTAGTAGTAGTCGTGCCTAGGAGCCGCGCACTTTTATTACACGTTTTATGACGCCACACTCCTCCAGTCGGTCGGTGAAGAAGCGGTCCCACAAGGGGCTCGGCGTGTGCGGTGTCTGCATATCTTGTTGAGTCAAATTTTACGAGCGCTTATTCCTCATCCTTCGCGTCACTCGTAACTGTCGGGGAGGTTTTTTTTTTGTTTTGTTTTGGGAGGCCCAAACACCCATTTCCATTCGAAATTTGCGTCGGGAGTAATCCGCTTCCGGCTACCAGAAAACGCAACGCCTCCACCGATGCCGACGACGACCACCTGTAACTTCCGGCTGGATAATCCTGCCTTCTTTGGGGGTTGGGACGAGTTTTCCTCTGTTTCTGTGTGGCTGTGTGTGTGTGTGCAGTGTGTTTATTTTTATAGCTTTCCCAATTGTGTCATAAAAATCGTGCGCGCCCTCTACCGTCGTCATTGTATTCACCTCCCCACCCCCCGGGGAAATGGAAGTGGGAAAGTCTGCGTCTTGTGTCTTCCGCTAGACGCCGGCATGGAATGAATTTTCCATTCCGGTTCGAAGCCTCGATGGATCAACTAACTTTAATGAGGATTTTTCTTCTTCTTTCGCTTGCCACGGCGAATGTCGTAACTATTGATGAGGTCTAGATTTGCTGCAAACAGATCGATGCTGGAATGCGCTCTTGTGGAAGACGAGAGGGAATTGATAACGATTATAGTTGTTGCTTCGCCGCATCGTCAATGGCACACACCGTGGAGTGGGGAAGGGAGCATTGATGGAAGTAGTTGTCGTCGAGATTGTTTGGCAAATGATTATTGCGAGGAACTATCAGCGTTGGAAGATTATGGCTAGCTTATTTTTATTAAGTTGTTTTAGCGAAAATCGGTAAAAATTGAAGTTTGTAATACAGTTGGTTGTCTGGCGTCTGTTTCACAATATGGTTTTGACACGCCTAGAACTAGAAAGCCTGAGCCTGTTTGTTTTTTCTTAGAAAAGCTGAATGAATTTGGAAGAACTGAAAAAATAAACTTACAGGGTTTTTCAGATTACTTTCGAACGTGCACATAATTAATCACCGCCTCCAAGATATTTTTCAGCAGCTCTCAAATAGTATATTTGCTTCATAATGAAATTTAAATTTTTACACATGATTTTCAACACATCACAAAGAACTGTCATACTCAGTCCAGCTTGTGATGTGTTGAAAATCATGCTGAGGAAATTTAATCATCTCATCTTGCATCTTGCGGTGATTGGTCTTGGAAAACCCTGTATTGTTTGCTATTTTACCATTTGTGATTAGATGTCTGGTGCATTTCTCATTACATGTCTTTAACATCATTTATACACAGGGTTTCCCGAGTCAACAACATTTTTTATTGCTTGCAAGATGTTTTTCAACAGGTGTCATACATATAATATTTGCATCACAATAAAATTTCAATTCTTCCACATGATTTTCAACACATTATAAGCTGAACTGAGTTTGACAATTCTTTGTGATGTGTTGAAAATCATGTGGAAGAATTTAAATTTTATTGTGATGCAAATATTACACGTGTGACAGCTATTGAAAAACATCTTGCAAGCGGTGAATAATGCTGTGCACATTGGAGATTGGCTTGGACAACCCGGTAAGGAATATGGTCAGATTCTATTATAACTTCGATTTCCTTGAGTCGTTCGTTACCTTACATTTTGTAGATATGGACTTCCTATTTTGAATATGAATTACATAAATAACATTAATTTCACAACTATTAACATGAGCCCAAAGAATCTGCTTGTTATTTTAATTTAAAAAATATTTGTTCACTATAGAAAACTCGCGATGCTTCATTCTTGATACTATTGTCTACCACATTCTACATTACATTACACATTCTATATTGATTGCTTGATAGAATGTGAACCAGTCATTACCCGAAACCGGAAACAAACAGACGACGCTCAACGAATGGAAATAAGCTCCTGTTTCTTCCGTTTTTTGAAAATTGGTAACCGTGTTGTGTATCCCCACAGTTGTTCCTCCAACAAGTTGATGAATAAAATTACTACCTTTTTTGTTTAGTAGTTTTCGGCGAAAACGTTACGCATTTCACCGTTAATTGTATGCAACGTCGCAAAGTCGTTTGCATTAATACACTCGGCAAAACGGTGGAATACATAATTTCATGCAATTGCTTCTTCTTCTCGTCTTCGATCGTGTCGTTTGGCACCATTTTCCAAAACTACCTCCTCCCCTGTTGTGTTCCTTCCTGTTGCAGTGCTGGGCGACAATTTCCATATTCTGGAGGGGCAACAAAAGGAGGAAATTACGCTTGTACGTTCGTCGCTTGACGCTCCTTTCTTGGCGAGCAGAAGAGGAAGGATTCGTTGAGGTGTGGGAACCTAATCCCTTAAGTAAATATAATTTCTTCCATCGTTCGTCGGTTCGCATCGCCTGGTTTGTCCTCCAGCGCGGGGCGACATTTCAGCAAAATATGTAAACGTCTTCCCACTTCTTTCGTCGCTTGCTCAAGCATTTTACTCCTTCCGGGTTTGATGTAGCTCCCTGTGTAGTACGGCTGTTGCCACCACATCGCTTCAGTTTTTCATTCCACTGTGGACAGCAGAGAACTGGAAGGATTTCAAACCGTAATGATTCACTGAACGTCGTCGAGTCTGAGCGGGGGGAAAGAGAAACAATTAATGAGAGGCAAGCCGAGGCCACGTTCCTGTGCCACGGATAGCAAACTTCCTGGTTGTGGTCCTCTCCATCTGGCTGAAGTTTCGTTTGTGCAAGAAATTTCCTGCCCCAGGACCACTGCCCGCCTAGCTCCGGGCAATGTATGCGAACAATGGCATTTTCTTGGTCTCGCCAAGGGTTTTGATCCCTCCCCATTTCTACTACCGGAAGAAAATGGACCGTTGCCAAGTTTTTACCATTGTGTTCAGCTTTATTTCTTCTGAAAGTGAGAGGGGGGGGTTCAGTGAATGAAAAAAGTGTGCGTCTGTGTGGTCCCCTTTTTCTTCGATTTGTCAATTGTGTCTGTGAGGGGGGGAATGGTAGAGTTTCGATCACAAAATGAACGGTCCTTTTGTGTGGTGGGTGTGATGGGTTTGGGTAGACAAACTGTGTCACCAACATACCACACTGGAAGGAGGGGGGAGAAACCACTTCCCAGTGACTGACATTCGAGTGGTCCTGTGTGTCGTCCTGTCTTCCGAATCTTCCCGGCCGCCTTGATCCTTACTTCTAAAGGGACAAAGTAAATAAGCAGTGGAATATCGTTCCGGTGCCGTTTATTGAGGTTAGATGCCTTTTTTTGTCAGTATGTCTGGAAGTGTTAAACGTTGATTAAAATTCTATTGGACTACATTCTTGCTGTTAATCGGTTAGGGTCTTCATCGGAGAAAACGAAAATAGACACTTGAGGATAGCGGCGTGGTCCTCTACTCTACTCTAAGCTATTTATGTTGAAATTGGTTGGCTTGGAGCGGCCTGGACTTCATTCAAGTTGGATGAAAACGTGTCAAAATGAGTTTCGCACTGATGAGAATCGCGTTCCAGTGGCAGGAGGGTGGAATGTAAATTTGCTTTTCTTCAACCGGGTGCCACCGTGCGAAATGATCCATGAAATGGATGCTGCACAGTGTTTGTCAGGAGAAAAACTAATTTTGGAATAGGTCTCTTTTAGGAATCGGACGTCCGAACCGTTTTTCAAACATTTCAGACCAAAAAAATCTTATTTGAAATAACTTATTTCTCCATATTCACCTCCCCTGAACGAATAAATTTGTGCCACAATCGATTGGCAGCGTTCTGGTAACGCAGTAACGCTTCAATTACAAAAAGCTCCAGACCGGCGTCTTTTTTCCGTACAACACCCAACTCAACTATTATTAGGACGTAATGAAGAGCGAAATTTTATTAATTGGTCCTGCTTCAACGACAACGAATAGTAAAAGAAGTGCTCGAGAGAGGCAGTCCTACTTTACTCGGCATGGAAACACTTCACACAGCACAAGCGCTTGTTTCGGGGAAATGGCGGTAATTGAGCGACATTTTTCTTTCCGACTGTTGCTCCGAATCCCAAAAGGATCTGCGCTTCACTATGGAAATGTGTTCCACTTGTAGGACCGCGCGGGCCCCAAGTACCTATGGTAGCGATGGATGGATGGATCGATGGTTTGTATCTCTGTTCCTACCAATAAACATGCCTCATCGAACTTCACGGCTGGTAGTGGTGTGTTACTCTCTGCCAGAGCGAAGGAGCTGGAGTCTATTATTTAGTCCGTAATGGAAATGGAACGGAAAATTAATGAGTGTAATTTGAGAAGAAGTTCTTAGATGCGAGTAGTTGGGCTTGGGGCGAATGGTGTAACAGGAGGCACTGTTGGGTTGTAATGGTTTCGTTTTTTTGGAGTAAATACTCCAATGCTTTCTTAATATTTTGTCTTCAAAGCGATTCTGATTGTTATTTCATTTTTTTTACTGGAGTTTTATGGGTATGGTAGTTTACTCTCAATACACTTAAACTTAGCATAATTTATCTGTATTTTGTGATTAAAATGTCCTCTTTTTATTTGAGAATGAAAGTTTACGGCGTGTTAACTACATCTACTACAAAACGACCTGAAATATACAATTGATATTCTTATTAGACAAATATAATTCTGTTGTTAAAAAGTAAGACCCTCGATCGCACTATCGCATCCAGCTTCAATATTTTTACGATAATAATGGTGATAAAACGAATGTTAATTTAAAATATGTCACGCCGTCTTCTTGTGCAGAACACCTTAAATTAAGCCTCACAAATTACGCTGCTATGAAGGTCGTAGATTTATGATCAGCAAAGAGGTATTCTTGATATCTCTGCTGACGAGGACATCATCGACTAGGCACGAGTCATTCTATCCTATTTCAACAATTTATTTATAGACTTTCTTTCCGTCAGTAATGAATGTCAAACTGCGTAAAAAGAAAGGCTTAGCCTTAATACCCTTTCCTTCTTATAAAGGTACATACACACAGAGCATTCGCGTTGAAACTTTTCCGTTGTCACCATCATGTGGTGGTAATGTGTGGTAATTTAGATAGAGCCCAATAAATCCTGCGGTTTTCGGGAACGATCAACATGTGGCGGCAACCACCAGCGCACCGCCATCAAACACATTAACCGACACTAATCGCGCACGAATAATTACTTACTGCCTATAATTCACCGTCTTAACGAAATGCGACTTTATCAGCTAACGTTGCGGCGTTGCGACTTCCTTCCTCTTTCTCCCGCGCTGTTAAAAGTTAGAACCCCTTTTTCACACCAGGCCGGAACCGTTCTCATCGCGTTAGTTGGAAAAATATAGCACCAGCAGCGAGTGATGTAAACCTTACGATAAAAGTCCCTTCCGATGTGGTATGTGTGTGTGTATAGGGAAGTGCTGTTTATTGTGTCGACGGCGAAGACTTTTCCAGCAAAGACGTGGAATGCCACGATCACGACCAGCGCGCAGGTTCAATTGCTTTCCGGGGTCGGGTCTCTGGTACGTGTCAACGCATTTTCCCTCGCGCACAAACGCGTTCGGTGTGACAGTCTGCCACGGCTGCACTCGATTGATGGGATTTTAGAGACGGTAAAGTCTCTCCACAATATGAGAAACGTGAGGGACGGTTGCGTTGTAAATTTAGCTACGGTCGCGCTCGCGAGGGAAACATTGCCGAAGGGTGCAACACTTGTCAGGCTCAAAATTTCCCGAGACCCCAGTTTTGAAGGGCTCTGAATGAATGAAACGCTGCGCTCTCTGCTCTAGTGTATGTGTTGTGTCGCATAGCTTAATTCTTCAGCGCAACCGGGGCGAAACTACTCGGCAGTAAACTCGGGGTTACGGTGTGAGGGGCAATAAAGGGCCCAAACAAACAAGAGGACTATAGAATGACAGGGACGAAAGGCAGCATTTATCTACAAACAAACACATCATCGTCCATATTGCCCCCGTGGAAAATCGGTTCTTAATTTAGAGATTTTTCTCATTAGGGAGTAATTGTCCCTTTTTTTCTCGCCTACACAATGCCCAGCAGGTTTTCCCGCTGCTTCAACTTTGAAGATGACGTGAGCATGTGGTTTTATGGAGAGGGAATAGTTGCCTCGAAGGGAAACATGCCTTAGATGAGAAGGGAAAGGTTCATTGTCGTTGTGGTGGAGTTTCACTCAACTGTCTGGAGAAGAGTTCTGAACATGTTCAGATATTCAAATGCCTTCAGTGTGCGGCAAGAAAGTAATGAATGAGAGGGAAAAGTGTGATTGCATTGACGCCTTCTTCAATTTAATTCAATTTTATGTACGTTGTGTGGTGCGCTGGTATGTAGAAACACCATACTTCTTCATGCACAGCCATCTTCATCGAAACTGTGTTGGGTCCTTGAGCTTCAGTCTAGCTAAATTGTGTTCTTCAGTGTTCCGGGTAAGTAGTGGTAAAAATCAAACAAACAAGACTGCACATCACAAACAGTTCAGTTGTACGATTGTGCATCCTTCTGTAACTTTGTAACTTCAGTTTGAGTGGTTTCTTGCGGGATGGGAAATAAACTTCGAGAAGAACACATACCATTGTCCTTGGTGCACCGTTGTCGATACCATTCCTTCCAGTACATTGGTTATCGTAAAGGAGGAATGATTGTTGGGAACAGTAACGATCCACTTGAACTCTTTGCGCAAGAAGTTGGGGTTGTAGTTTGTAGTATGAGAATCTGATTTTAGGTTATTGAACGCGGGGAGTAATATCCACATTATTCATCACATGACTTCTTTTCGTCAAAAGCTCGTAAAATATTCCTTTAAATTTTTGATAATAACATTTCCCAGACGTAAGTTTACTCACACAATCATCCTCCCTTTTGGAACCTAATGCAGAACCCATAAGGTTAAGCGTATGCTGATCACATTCCCATGCGAAGTAGACAGATTCCAGAAGAATTCGGTTTGACGGCAGCTACTAACGTGTGTGTTTTTTTCTCCTATTTTTCTCTTTTCCAGTGGACTGAACTTCCAGGATCTGATGGTACGACTCGGTGCGATCGATTCGCCGCCAAAAACTCCTACCATCCTCGGTTTCGAGTGTGCCGGCGAGATTGAAGCCGTCGGTGAAGAGGTCGAAGGATTCAAGGTAAGTTTCGTGACGGTTATTCCTTCCGTTTCGGGAGATTTTTTTGTTTGGTTCCAGAGGCTTTGATTGATAGAGAAGGTGGAGGAAGGAGTCTAAAAATTGAATTATTGTTCAGTTCAAACTCCTGCATGGTTATGGTTTTTTTTTTGCATCAGAAAGTTGTATCTTCGTATGCCACGACGAATGATTTATTTAAATCGGTTTGTTTGGGAAATTTTTGTTTCCACGCTTTTGCTTCGTATGGATTGCTGTTGGAAATTGTTTTCTTTTTTTAAATATCCATTTCCCCTAACTTTGCGTTCGGGAAGGCAGTTTTTACCAATCACCATGTCTGTCTCTGGGCCTGTAAAAATAAAGCTTACTCTCCTAGACGCCGGAAGACCAGGTACAGCAGCAATCCAAACCTATGATTATCCTTCCTCGGTGGCGGGTAACCTTCCCTTCCTCTATGCGATCGGTTGGACGTGTCGTGTGCCGGTCGTTAAATCAACTACCGGTCGGTCCGCTCGTGTAGAGCTTTGTACGTGAAAAATAGACCAACCAACCATACACACAAAAGCATGAAGAGAGGTAGTACGTGCACATTACTCAACCTACGGATCCGTCCATCGGGCAAAAGTACAAGCTCGGCAGCAGCAGAAAGTGAATCAGTTGATTACGAATTGTGGTCACGTTTCCACTTCAACTCGGAGAGAAATTCAGAAAAAAAACAGCGAAAAAATAACCAAAGGAATAAGCGGCGTCCTCTCTCACATCCTATCAGTTCGAATTTCCATCATCATCATCATGATCATTGTTGGCGCTACCATGAGACTGAGGAGTGCGAGGTGACGGAGTCTATCCAGGTGGTCAAAGTATCATTATAATCAACATCCTGAATCTGGTCTCCGTGTGGCCCCCCGGACGTTGCGTTGGTGGAAAACTTCAGTCCCAACAACAACCAAACCACCGTGAGACGACGCCACATGGTGAAAGTTCAGAGACTTCACTTCAGAGCACTTTTCTGTTCGTTTCTTTTCCGGAACTCGGTTCCGTAACTACTGCCAAGAACATACGTGTACGTGCGTCCTAGAGGGTTTCCACGGAGCACAGCGAAAAAGCTTTGTTTCTTGCGTTTTTGCTGATCATGTTTGACATCTGCGGAAGAATATGGTTTGTTGGAATTGAATTTCGGAGTTGCATCTGGTTCCGACTTTTCGGGCCAAATGAATTACCGCTGATGTTCAATGGTCATCGACCGAATGGGTGTAAATTTTGGTGCTTTTCTTATTGGAAGTTCATCTTGTTTCCAGCAAAAAACTTTCGGATCGGAAAATTCCCACCGACAAGTTTGGGATACTTTTGACCCCCTCAAACAGAGTCATTTGTGAGGTGATCATGATCATTCGATTATTTCCGTAAAGAAACCTGCTCCAACTATTTTCAAACCACAAGTTAAATCAAATATCGATTCGATTGGTGGATGTGTGTGTGGAGTGCTCACAGACGGAACTTTTTGCTGTCCGGTGATGTATGGCGGCAAAGTTCCGTCTGTTCGGTCAAAGTTCCAACCAATCAATAATACATGTACTTAGTGTTATTGTGGCACTCACTGCGTCAGTGTGTGTGTGTGTCTGTAAGTAGATGATGAGAAAAAGTTGCAGATGGTTGGAATAATCGTACAAGAAGAGCAAAAGTTTTCGCTCGGGAAAGGATCCTTTCGCTCGGAAGAGCTGCTCAAGACGAGAAGGGTCCATGGACAAAAGTTGTTGAAAGCATTGCGCTCAATTTTAATAATTTCCATTTGCCATACTTCAATGAGCATTCGCTTGTACCGTTTTCTTTCGACGACTTGTACATATTCTTATATCCCTTTCTATCTCTTCTTTTCACGTTCACAGGTTGGCGATCGTGTGGTGGCCCTGCCGGAATTCCGGGCCTGGTCCGAGCTGGTGGCCGTCCCGACCAAGTACGTCTATCACATTCCGGACGAGATGACATTCCAGGACGCGGCCGCCATCGTGATGAACTATCTGGTCGCCTACATTCTCATCTTCGATCTGGTGTCGCTGCGCGAGGGCAAGTCGATTCTGCTGCATTCCGTCGGCGGTGGTGTGGTAAGTAAAGCATCCCACAAGGGTGTGAGAACACCACCAACATAGGGTGGAAGAATTATTTCGTCTTTTCTTAAGCCAAAGTGTATTTTATCGTTCAAGAGAGAAAGAGAAGTAGATGCGGATATATACGTTTGCCTTTAAGGCTACATCACTACGCCTTGACAGTTCTTATCGTATTGGAGGAGCAGTTTTGCCGATTGTTAAGCTGTTGCTGACCGTTCAGTGGGGGTTGGTTGGTTGTTCAATACAGTGTCCAGCCCAAAAGATATCCATAAGAGGGATGATGGAGATGCGGTATGGTGCCCACTCGATCCCGAAACACCCGGGATTTGGTTGTGTGGGTTTTCGGACACGCATATTAAACAAACGGAACGTGCCCGGAACCGCAACGATTCGGATCAGCCGCACTGTGTATTTCCGGCTGCTTAATGCGGTGGAAATTGATGGTAGAAAATAAACCATCGTCGGCGGTGCTTTCGGAAATTCGTTTTCACTCCCCCACTATAAACCCGAAACGCCATACCCGTGGGCCAGAACGCGCCTGGGATATTTTACGGTTTCCGACCGCTTTTTTAGCCTCCTTTTTTATGTTGGAAGGTAACGCTGCTGTTAGCGGCTGATGAATAATTGGGTGAGAAGTGCGTCGCCACAACCCAGTCAGAGGGCCCAGTTTGCTCTCCTGTATGCTGCAAAACGATTCTTTGTTTAGGAGGATTTCATCGATCCTTATTGCTGGCTTTTTTTTACGACGGCGGTCGTCGATTTGCAAACACTTGGGCGGGTCGGTACCGATATCCTTGGTTCATTATTTACCTGTGGTTGTATCGATTTGCCATTTCAGCACTCTTGCGTGCGTGCCTTTTACCGATCGGTGTAATTCACTTTACATTCCCGAGGTCTTAAAAACACATCTCTTGATGGAAAACAACGCTCAATAAACTCTCATAGGCCCTGAGTTCGTTTTAATAAAAGTGACGATGAATCACGCATAAAAGGTTCAAAATTAGATCAAGGATTGTGTTGGAAAATTGGTGCAAAAAAAAACAAAGACTCGAACTAGAACAGGAAGCACTTGGTTCGTGTGTTTAACCAGGGAGAGGCGTTTTGCGGGGTTAAAACTTTCACCTTACTTACCCGGGCGGATATTGTTGAACATGAATGCCGGCGCCAAAGCGTCGTGTTTGGTCGTCCTTTCCCTTCCTTTAATTATACGTCGATGTACGGGGCGGGTGTAAATTGCACCCCGAGTTCCAATATCGGTGCCAATATGGCGAGCCGGTACCGTCGACGACATGGGAACCCCGAACCCAACGAGTTGTTGAGCCCATGCAGAATTGTGTCAAGAACGTGTGTCTCGGTGCATGTGCTGGGCAAGGCTGTGGAGAGGTCTCTTGCTAGCGACGTTGGTTTCTGGCGCCGCTAATTCGCTGCAAAATAGATGTAGCTCCTGTTGGATATTACTGGGGCGAATAGAATTTAATTCGCTTGACGAAGCCTCCATGCTGTGAAGGACGTGAAAAAGGTAGTATCTCACAGTCGTGTCCACAGTCAAACAAAGGGCAGTCACCGAACAAAAAGGGTAGCTTTCGCCTTCGTTTGTTTGAGGAACTACCGTGTACATTATTAAGCAGCCTTTTTATTGGTTTTGCGCAGTAATTTAAAAAATCGAGCACAAGGTCCAAATAGCGTCAAAAACGCTCGTTTGCTGTTGCTGCAACGCAAATGTAAAGAAAATCTGTAACGATTTGGGAGCTACTTTTCTTTTTTTTGGTCTGGAGCTCCACGTTGTGGAAGGTTCGGGTTCGTCGTTTCGTGAAAGATTTTACTCTTTCTCTTCAGGCGGGCGGGAGAATCTTACACGCATTACCCTTTCCTATAGGACTCCCGTAATTACCCTTTCTTATAGGACTCCCGTAGTGCCAGTGAACCCATTCTACCGCCTTTGCTTATGTTGCTACTAAAACAGGGCTACATAAATGTATTATTGAGCAGGACGAAATCGATCGCACCATGGCGGCCGGCGGCGTGTTTCTCTTTCACACAGGACGCCGAATCAATTCCGACCCCTTCGTAATGGTTTGGTCCTTCGTCATCCGAATTCGGGGGGAAATCATTCTTTCTTTTACAATTGGAATACTTCCGAACGCTCAATTGCTGGTGCTGACTCTGACTCTCCTGTCTGTAGTACACGTGCGTCTGGGTCTTTCCAATGACCTCCATCACACTGTGGTCTAATAGTGTGTGTGTTTGGTGTACCGCTGGGGGCCATCAGACCCAGGCACCGGTACCGGTAATTGATCGAGACAGACAGTCGGGCGCCGGCAAGGCAAGGAATATAGGGATATAAATATCGCAACTGAAATAAGGAATATGCTGGTAGGGCTGGTAAGTTACACGGTCGCCCAGTGGTCTGGCTAATGGATATTAGTTAGGCCTTTTTGAACAACTCGAGGGTCGGGTTTGGACAATCGCTGGGAGGAGAATGTTGTGTACAATTAATGTTTTACCACTGTGCAAATGCAATTTTCACCCTTCTTGTTTTTTTTTGGCGTTGCTCGCCTCCGTTATTATGACTAATGCGGGTACGCCGCTGTTGCATCCGGAACCTTCCTCTACTAGCCTTTCTTTCCCCTTCTCATGAGTTGGTAATGTTATGTCAGCGTAAATGAGATTTACAAATCGCTGATTGGTGTAGCTGCAAACGGTCGGATTGATTGATTTCGAAACACACACACACACACGTTAGTGGTGTTGTGCGAGTGTGCCAACATCGGAGAGAGGGGTCAGAAAAACAACCCCATGTTATCATCAGTGATCGATGGTCTTATCACTTGGTTGGCATCAAATAAAGCGAAACAAATTTCGATGATTAGTATGGATATGATGCACACGCTAAATATAGTCTGGCGACAGAGCCTCCCTAGAGAGTTGGTTTGGGCAATTTGGGGTAATAAATTTCAAACATTCATGAGGCATTTTTAAACGGTGCAAATGATAGCAGTCTTTTGTGAGTCATTTGAAGGACGCTTCAACTGCTTTAATGATATTAAATATTAAACGCTTTTGTGATTTCTCCTTCCCAGGAGGATGTCATGCAAATAAAGTTAGACATAAAATCGGTATGACTGCAAAATAATATAATCTATAATGTATGTCTGCGGACAATACATTTCTCTCACCCTGACAATATTGCATTTTTGTCATTTTGAATCATAAGAGATGTGTTTGTGCATCGCCACACTGAGCAAGACTAACCCAAAAGGGCTATAAAACGTTTGCTTGTTCTGATGTCTCTACTTTGAACCAGCTATGACGTCCGCTGTAGATGGGACAAACAGTATTATCCGGCCCAGCCCCATGGAATGTACGTTCCGTGTCCCCGTTGTTCCACTCCAGTTTGTTGCCGGACACTGGGCCTTGGCTTCTTGGTGCGCGCTGTGTCTCCGTCCCCGTGCTATGTGCACAATGGATTGTCTTGAGCTTATCTTCCTTTCGTTGTACCGATCACTTCAGAGGACTTGCCTCTTCACGTGCACTTATTGAATGCTGGACATCGTTAGGGACCGACCCAAGAACAAGCATCACGCAAGCATCTGACTCTCAGACACACACTGGGTTAATGATGATATGGCCCGAGTTATGGAGCCCGACCCGCTGGCAGCAGGGGTCTGCACCGTTGTGACACCTTGTTGTGAAGCTGCCCAGAAGACAGACGTCTAGCATGCCAATAAAAAGGCTCAGGGTGGTCTTGTTCTACTCCTCTTTGCTTCTCCACTACACTCTAAATTGACTAGACTGTGACAGTGGCACGTCATCGTTGTTATCATTTGTATAACGAGCACGACAATCAAATTATGCACCGAAGAGGAGGATTGTGAAGGCCAAACTGTGCTGAAGTGCATTTGCAAATATTCGAAAGAGGCTTAGTTGGAGGGAGTAGTTTGTTGATATGGTTGGAGACAATTTTCCTGACAATAAATCACGCGTCTCACGATGGTTGTTGCTTTATTGTGGCATAATGCCTCTATATCGACCAATTTCCCCGTTTATAGTTGAGTAAATTTGTGTCTGCTTGCTGTGGAAATACGACACAACCCGCATGGAGAGGGATCGCTTGCTCTAAAACATGTTTCTTATTTTTCTTCTCTTCCTCAGGGTCAAGCCATCGTACAGCTGGCACGCACCGTGCCGAATGTAACCATTTTCGGTGTTTGCTCAAAGTCGAAGCACGAAGCGCTCGAGGCAACCGGTCTGATTGACCATCTGATCGATCGTACCGACTATGTCAACGAGGTCCGGAAGTGAGTAAACGAAAGTGCTTGCTTGTTTGCCAGTTCCTTCACTGCATCGATGATGATGGATGGGAGGGAGATTGCGAAATAGACTGCCAAGTCTACAAAGAACGGTATTTTGATGGTGTGTGTGTGTGTGTGTTTTTTCCCCTTTTCCGCTTTCCAGGATCACGACCGAAGGCGTTGACATCGTGATGGATTGCCTGTGCGGTGAGGAATGCAACCGCGGCTACGGGCTGCTGAAGCCGATGGGCAAGTACATCCTGTACGGCTCGTCGAACGTTGTCACCGGCGAGACGAAGAGCTTCTTCAGCGTTGCCCGCTCGGTAAGTGCAAACAACGAAACGAAACGAGAACGTGTGACAGTAAGCTTAACCATTTCCCCCCCGTTGCAGTGGTGGCAGGTGGACAAGGTGTCGCCGATCAAGCTGTTCGACGAGAACAAGAGCCTGGGCGGGTTCAACCTGCGCCATCTGCTGTACCAGCAGGACGGATCCGAGTACGTGCGCTCGACCGTGGACAAGATCTTCGGCCTGTGGAAGGACGGCAAGGTGAGGCCGGTGGTCGATTCGGCCTGGGCGCTCGAGGACGTGGCGGAGGCGATGCAGAAGATGCACGACCGCAAGAACATCGGCAAGCTGGTGCTGGACCCGTCGATGGAGCCGAAGCCGAAGCCGGCCACGCCCGCCAAGAGCAAGTCGAAGAAGCAGGCCAGCGAGGACAAGGGCGGCAAAAAGGACAAGGAGGACGACAAGAAGTCGGCCGAGAATGGGGGCGGCGACGAGAAGAAGGAGGAGGGCGGCGATGCGGCCGACGAAGCCAAGACGAACGGCGGGGAGGGCGGCGAGGCGGCCCACGTGAACGGGGACGGCGGGGCGGCAGAGCAGAAGGAGGAACCTGCCGCCGCCGCCGCCGCTACCAATGGCGATGCGACGGAGAGTGGTAAGTTGTTGAAGGGCGGAGTGTTTTATTGTCAAACAGAAAGCAAAAATTGGGCTTTTGATATTAATATCCTGTTTTCTTTCTCTTTCTCGCTTACAGAGAAGAAGGAATCGAGTTGAACGGTTAGCGGCACCGCAGCCACACACTAGAAGCATTGCAACAAAGCACAACAACTATCCCAAAACCCGCTCCTCCATCATTGAACTATTTTACTGTTTTTTTTTTACTTCCACAACACACACCCCCTGAACACATACCGCGCGTCCCTGTGTCGCCAAACCAGCCAATCCTGGCTGCTGATCGTGCACGGGGATCGCACGTGCGTGCATCGGTAGGTGTTTCGTGTGCCACATTTATCAACAAACAAAACCCGCTCCTCCCTTCCCCACTTCGCCCCAGCTTCATCAGCCCCACTGGAGGAATTGCAAAGAGAAGAGGAAGAGCAGCAGCGTCGAGCAACTATAAATATATATATTATAAATATATCTAATGGCAAGCAAGCATACGAAAAGTCATACGCGGCAACCGAAATCATCACCCCCGCTAACCACCTAAACCCCCCTCTCAACTGCATCACACACTATAAGAAGCTACTACACTACAGAAAGGCCCGCCACTATAATGAAACGCACGCAGCAAGAAGCAACAGGACGGGGCGAACAAAACAAATAACAGATACATGCGAACATAATCATATGATAATACGTGGGAAATGTTGCTCGTTAAGTGGAAGAACAGCCTGACGCTAGAGAAGCCAACGTTATGAAAAGAAAGAGTGAAGGGAATGTTTAGAAAACTGGCCAGGTATGCAACACGCTCAAACGATCTATGCCGAGCGCGATCGCCGCAGGAAGAGATCATGCAGTTGGGTGGTTTGTGCGAACGTTGATCTCATCTCTCTTCATTCGTTTTTTTTTCCTTGTACTTGCAAGCATCTTTGTTCTTTTTAAAACCCCCCATTTTGCTGCTTCCCGCTAAAGCCTAAACTATAAACGGCAACGTCAAGATTTCAGCGTGTGTGGACATCGATATTCCTTCGCAGGAACGATTCAGAACGACAAATTTTCAGTACGTGCGTGTGTGTGTGTGTGGCCTAAGAAGTAATAGCGTCGAACCAGGGCAGGGTTTTAGGGAGCAAACGAAACAATGAAATCAGAATTGCGCACTAAATGGACATCTTCTCACACACACAAGAGCACACAGCAACACATAAGACACACACTCGAGCGCGGATACGATAAGGAGTATAATTAGGGGATCGGGATCGTTTCTTCCTTCTGTTTTTTTAAATATGTGTCATTTTTTTGTGTAATATTTAAATATGTAATTGTAATATTTTTTCATATTGTACTGTTTGCGTCGCCGTCACGGAAAAGCTGCTGCCCATAATGTATCATCATCCAGACCCTGCCTCCCTGTGTTATGATGATGGTGCCTGCAGAGCATAATTAATCGAAATTTATACATTTTACGTTTTACCGGTATCATCATCGGTTTTGTTTTTCCGTTTTTTTTATGTAATTAATTACAGTAGGAGAGGTTACTTTCTTGCGCGCACTGAGGGTACGTGGGAAAGTAAATTCCAACAATTATCTGCTAAAATTATAAAACTAAAACGATGAGAAAAAGAACGAAAAAAAAAAATACACATATGTTAGCCATGATTTGCTCGTTCGGTTCCGGGTTTTCGGGTGTCCTTGTGAACCGTTTGTTTTTTCCAAATTAATCATCACCCCGGGCGCGCGCGCTCCCCACATATATGCATTATTGTTCTTGTTTAAAAATATGGTTTTGTAGGTGTGTGTGTGAGTGTGTGTCATGGGCAACTGGCGGTGTGTTGTGTTTTTGAGAACAAGAAAGGAACGCCCACAAATGCACACAAATGCACCATCGTCTGCAGGAAGCATGTCAAAAGAGTATAGTAATTATATAAAAATATAATGGGGGTGTGTGCTTTTTCGCATTATATCGATTTTTGTATAAATTAACGGAGGCCCCAGAGGAACGCGCGGATATAATTATTATTTTTTTTTACATTTTTACACAATTCGTCATGTTTTGCGACATAAAATGGAGATGAAAACAAAAAGTGGATAATAATTGTAAAGCCTGAGATTTATAAAAGGGTTTTGTGTTTTGTTTTGTTTTTTTTCCGAATCCCCCCCTCATCATTCTCGTTAGCGTTAGTATTAATACTAATTGTTCACTCTACTGGTATAATTGCTCGCCAAAACTGCTTTACTCTTACTGCATTAAAACTAATCTTAAACCTAACTCACGCATATAATAACGGCATTTGATCCATTACGGCTACGACGGTACTATAAGGAACCGTGTTAAAACAAACCCCGCTCTCTAGAGAGAGCTTTCCATGCTGACGGAACGTGATTCTTATACGAAATCTTTATAAATGCTACCCTAAAAGCGTGTAAACGTGTATGTATATGTATGCGGTGTAGGCTTCTTTCCCCCCCCAAAACCCCCCGGATAGTGGGATGTATATTTTGTTGGCTTTTCATACGATAATGACAATGATAACGATGATGATGCACTCTGTTGGCACTGTTGTTTCTTTGAGCTTCAGCAGATATCGTTAGGGCGGCTGCTCTCTCTCTCTCTCTCTCAGGGTGGGAAAATCTTCGTGCAAACCGAAGGGAATCCTGCCAAAATGTGCATGAGCAAAGAGTACGTGAAGGGAGAGAGAGTGAGCGAGCGTGTTAATCTATTCTTTGCTATCAAGTGTATCTGTGTAATATAAAATGCTATGATGATGAGGTGTAGAACGTACTAGTAGGAAGAGGTGACGATAAATAGTAGCCATAATTTGTCCCACTGATCACAAAATGCATACATTTATTTGGAAACGGAAACATTTACGCGAGTGGGAAAGGAATGTAGTGTAGCTAGAATTGAAACAATGCAGGACACACCGACCGGGGACGAGTGGGTTTCACCACTTGTTGCACACTCACAAGAGCCTCAACGTTTGAATCTGTAGATTGTGAGTTTCTACCCTTTAGGCGCATAGCTTCATACGAACGTTTTGTATGTAGCCATTTACAGCTACGTGTGTGTACGCTTCTCGTTTTTCTAACACTGCGCTTAGCGGCACACACAACAATGAAAGACTTTAAAATGGAAGCCTTTTTACATGGACAATGCAACCACTTTCTACTTCAAGCAACAAAATATTGCATTTTTTTAAAATCAAACTCGTATCACCACCGGAAAGTTTCACAAACAGAAAGGGAAACATTTAGGACCTCCCATCATGATGGCTCGGATTTTAACAAGAAAGCACAGTTAAACGTTTAGAAAACGGGGCCAGCAAGACTTTTTGAACATCATATTTTCAATCACCCCTGCATCCATAATTGATCCCGAACACTGCCATACCTGTGGAACTGTGTGTGTAGATTCCAGGACAAAAGGAGCCTGCAAGAGCGAACAAGAATACCGCAATGCTCATGTAAACCATTTCAAAAATGGGGGAAAAGGTTTCAAATACAATTCAGTAGAGTAGTGACGACATATTTCCAACAAAAAAGCTTTTAGATGCTAATTGCTGGTGCAACAACACACATCGCTGTGCGCTGCTTGTGAGACTGTGAGATTTTTGGCTAGGTGGATTTTTAACGGTTGCGTACGCAGTCGCCTTTCGCGTATGAGATACATTTCTTACAAATATCCTTTTACCGTAAAGTGTAGGCCTTTTTTGGCACCGATGAAGTCAATCCGTACTGGAGCTTAGATAGCATAACGGAAGTTCGTTCTCCTGATTGTACACATATCCAAAGCGCACATTTTTGGGCACTCAGTGATGATCATCCCCATCGTTTGGTACACCAGATCATTCTGGAATGCTGCTTAATTAGGGAGATATTTGCCTACATACACAAAGCTTTTTGAGTATATCTAGCACCTATTGCTCTGCGCGCGAGCGCGCGTATATTAGAGACGCCAGTTCCGAAGTGTCTATTGCTTGCCGGAGAAGAGACCATTCTTTTTGGGAAACGTTTTTATCTACACCTTTTGCCAGTTTTTACACAATGACTATCACAGATTGGACCATTATCTCTGGAGATGGTTGGGCCGTTTCTTTTTCGGAAGATGTATCAATGAAAGTAGAAAGGATCAGGCAGTCTTTCTGCATCCGCTTATATTTCCCTTGCTTTTTTGCAGATTTGTCATTGATAAAACTTAAAAGTTATTATAATACAACAGTGGAAAAAACACGTAAAAGAAGCTTTGTTACCGAACTTGTGCTTCTTTGTATTGCTCTATCGCTCTCTCTCTCTATATCATCTCTATCACAGAACTTTCTTACGAGGTAGGTGAGAGTGAAATATGAGCATCGAACGCTGAAAATGGAAACGCGAAGGGATCAAGGATTGTATCGTAAGAGAGGGAGCGAGCGAGTACGGTAGGCGATTAAAAGGAGGATAGATATTTAAGAAGCCACAAAATGAAAAATCTGTAAAGTTGGTGAGTGTAATGAAGAGAAAAGAGAGAGAAAGAGAGAGTTGGAAACGAACAAGAAAGCGAGAGAATGGAAAAAATATGGAGAAAACATATAAAAGAATCAAAACTATAATAACGAACAACACAAAAATCCACTGAAGAAATATGTAATGATCAAAACAACTATATAAATATGTATATTCGTATAATATTGTGTACAACCTCCCCCGTCTGCAGGGGGCAGTGTGGGATATGGGAGTGTGGCTTGAGGGGAAGAAGAGGGCATCAGGGATGGCTAGCAGTATTCTCAGATACCGAGGGTACACGATAGGAAACACGGTGATCCAGATTTTTAGCGCCAGTTCCGGAGCACGTCTTTTGGTATCAGATTGCTGCTGAAGAAAAGCTAAGCACAGTGCTACACATTGCTATATTAGAGAGAGAGATTATCGCTCCCTCCCCCAATCCCCTCATCCTCATCAATATTGTATTGGAAGAACAATTTACACATATTTATATACACACATTCTAACACACAACACATTCACATATATATTTTTCTCCCTCCCGGATTGGGATGCGTTGCCGTGTCTCTGAGGCTGGCGGGATGTGTCCCAACGTCTCCATCAGAGAGTTTTGTATCCTACCGGTGGTGGCGCACTACACAACATTCTTCGGTGCGCCCATTGCAGAACACAAAAACACGCGGAGCGATCGGTCGTTTTGGGATGCACGATGGTTAACGGAAAAAAGGGGAGATATATTGCGAACGGGATGTATGGGAGATAACGCCCTCCCAGGAATTCCGATGAATGTGTAATAGTGGCTGATTGGAACAATAAAACCGATGGAACTGTACGTTGTAATTAGGTGGAATGGTTTTTTTTTTGGTTTGACTTTACACCAGTAATTAGGATGATCCGAAATAGAGATCGCGCGAGTCCTAGACGATCTTCGGAAGAGATCAGGACGAGAAGATCAAACGAAGAAGCAAATTGATGGTTCGGGTTGCTGGGTGAGTATATGGAAAACAACATAAATATCACCAGGGCTGCGTCTCTAAACGCCTAAAGCTATGCAACTTCTAGATTTAGTATCGCTGAACGCCTATAGTTATGCAACGTCATAATTTAGTTTCACTTTTTGTTGAAGTTAACATTTTTCTTTGAAGATTTTGATGCCTCATTGTGTGATAATATAATTATGTGCCTAGGTAATATTGGTAAAGCATTATTTCGATGTAATTGCAATCATGCAATGAAAAAAAGAAGAATACTATTTTAATTTTAGTATAGATCAGGCTTAGGGATGAATTGATTTTTTTCATGTGCTGTACAAATTTAAACTTTCATTTTCCTAAAACTAATAATAATTCGAACCTATCAAAAAACAATGAATCTGGACAAATTAACAAATGCAGTAGAAGAAATAGTAACAATCACCTTCAAACATATTGGACAAGATTTTCGGGGATTAATATTTTAGTTAATATTTGTCGGGGTGGTCGATCGATTGAAAATCGATTGAAAAAGTCTTCAAGCGGTTTTTTTTTAACTAAAAATGATTTTACCTCTCTTGCGTTCGTAACGTGCCTCACTGTAATAGATAGTACAAGCGCATTTTCATAGAGGGCGCCACCGATTTGATTTGAATTTGACATACCTCATGCGGCGGCTGACTTTCTATGTGTGTTGGTGCATATAGCTCGCAGTGCAGGGTTAGCTGTAACAGTGTATCGTTGTACACTAAACATTCAGCGAATCATTTTTGATAAAAATTTCAACATTCTTTACTATACATACAGTGTCATAATATTATACCGTTAAAGAAATGCATTACAGAATTAAAAGAAGTAACACTATTAAATTATCCACTGAAAATTGGATTTACAACGTTACGCTTACTAAAAACCCTGCATCGCTCGCTCCCCACGCACACACCCATCCGCCGAAGCGTGTACGTACACGCGCCGCGGGGCTCGAACTGTCAACTCTTGTTGTTCATTATTCTTCCCCTCCCTTCGATCGTGATTCCGATTGCACAGGAGGGCACACACAGTGCAGGGCGAAGAACCTGTTTGTTTGTTCTCTCTCGCCTGCCGTAGCGCGCGGACGTACGTCGTTCGTTTACAGGCGGCTGATCGACCCCCACCGTCGTCGTCGTCTTCGGCTTTAAGTTCTACCGCATTTAAGAAAGTTACCTACCGATGTGCTCCGCGTGTTTGGTGGAAATGAAGCAAACGGGAACGAGAGTTTGGAATTAAAGTGTCTTTTATTGCGCTGAAGCTGCACATTTAAAGTTCGTTGCTGGGCTCGCTGTGCGTGTGTGTGTGTAGCTCCGCTGCAGAGCCATGCGGTGAGAAAGGTAAAGCCCAAACAAAGAGTGTGTGCCCCCCTTACCGATCGCAGGTGCCCTTCCCCGCCGTCCTCGTGCCACTCCATGTGCATCGAGCGGGTAAACGTGTGCAGTAAAGGTGGACCGAAGGCTGGGCGATAAAAAAATACCACCCCCTTTTTGGAACCCATTTTCCACCCCTCCCAAACACCCCCATTGTGCAAACCACCGCATTCACTATCGATCTCAGCCAACCGTTGTGACCCAGTGAGAAAAAGCACGTGAAAAGCGAACGCGCCTTCCGTCTGTTTGCGTGTTAGTGTGCGTGCGTGTGTGCTTGCATTTGTACAGGTGCGTTTGTGGAAAGGGGGGGGGTAGGGTGCAGAGGGAAGCGGGGATATGTGAGGCTTCCTCACCGAAAGCCACCAAACGCATTTATCGCAATTTTCGCACGACGTAAGCAAAGCTGTAGAAAGAGATCCAACTCTGTGTGTGTATGTGGCGTGATCCGTGTGAGATACAGATTGTTTGATGGTGGTGCAGGTTCCAGGTAACGAGTGCGTGAGAGTGAATTGTGTTGTTGTTGTTATTGCTGTCAAAGATGGCTATGGAAAGGAAGCGTTGCCAAGATGTTGTTCACTGCTGTGACGTCACACGACGACGCACGGCGGTCGTAGCATAAGCGTTAGAATCGAGCGTTAGACCTCCCTTCACACACACACCAATACGTACGTGGAGGTGGTGGTGCTGGTGGAATTAGGGTCGAGTATTGGAACTTCGCACCTTTTGGAAGCCGAAATCGGAGCAAAAGCCTCCCTCCACGGATAGAACAAAAGCTCACAGAGCAGAGCTAGAGCAACACAAACTCGCCATGTCGTCGACGGAGTTGTACGTAAAGGTAAGCGCAGTCGAACTCGCCCGCCGAACTCGCTGTACTGCATTATTAACTATTAATTCTTCATTTGGGTGCGTTTGTTTAGGTAGGTTTAGGTGGAGCCCAAGAAACCCGACGGGGGCCCAAGCGGTCGCGCGCGCTTGTAGGGTTTCGTCGTGTTCTTTACGCGTTCGCAATGCCGCGGCCCTTGGTGGGGCTTTTCCTTTTCCTGAGGTGTGTACCTTGTTATGTGCGCCTCTTTCGGGCCGGTAGAATGATGGTCCAAGTGTGCACTGGAGGCAACCATTTCGCCTCCAGTTCGTCGTCGTTTGGTCGTAACGTTACTGCGAAAGAGAGGAAACGGCGAGAAAACGGTCCAATGACACATCCGGAAAACGGTGCTTTTTTTCGTCTCGTATTCAATTCCGCGCGCGTGTGTGTGTGTGTGGTGAAGGAGGAGACACCACGACCGCCACCACCTTCAGATTCTTGGCCGTACGGGGCCGAAGTGTCTTCGAAATGATTTTTTTTTGTGCTGACTATTTTGTCTTGCGGTCTAGTCGCTTAAGACGATTGAGAGGTAATGTGTCATTGCCCCGTGTATCTGAAGGGTTAGTGGAAAACTAATGATTGAGGAAAGGGAAAAATCGGTTGCACGGCATTCTTGGATTGATCGATTGTATTGGTTTCTTCATTATACTCTTGTTAGATTCTTAATTATATACTTTCAGCATCCAATTGGATCCATTTGCTCTTGATCAATCATTGCCGATTAGTCAATGCTGGAAGTAAAAAATTTAGTCAAAATGAAAATAAAGCTTCTTTTTCTTGTTCCGAGACTTATTAGTACAACGTTTGACTGTTGATTTACCATCAACAATATTTGGGGAAGCTATGACGAATTTTATCTATCTTCCTCAAGCAAGGTGATAGTAAATGATTGATAACCAGCCCGTTAACTGTCTGCCGAACCAACTCGGACCAATTGCCCCTAATTTGTTTGTATGTAAAAGTATGCATAAATCAGGGCTTTCAATTTTGGGTAAGCATTTCATACAAATGATCATAAATCGCCGATTGGCTTTGAATTGATCATCAGATCGTGCAACATTTTAAGATTTTCTCATGTTTTGACTAACCAAATCTTTGAATTTTTAATTTTTTAAATGTTTCTTGGGTTATAGAACAGTATATATTGAAAGTCCATTAACTCAACCGGTACTGGAAATGTCTTTTTTTTAGAAAATAAAATAGCAACCTGCAGTTGGGCAAATTTTATTTTTAGTAGCAAAACTGCTTCAGATGCAGCAACCTGATACATATATAGATAGTCCCCGATGTCCCCGGAACCGTATGTTTGGTAGACTCCTAGATAGGCAGTTTTCCAAATTTGAAAGTTCTTGTAGCAAATTATACTGAGTGACTAATGCAAAATGAATTGCTTTTTGTATTTTATTTCAATATTCGAGTTACACGATATCTTCAAAGCCAATCGTTAATGGTATATCCCGGGAACAGCCTGTACTTGTTACTGCCATCAAGAACTAAGATATCTTTTTCTAGTCTAATTTGAAGCAGATTTTGATCCCTTCACTAGTTTGTTAAAGCCAATATAATAGAAATAAATTGCGTCTTGAAAATTAAATTGGTAGCAAAACGCACATAGCTGCACATACCCGAACCTTGACACCTTCGAGCAGCAATAAATTGCTATATTTCGTGTGAAAACGATAACGCGGTCCACCCATCCGTCTCCCCCAAAAACGGTACCGTCCCTTAACCTAGTTTCTACATTTGATAATAAGACACCCTGCGTGAAATGAGGCTTGGATTCGGGCCCTCCCTCAACACCAAATGTCTCTATTTGGAGCAGCAACTGGCAACTGGAGTATAATTGGCCCTTTGGAACGGCCCAAGTCTGTTATCGAAGGCCACACAGCTGGTTGTTCGTTCCATTAATGTAGCCATTTATTGCCCAGAAGTTCCCGCTTCCCATTTTTCTTTCACGCCGCATCTTCTGGCGGCTGTATCGCTCACACGATCGTTAACGGGGTATTAGAATCGAAGTAAATTAGAAAGCAAAAAAAAATTGAGGAAAAAGAAGGGGAGGAAGGCAATTATCACCTGGAAAGAATTGGCAATGAACTTCTCCGTCAAGCGATTCGGCTGTCTCTCTCCATCTCTCTCTCTCCCTTGCAAGCTCTTGAGTGACACTTTCGTGAAGGCTTCACTGTGTCTCGCATACAGTCTGTTAGTATGATACGGGTTGTTTTATCAGTTTCCAAGATGCTTGCGTGGCGTGTGAGCGATGACTAACCGCCTGCTCGCCGTCGGCTGATAACTGATTCGAAATGTAAGTGCCTGCCGCGCAAGCAAAGCAAAGTGTCAAGTGGAACGAATGGACTGTTCTGCTGGGAATGGTCGTTTGTAGGTGGGTTGAAGTGCATGGCTTAGTAATTAGTTTCATCAATAATTGCTTTGCCGTTTTGGAGGTACAAGTGTAGTGTACTTTACAGGTGTTTATTTTTACATTTATTTTAATGTAATTTACAGGGTTTCCCACGATATATTGGTTGGTTCCCATCAATTTTTGGTGGATTCCCATATTTTTTTGGTGCGTTCCCACGATTTTTTGGTCGTTTCCCAGAATTTTTTGGTCTAATTGTATTGATATCCAATCGGAAAATACCAATAAATTATAGGATCGAACCAAAAATCTATGG
>KB667445.1:1349960-1397153 GCA_000349065.1 Anopheles quadriannulatus
GATACAACCAAAAAATCGTGGGAACGCACCAAAAAATCATGGGAACTGACCAATAAATCGTGGGAAACCCTGTAATTGTTTAGGCAGTTTATTTTAATGTTGTTTGAAGTTGAATATTTTAAGAGAAATATACAACCAACATACAATAAAAGAGGGAAATTTTTGTAGATTTGACATATTTTGATTATTTCAAATAATTGATTGATTATTTTACATGTGGAAATTCATGCTCGACAGTGAGCTAAATAACATAAATTGTTCAAGTAGCTCATTTCTTTGCCGCATTTATAAGGTTCTGTTTCGTAAGTTTGTATGTTTTACGATTTCATCCGACTGAAAGTCTGTTAACTTTCTTAACAAAATTACACAACGTAGTTGTAAAATGTGATCTATTTTGGGTAAATTATTAGATCAAACTAAAAATAAAATAAAAAACTGTCTAAGCTACTAAATTTCTAAGGTTTTTGTTGAAGTTATTGCTGAAAATGTGATGTTAAAACACGTTTGTTTACTGATAAATATTTAATAATGTCAGTTGTAAAGATCTCTTATAAATTTATATCAAATAATCGCAAAAGCTTTTTAAGTAATTTAACAATAATTTTATGATTACCGTCTGATCTGACGCCCTTAGCTGACATATAAAATACAAGCAAATCACTCAAAACACATCACTGATTAAGCTTCATTAGTAACGGGTTTCATTTTCCGAAACGGCAATGGGAAACAACACTTAATAAATTGTACACTTCCTCGCACTTCCGTGCCCAGCTGAGTTTAACCTTTACTGCGAGCTGAGCTGGCAGTGGGTAACCCTAACCCTTATCAAATCTTCACGGTCGCGACACCACAGGTAACGACGACCCCTCAGCTCAGCCCATCGTGCCAGTAAAAGCAGGTCACTCCAGCCAGCCTAGAATGTGAGAAGCACTGTGACCCACTTACTTCGGATTCGGTGCTGTGTTTATACCCCAACAAACTGCACAAAGGTGGGTGGATGGTGAGACTTTGTTGAGAGAGAGAGAAAAAAAGGTCCACCTTAAGCCCAATTTATGCACCCAATGAAGAACTTTCTTCCAGCAATTATCGCCGCATTCGGTTTGGGGTTGGTAAGCGCGTGTTCCGATCATTTGATCGTGAATGGAAAGTACACGACGGTTGCGGCGTTTAAAGAGCTCTCTGCTGTCTTGGGGAGGGCTGGAGAAAGAATTGACTCTCCACAGCCTTTCCACGATTTAAAGTACCCTCCCACTGAGCGGAGAAAGAAGAGACTCTTAAAGTGGGGTGCAGAGGCTCCAGACGTTTGTGTGCGTGAAACGATCGGCCTTTGTTCCGGCAGAACGCCAGTGGAGCCTCCGCCACTGTCGCAATCGCATGTACGGTGGCAAAAGACTGACGATTGCACGAGAGGGTGGAATAATAGATGGAAAACGACCAACGCCACAAGACACGCCAAACGGGCGCTGGGGTCAAATTGCTGTTGGTGGGGAGATAGTAGTAGCACGATCGTGAAATCGTTCTGCAATCATCGCTGGAAGGTGTGTTGGGCCTTTCGAGTGCAACGACCATAACCCATAACCCCGATCTGTGTCTGCTGCTGCTCCGCGACCTGTCCTTGGCTTTGCTTCGGTTGGACGGCGAGGCGATTGCTGGCCGGATTGCATGATAATGCACCCCCGGGTGGCTTCGGTATGGGAAAGGTATGTGCAATATCTAGCCTCCACCACTAGCAGCAGCATCATCTTCACTAGAGAGAGAGAGCGTGGCGTCTCAAAATAGTGCAAATGCTTCGACAGTGTTTCAACATTGTTTGGTGTGTTTGTTTCGTTGCAGAAATATGTGGATGTGCTGTCTGTTGATTATCTTAAATACTTCATCACGTTTACCATTTTTATGTTCGGTGTGGAATTGGGGGAATGAAAAAGAGGAAAAAATGGAATAATTTACAGTGTTGTTGTGCCAACAATATGTTGTTTTTGATGTCAACCATGTAGTAGTGTAGTGTAGCGATTATGAGCGCTGAGCAAATGGGCCTAAGCATAAGTAGGAAAGATTTGTATATTTGATGAAGATTTGTTTGGAAAGATTTAATATCTAATACAGGGGCCCTTTCCGTTTGAAATTCGTAGGCTGAAATTTCAGCCTGTCAGCTGTTTGCATTGTATAGCAGTTTTCGAGCAGCTATCTAATTGAGTATAATATACAGGTAGGCTTATCCCAAGGTGTATGAATTTAGAAGGCTGATTTTTATCGCTTCTGCTTCTGAATGAAGATTGTAAGAGTGTTTTGAGTATTCGTCAAGCCTCCAGAAAGCTTGTTTGAGAAAAAGTTTTCACCCGTTCTGCCAAAAAGTGATATTCAAATTTGGTTATAAAAAAAACATGCTATGAGACCACCAGGACTACATACACTTTGATTCTAGATTCCATCACCCGATCTCTTTAATGCACCTTGGGATAAATGTAAACAAACCTGTGTTTTCAAGCAGGTACTCGAATCAAATTCTAGCTTTTAGGCTAAAATTTTCTAGACTGAAAATCGCAGGCTAGTTTTTTGTTTAAGATTGTTTACATGATTTCAGCCTCCAACTGTCAAACTCCATACAAAAACCTAACTAGAATCGTGAAGGCCCCCACATACGGATAACTCTGGGATTAAAGATACACAATAAAAGTAAATAATATCTACGTAGTAAACTAAATAAATGAAGGTGGAATAAGGAAAAAAGTATAACTAAATAAAAGTAAATACACATAACTAGACTAACACATCAAACTAACTGATTTGCTTACACACTAGTGAAGCAACTAAACAAAATCATCAAAAACAATAAAAAGTTTGAGAAAAACAACAAAACAAAACAAAAAATGAACAAGAAAACAACAAGAACAACGGAAAATAATTTTTGAAGATAGTATATTTAGTACTGTTTTCTTTGTTTTGGTGTTAGAAACTGGCAATTGGTGTTAGAAACTGGCATTCGCTACTGTTGTTGTTGCTCGCATGAGATGTTGGACCTCTAGATAATTCTTTCACCTTTATTTTTATCGCTATTGCCAGAATTTATGTGACTTTATCCCTTTTATGACTGTTATTTCGCTGCAAAAAAGCCTTCCTGATAGTCCGGTGGAACCTTATAACAGTGTTCAAGCTTTTCTAATTAGACATTTAATTGTATACTGAACCTCTAGTTGGAATTCTTTTCTCGTTTGAAGCACATAAACAAACGAAGGATATTATTTTAAAAGAATGTAAATGAACTATACAATTTTTCTAATAGAATAAAACGAGTAGCTATCGTTATTATGTGCCGGTCATATGTATTCTTCTGTTCTATTATGTCATGCTGGGTTTTGTTTCTATAGGAAATAACACAGTTCGTAAATGCTCCCTTCATCGTTCTATTTTCAGATCATTTCCACGAACCTTTTTAACCCGATTGCAGATGAAAGAACAATCTGCAGTAGTCTAATTTTTGAAACCATGTTCATTCACTTGCAGAAACTGTACGAACTGTTTTGTTTTCGTTCGTTCTTCCCGTCTCTAAGAATGCAAGTAGAATTTAATATGAATTATTGGAATGTAAAACGTATTTTCTGAAGCTTATTGTAATTGCAGTATGTTCTTTTACTCTCTTAATCTTCTAAAGAATGTATAGAAGAATGCGGCTTCGCAAAATATGTCGTTTGTTTAAGTCGATCTTTCTACACCAATAAACGCGTACTTTTGAAGCACTAAACTCATTCAATTTACACCTGCCTGCAGTACACTATAGGCCCCCTATATTTTTACACTCAAAAAGGCATTCTTATCGCACCGAAAACCATATGTGCGATGCTCGTGTACACAGACATCTCACCTGCTGTGTGTTGCTGCTGCCGCTGCTGCCTTGTTGGGCCATCCACGGTATCACACACTTTTTTCTCTCCGTTTTTATCAGCACTACATACACATGAGATGAGTAAAGCTCTACTACTCCGGCTGCAGCACACACGTCTGACGTAACGATTGCACGCTATCAGTGAGTAAATAGCCGGTACACTCACTACAACCCACTGCCCACTGGGGTTGGGAGATGGGTGAGTTGTACTTGGAGGCTATGAAGTAAGGTGATTGCTGTGCTGTCGTGGCAGATGGATGCCTGTTTAGAAGTGCAAATAGGGAACAACAACCCTACATTCACCCAGTCTTGAGGGTCATAGGGTAAACGATATTTGGAACGGGATAAGCAAAACGAAATCAGCTGGAGTGAGGCAAGATAATCAACCCACTTTTATTGGACGTATTTTTCCCATCCAATCGCGCTAAAGCCTGTTTTGGTAGGTGGTTTAAAATTTAATCTCTATACCATCCACTTTTATTGATGTTGGCTTTTTCCTTTTCGCGCTTCATATCCCCATCGGCTGGATGGAGGATGGAGACGTCACAGGGTGCTACGGTGCGTCATCATTAATGAATAGCCATGAACTTGACATTGGGATCTCTCGCATTCTCTCCCATTTGAACGGCTGCTGAGATAAATCGATATCGAGGTTAGCGTGTTATCCTTTCGAGGATGCAACGCGTGTTTGTTCTCGATTTGCTCTCAGGTCCTCGTCCTTTGCCCCTGCTGAGAGTGAATGTTCAGTGAGAGTGAAATTCCTCTCATTTTCCCATTGCGATATTGTGAGAGGCAATGCACTTCCACTGAATTCCCCATTAGACTGCAAGGCGCTGGCGCAAGGTTTTGTTGTTCTCTATTCCAATGGGGGAATACATAACCATATGTTTTCCAATAATCGGTTGATGGGGCTTTCAATTTTACTTCTTTCGACACATTAAAAGTAATGCTGTAATGCCATAATGTTTCTTTTTGGAGTTTATGTATTAAAGTATTAGTCTGTATGATAAAATCTAATTCAATATTTGAAATATTAGACAATGAATATTTTGGAAAAAACGTATGTTAATACGTAAAACTCCTAACGTTTCTTGTTTATTTCCCATTTAAAAACAGTAATGACCTATAAGAAGTAACATTTACGGGCAATTTTGGTTATCGATTTGCACTAAAACTGACATTAGCCGGTGTCCAGTATACAGCAGCGGCAGCAGTACATCGCCTCCCTGAGACGACGTAATCCATACTGGTTACGGCTTGTGTGCTTCTCTCTGTGTGGTATGAAAGCCCATTGTCCACACTTTTCCTTGCCTTATGATATATGCCAGGGCGTTGGTGAAATTCAATCCCTCTCTCTCAAGCAGAGGGCCGAGAATTAGTGCCTTTACCTTGTTGGGGTTCTTTACGAGATTCTTTACGCTTAGTACACACTGCTGCGAGGCGGAGCGGGGACAGTAAAGTAGCATTTGTAATCGGAGCTTCAAAGCAGCATTTGCACAGTTCACCGAATCCATCGGCTGTTTTCGATCCAGCAAAAGCAGTTTGTTTCGTTGGTCATCAACGCGGGGGGGGATGAGGTGGATAGGGTAATTACATACACTTATACTTCCGTTTCTTTCTTTCCACAATTTTTCGACCGGTGGAAGAAAAAGGTTAGAACAGTAGCGGGGAAAGCCTGTACACTGCCATGCTTTTTTTACACTGCAGTCTCTCTACTGCACGCCAGACGTGACAAATTCCTCGCGCGGACGCCGTTTTGGAGACGCCGTTCGTGAGGCGTAGTTCTCGCTAGCTGTTTTGGCATCGGCTGGCACGACCACGTCCGTGGACTAATTCTCCGGACACTGGATATTAGTCAAGCGTGGCGAAGGCAACGGCACAGTAAGTGGACGGACGGACGCCCTGTGGCTGCTGTATCTGCTAGCCAGACCTTTCAGCGAAGGGCATATACGGGCAACGGATCAATGATTTCGAGCTTCACGGTGATTACGACCGTCGCCCGGGAAAACTGATACTGATAGGACCGGAGTCGTGGTAGCGTATTTCAACGTAAAAAAGCTTATAGAGAGATTTGCCATCGAGTGTTTTTATTGAAATTTGGTCTTCTACAATTTTGATATATGTCGTCTGCTTTTTTATGAGGGTAGAGCAGTTTAAAGTAAGATTGACAAGACTACAACGCTAGATTGACCAAGAACGAGTCATTAGAGTTTCTTAGATCCTTCAAATTTATTTTTACATTCTCTCTACACGTAATGTTAGTATATAAACGGATAGATTTGGGAATTTTTCATGTGGAGACGGATCTGTTTTATCATCTTCAGTATTATATCGATCGTCCCGGTCGGTCCCATGGTATTGTCGTCTTCTCTTACTACTGAATAAAATGCCTGTCATGGGTTCAAGCCTTATATGGACCGTCGTCCTGTAGCAAGGACTAACTATTTGACTGCATGGTATTGAATAAGTTACGATAGCCTTTATAGGCCGGCATGATCGGGAGGTCGCAACGCCAAATAGAAGGTGTATCATGTGGTTTAAGCATTTATGGTATATTTGTTAAACTTAAAATAATTTTGGAATCCCTCAGATGACCGGTGATGGCCTTTTCTCCTGGTTGCCTCTTCCGAAGTCTTGGCGGTAGTGAGTACTTGAGTAGATTTGATAGGTTTGAAAATCTTCAAGATTTAGAAACTTGCTGAACATAGTCTAGTCCAATAGTCTACAGCCTTGGTTAAGATAACGATCACTGATCGTACGAACTCTTCGCGTAGGACCTCGTAGCAAAGTTCAGTGTTTTCCCAACGACCTCATACCTCATCGACCTTTACTTACACACTTACTTATCATACGTTATATCTGCTTCTAGGTAAGGCATGCTCCAGGAGTATCCATTGATACTTCTTCCATAGTTCATTTTTATCCTGGCCATTACGGCGAACGTTGCACATCACTTTGGCACCTTAAATTGGGCCCTCTACTCTACCTCTATTGTTGCTGACAGTCTTATTTTATCCACTTAGCTGGATATTAGATACTACGACGGGAGCTTCTGGATGAGGAACAACAAACGTCCTTACTTTGTAGGAGCCAATTTGTCTACCATTAGAATGTCGGGTCGCAGCGATCTCAAACCTAGTGTCTAAATTGCATCTTATTTTAGTTATCCGTGAAATCCTATTACAATATTGTCGATTATTTGTCTAAAAAGGTAGTCCAATCATCCAGTGATAATTTCTACGATCATATATCATTAGTTGCCGTTAAAATGCTTCAGGGATATTTACCCGATACAGTCACGATCTGACACGTCATGTTCGCCATATGATCTCATCTTTATGAACGGTGTAGTTACAAATCAGTTACGATTGACCAAGTCTATAAAATTACTAAGTAATGCCTAGAACTTTAATAGTTGTTGTGCCGAAGTTCAGAATTACTACTGAACTGTACTATGACACTACGCGATCGACAGCGCCATCTATTGTAATGTGTGTCAAACACGCATGAGAGTTACCCTGAATGATACCAATAAATCTTCAAAGAATTGCAACAGTTTTAACTAGAATTCTTTCCTTCTTTAAACCCTTTTCTCTAGGATGCCCGGGTGTGGATACCTCACCCGGAGACGGTTTGGGAAGGTGCCGTCGTCGCCCAGGACTACAAGCAGGACGACAAACAGCTCAAGCTAGTCACCGACCGCGGGGTAGAGCACACGGTACCACTGAAAACCCCGGCCGATCTGCCTCCGCTCCGTAACCCTACCATCCTGATCGGGCAGAATGATCTCACCGCCCTGTCCTACCTGCACGAGCCGGACGTGCTGTACAATCTCGAGGTGCGGTTCTGTGACCGGCAGGCGATCTACACCTACTGCGGCATCGTGCTCGTGGCGATCAACCCGTACGCCGAGCTGCCGCTGTACGGGTCCGACCTGATCCGCGCCTACCGGGGCCACGCGATGGGCGAGCTGGAGCCGCACATCTTCGCCGTGTCGGAGGAAGCGTACGCCAAGCTGGAGCGGGAAAAGTGTGACATCAGCATCATCGTGAGTGGCGAGTCCGGTGCGGGCAAGACGGTATCGGCGAAGTACGCGATGCGCTACTTTGCCGCCGTCGGTGGCAGCGAGTCGGAGACGCAGATCGAGAAGAAAGTGCTGGCGAGCAGCCCGATCATGGAGGCGATCGGTAATGCGAAGACGACGCGCAACGACAACAGCTCCCGGTTCGGGAAGTTCACCAAGCTGTTGTTCCTGAACAACCATTCGATGGCGCTGACGGGCGGTACGATGCAGACGTATCTGTTGGAGAAGTCGCGCGTCTGCTTTCAGGCACCGGGCGAACGGAACTACCACATCTTCTACCAGCTGTGTGCTGGGCGGGAGCAGTGGCCCGAGCTGATGCTGGATCATCAGTACAAGTTTCACTTCCTCAACCAGGGCCAGTCGCCGAACATTAGCAAGCTGTCGGACAGGGACCAGTTTGAGGATACGCTGGGGGCGCTCAGGACGCTCGGGTTTGATGATGCGGAGATTGGGGACATTATGAAGGTGGTCGCGTCGGTACTGCATCTGGGGAATGTGGTGTTTAACCACCGGCAGAAGAGCCAAACGTCCGAGGTGGACAGTGAGGCGTGCTCGATAGCGAGCAACGATCTGCATCTGAACGTTGCCTGCGACATTCTGCAGCTGGATAGGGGCGAGCTGCGCAAGTGGCTTGTGACGCGCCAGATCGAGTCGATGAACGACAGCGTGCTGATACCGATGAACAAGCAGACGGCCGAGGCGACGCGGGACGCACTGGCGAAGCACATCTACGCGGAGCTGTTTCAGCACATTGTGCAGAAGATTAATCGCAATTTGGCGGGCAGCAAGAAGCAAAACTGTTGCTTCATCGGTGAGCTGGGCTGGGTGGGCGATTAGACCCGTTTGAAGGGCACACTAAACACATCTTCCATCCATTTTTGCAGGTGTGCTCGACATCTACGGCTTCGAAACGTTCGACGTGAACTCGTTCGAGCAGTTTTGCATCAACTACGCGAACGAGAAGCTGCAGCAGCAGTTCAACCAGCACGTGTTTAAGCTCGAGCAGGAGCAGTACCTGCGCGAGGGCATCGAGTGGAAGATGATTGACTTCTACGACAACCAGCCGTGCATCGATCTGATCGAGTCGAAGCTCGGCATACTGGACCTGCTGGACGAGGAGTGCCGGATGCCGCGGGGCAGCGACGACTCGTGGGTCGGCAAGCTGATGGAAAAGTGCGGCAAGTATCCGCACTTCGACCGGCCCCGGTTCGGCACGAGCGCGTTCCTGATCAAACACTTCTCCGACACGGTGCAGTACGAGTCGCGCGGCTTCCTCGAGAAGAACCGGGACACGGTTTCGCGGGAGCTGGTGAGCGTGCTGAAAGCGTCAGGGATGCGGCTCTGCCAGCGATTGATGGTAGCGCAGGAGGAGGGCGTTGGCGATGGGGATGCGAAGGCCGCACCGGCGGCTGGGGTGAAGATTATGGTTAGTGCGGCAAGAACGCAGGTAAGGTGTGCGAGATGATTGGAGCTTGAGTTTGATTTTGTTTGTTTTTTTGTTTCGTTTCATGCTTTTTGACATACATTTCATTGCTTTATGTTGTATTTTGTGTAATTGTTGTACAATGTCGTCCTGTGTGACACACACACGCAACACACTCTAATGCGCTTGTCTTTCCCCTCGCTTGTTGTCGTCCCGTGCTGAACGTGGCAGTCGGTGGATAAAAAGAAAAAGGTTAGTTTCTGTTGGAAGTATGTCTCGAGTCGAGTATTGCTCTAACTGTGTGGCGTCGATTCATCATCTCATTTAAGAGTTGAAGCGATTGGTAAAACAATCAAAATGGTGTAGGAGAGAACTGAGTTAAAATTTAAATTCATTTTTGTCTAACACACTTTGCTCCCTAACCGCAGCCGATGACTCAGAAGCAGCAGCGAAAAACGGTCGGTTCGCAGTTCCGCGAGAGCTTGACACAGCTGATAACGACACTGCACAACACGACGCCCCACTATGTGCGCTGTATTAAGGTAGGAGCAGTCCCGTAGGTCTTCCAACGCTCCAATCTTCAATCGTTTCTAAACCCTTCATGCTCGTCTCGCTTTTCCAGCCCAACGACGACAAAGCGCCGTTCAAATGGGAAGCACCAAAGATCGTGCAGCAGCTGCGCGCGTGCGGCGTGCTCGAAACGGTCCGCATATCGGCCGCCGGCTTCCCGTCCCGCTGGAAGTACGAGGACTTTTACGAGCGCTACCGGCTGCTGTGCAAGCGGGCCCAGATCGTGGACTGGCACGTGAAGGCCACCTGCACGAACATCGTGCGCAACTGGCTGCTGGACGAGGACAAGTACCGGCTGGGCAATACGCAGATCTTTTTCCGGGCCGGGCAGGTCGCCTACCTGGAGCAGGTGCGCAGCGACACGCGCAAGAAGCACATCATCGTGGTGCAGTCGCTGATCCGGCGGTTCGTCTGTCGGCGCCGGTACCTGCGGTTAAAGCAGACGGCACTGGGGCTGCAGCGCCACGCGCGCGGAATGCTGGCCCGAAAGTATGAGCGTTTTAATGTCATTTCAATGTGTTGTGTTTTAATGCACGTTTGTTTGTTTGACTTTGTTTTAGACGCGCGGACAATCTGCGCAAAAACCGTGCCGCCATCATCATCCAGCGGTACACGCGCGGCTGGCTGCAGCGCAAAAAGTATGTGCAGCTCCGCACAGCCGTACTGGGGCTGCAAACGCGTGCCCGCGGCTTCATGGCCCGGCGCAAGTTTCGCGCAGTGCTCGACAACTACAAGGCGACCGAGGTGCAGCGCTTCTGCCGCGGCTATCTGGCCCGCCGACGGTACCGGGCACGGTTGGACCACATTATCAAGTGTCAGGCCGCGGTGCGGCGGTTCCTTGCCCGGCGCGCGTTCAAGAAGCTGAAGGCGGAGGCGCGCACCGTCGCCCACATCCAGAAGATGTACAAGGGGCTGGAGAACAAGATCATCGAGCTGCAGCAGCGGCACGACGTGCTGTCGAAGGAGAACGCCGCGCTGAAGAAGCAAAACGTGGAGGTGGTCGAGATGCGCCAGAAGCTGGACGGCATGAAGCGGCTGGAGGGGGAGCTGAAGCTGCTGCAGCTGCAGCTGGTGCAGAAGGACGAAAAGCTGATGCTGTCGATCCGCCAGCTGGAGGGTGAGCGGGACGAGAAGATGCAGCTGCTCGAGGAGAAGCAGCGCGAGGAGGAGGAGCGGGCCCGGGAGCGGGACGCGTTCGAGCAGGAGCTGGCGAAGGTGCGGCGCGAGGTGACGGAGATCACGGCCGTCACGCAGATCGAACAGGCGCGGTTGGTGTCGCAGGCGGACACGGAGGAGATTCATGCCGCCTACCAGCGCACGGTGAAGGACAAGGACGTGCTGGAGAACGAGAATGTCGCGCTGCGGCAGGAGGTGCGCCGGCTGCAGCGCATTATGGCGGACTCGCATGAGCTGAAAACTCATTCACGCTCCGTCAGCAATGCGTCCAGCACGAACGAGGAGGACTACGGCTACACGTCCGGGCGGAACACGCTGGACATTCGGCGCGCCTCGCCCCATCCATACGAAGGTGACGCTGGTGGGGGAAGCGCTGGTCGGGGGAGTCACCGCAGCGGCGGTGGTTCTGTTGGTAGTAATTATAGCGTTAGTAGTACAATTGTCGCTAGTCATGGTGAGTCGCGCAGGGAGGAGAAAAGACATCCGTTCGTGGATTACGAGCGGGTGTACCGGACGCCGCCCGATGCGATCGGTATGCTGAAAGGTGAGAATGCCGGAGGGAGGCCGTTGTGGTGGAACTGGTGGTACCGGTTGGAGGCTGCTGCTAATCCTTACTAATCGCACGCAATGGAAGGAGAACGTTGCACTGGAATCAACACCCTTTTTTGCTCAATTAGCTAAGCAACGCATGCAGACACACACAAACACACGCACATCACGCTGAGTGCTTAACGGCAAGGCTCATTTCCATTTTATTGATTGAACATTTCGTTCTGGGCATCATCAAGGAACTTTAATTTTATTTCCATTTTACCATTTAAAATTTAATTGTTTTAATAATCAGAATAAGACTAAGGTTAAATGAAGAACTGTTTAAGGTTCTAAAAAATACTCCCCTGACCAATCGGCTTATTAGCGTTTCTAAGTTATATTGTCTATTTTAAAATGATTTCTCACTTTATGTGAAGATCGTAACATAAAGACTGACAAAGGTTAAAATTGGAAAAGCACTCGAGATATCCTATTTAAAATGGATTCGGCACACGTTTGGTTTCGCAGGAGATAAAGCTGTCCCTTTAGTGAACTTTATGCGATGGGACTATGGCGTCTTTATTTTACAGCCTCATTTAGAATCCAATTGGGTAATCAAAGTGGATTCAATTGGATTGTCAGATTAGCCTGTACAAGAAAGGTGTTATAGAATCCAACTCTCTTCACATAGAGCTAACTAATGTGACTTATTTATCAACAGCGCAACAAAAGATTAACTTCCCATACAAAAGAGATAGTATGTCAATAGTATGAAAAACTCTGAAAACCCCTATATCAATTGCTCCATAAAAATCCTCTCTTTTTGGTTGAGATTCATTCATAAGAATCAGCCAAAAGCGATTCGAATCTCGAATCGAATATTCGTATATATTGTATTTGCGCGATTCCATAGTAAAGTGGTTAACTCGCACGACTTAACAACATGCCCGTCGTGGGTTCAAGCCTCGCATCGATCGTCTCTCTGTAGTGAAACAAATTATCCGGCAGCATGGTACTTGCCAAGAAGTCTCGAAAGCCTGTATAGGCTGGTATAGCCCACATAGGTTTTAAAATCAAGAACAAGAGTAATATGAAGATCAAGCTCTACGAATCTTTGGAGATTCATGAATCCCAAGAAATTCATGAATCTTTCGAGATATATGAATCTGTGAGATTCATGAATCTTTCTTACCGAGATTCAGATTCAGTGATTTTTTTTCAAAAATTCATTCAGCTTTATGCATCTGAATCAGATTTACCCAACACTAATGTAGATGTATAATTTTATGAAAAAAGTTCAAATAATACTATTGTTTTTAAATTTTGGCAAAAAAATCAGATTAGAAAATGAATTTCAATGGCGTATTGAAGTAATTTCAATCATCAAATGTCAAACTCCATATTAAAAATTGTAGTAAAAATCATAAAACTTGTCAACGCTATCTTATTTTTGAACCAACAACGATCATGCCAGGGATCATCATATTACCATATAATAGCAAAACATTTTTCTCTTAAATGTCATTTGTCAACCGTGCACTTGCACTTTATGACAATTTGGGTGGCTTTTAGAGCTATTCTACTATTGCACTACTATTGCTATTGAACTATTGCAAGCTCATTTAATATGACGATGATGATGCGTTTTGAGTGAAATTTGTGCAGCAATTTATCCATTTCCACGTGATAAATATATTTTTATCGCGATTAATGTTAACAATCCCGGCAATACTGTTAACAACTGATCTAATACTGTTATGAGTATGTATTTTTGTCCATAAGAAGAACCGTTATGGCCTCAACTGAGAGCATCATATCTAAGCGATTTAAGCTAATTAACTGTCCTCACTAATCCATTCATCAAAGTCTAATTTGTCTTTTTTAATATACAAAACTGTAAGAATACTAATAGTACTAGCAGTCACTTACTGTTGGCTTTGTCCTACTAACGCTATTAATTGCACTAACTTACCTTTAAATTAAGAAGAACATTCCTTATTCAATTTTTGCTTTCTTTCCCACCCCCTTTTTCCAACCACCGCAGACCCTTCGGATTCGACTGTAGGCGAGTCGCCGGAAAAGGACCAAACGGCCATCATACTGCGCATGCGCAAGCTGTTCGAGGAGGAAAAGTCCAAGAGCGAGCAGCTGCGGAAGGAGCTCGCCCGGCTGAAGAAATCCTCCACCTTCAGCACGGAAGACTCGATCCGTGCGTCCGAGCTGGAGGTGGAGAACGAGAAGCTGCGCCAGGACTACAACCTGCTGCGCAACAGCATCAAGCGTGGCGTCGAGTCGCGCGAGATGGACGCCCAGTACGGGGCGCTGCAGGAGGAGCTGAAGCGCCGCCGGGAGGAGTGCATCTCGCTCAAGGCGGTCCTGGCGCAACAGAGCCAATCGCTGCGCTCGCTCGGCCAAACGGCAAACGGGGCGGAAACGAGCCTGCGGATACACGACGAGGGCGAGCTGATGGAAGCGTTCCAGGCGCAGAAGCTGGTCAACCGGCAGCTCGAGTCGGAGCTGCGCGCCATCACGGACGCGAACAATGAAACGCTCGTCGAGAACAACCGCATCATAGATGGGTTGCGGACGGAGAACGGGGAGCTGCAGACGATACTGCAGTCGCACGTGGAGCAGGTCGGGGAGGAGGTGGACCTGGAGACGGTGCGGCAGAATGAGCAGTATCTGCGGCACGAGCTGAGGAAGTCGACGGCGGCGTACGTGGAGCTGCAGGAGCAGCTGAACGAGCTGCTGGCGAAGAACAATGAGCTGCTGAAGAAGAACAACATCCTGTCGAATCGGTTGCGCGACCACGGGCTGAACGATTCCATCCTGATGAACGACGAGTTCCACAGCATGGTGGCGGTGGTGAAGAAGCAGACCCAGTCGTCCCAGGGCATACTGAAGTACCGGCAGGAGGACGAGAGCAAGATAATGCAGCGGCTGGTGACGGACCTTAAGCCGCGGGTCGCTGTGACGCTTGCGCCGAGCCTGCCCGCGTACGTAGTGTTTATGTGCATCCGGTACACGGATCTAGTCAACATGGATCAGCTCGTGCGGTCGCTGCTGACGCGCTTCGTGCAGATGATCAAGCGGCTGTACCGGGGCGCCAACTCGGTGGAGGTGCGCGTCATGTGGCTCGCAAATACGCTCACGTAAGTGTCGTTCTACTGAAGAAAAGCCTTTTCAACACAATTTCCTTGAATAATCCCCTTTCGAACCTTCCATTTTGCAGGCTACACAATCTAATGAAACAGTTCGGCGGCTACAAAGACTACATGAAATACAACACGGACGTGCAGAACGCGCAGCAGCTGAAAAACTTTGACCTGGCCGAGTATCGGCAGGTCATCCACGAAACGATCATCTCGATGCACAGTGTGCTGATCCGGCAGGTGCAGGACAGCCTGAAGCAGTACATCGTGCCCGCCATACTGCACCACGACGAGACGGCACGGGGCAAGAGCCGGCGCACGATGTCGCTGGACATTTCGCCCGAGCAGGGCCGATCGGAGCCGGAGCTGCTGGTGCAGCAGCTCGGCTGTGTGTACAACCATCTGAGCAGCTTCGGGCTGGAGGGATGCTACATCGAGCAGATCTTCAAGCAGCTGATGCACTACATCTGCGCCGTGTCGGTGAACAATCTGATGCTGCGCGGCGACCTGTGCATGTGGAAGACGGGCATGAAGCTGCGGTACAATATGGGCTGCCTGGACGACTGGGTGCGCAAGATGAAGATGGGCCCGGACGTGATGAAACCGTTCCTGCCGCTCAACCAGATCTCGTCGATACTGCAGGCGCGCAAGACGGAGGAGGACGTGCACACGCTGCTGGAGCTCAGTACGGCCCTGTCGACCGCGCAGGTGTTGAAGGTAAGAAGGATCGAGCGATCGAGCATTGATGTGAGGCTATTGTGGGCATGTTTTTGATCGCTTTGTTGCTACAACTTATCATTGTAGATCATCAAATCGTACAAGACGGACGATTGCGAGAACCAGATCCGGCCGGCCTTCATTGAGAAGCTCACGCAGCAGCTTAACCTGCGCTCGGAGCAGCGCGAATCCGACACGTACATGATGGACGAGGAGCTCGTCAGCCCGCTGGTCGTGCTGTTCAAGTACAGCGAAATCAACCTGGAGGAGATTGACTTGCCGCCGGAGCTGAATCTGGAGGGTTTGGTTACCAAGATCTAGACTTAATTGCGCAAAAGCGACTACTTACTGTTAGAAAAAAGGGGCTCCTTTGCTCTATTGGAACTCATGTTTTGCTACTCCTTAAGTTAAGGTTGTTAGGAAGTGTGTGCGTTTGTTGTTTTTCGAACGGTTTTTCCTTTGGCTTGTTTTTTGTTTTCACCTCAAAACCCCGGTGAATAGTGGCTGCGTGCAAAACAAGACACCACTACCATACCTGAAGAAAAAGTGCAATTGGAAATTACTTCCGCACGCAAGCGAAATCCAATCAATCATTCCCATTGACGGACGACTTGTTTTTTTCTTACTAGCATCGAATCACGAGCGATAGTTAAGCGCGTAAGTTGTTTTCGTTAAGTTTATAAAACTATCGAACTATAAGGGGCGCGCGTTTGTGGTGTTGTGTGGGTGGGGAGAAAATGGGAACGTAAACTGACTGAACTAGATTGGACTTCACTGTGAAACGTGTGTGCCTACTCTAACTCCGTAAGGCCGTTTGGCCCCCGTTTGGGAAAGCTGCTTCTGATGGAACGATACATGGATCATTGTCCCGGTTGTTGTGCACGGGGTGCAGCAGTTGATCGGTATCGGTTTAAGTTACTTTTCCAATTGTGAGATTTATTGTTGTTGTTGTTATTGTTGAACTAATTGGATGGGAAAAGCAGGGAAGAGATGAACGTCTAAAGAAAACTGTACGCTTGCAAAGCATTTCAATAACTTAACATAGACACACACGCCTGCGCTTTTTGTTATCGTCCGTTATCGACAGACGAAGTGGCAACTCGCATATTAGTCAAACGGTGGAGTTCTATAGTAAACGGGAAAAGGGGAGAAATAAGCATTATATTTACAGCAATGTACATCCAGCAAGCGGTGTAGCGTAGGCTTGAGCAGTAGTCTATTATCCACACAGTAAAGGATGGATTAAAACCATAGCAGATATAACATACTTACATATTACATCTGAACTAGAACGGAGAACTTAGTAGCGTTAGCGTGTCTTAGGGAAATTGTCGCGATCGCGCATGATCGTGCAGAATGATAAAAAAAAAACAATAATAAAACGTTAAATGAATTGTATTGAAATTTGGAGGGGCTTATAGAGCGAATCCTCTACAATCCGGAAGGCGTAGATCATTAAACTTATCTGTACTATCTAGACCGACCAATATAGGAGAGCTGCCGTATGGAAACGGCGGACGCGCGTGTGTGTGTGGCAGAGAGAAGTGCACAACCATGTTACCACCAGTCGTGCACTGTTCTCTGCTCTCGCTCCGTTGTAGTAAATAAATCGTTAGCGTTTCATGAAAAACCACGAGCAAATATACGTAACGGCAACGACTTTGGACTGTTCTTTACAGATGACTTATTTAGTGATTGATTTTTGTTTACTTTATTCACCATTTATCGATGTATTAAATGAGTAGCTTTAGTAGAAATGTCAATATTCTAATTACTTTCTTCTGCCTAGATCAATACGTTTTTGAAACTATTGTCACGACGAGACAAGCTGCTCGATTATGTGTGATGATCATGAGGAAAGTTAATGTAAGGTAATTTTAAATCTACATTTAACCCTTTTCAAAGTACATTTATTAATTTATTCCTTTCTTACACATTTCAGCACAAACTTGACCTCCCTTTGGACCGAACTTGACCGCGCGCCAATAACGGTCAACACGGCAGGTTAGCTGCAACGATTGCGCTGCCCTTCCGATTAGGTAACAAGCTTCTTACACAGCAAAAACAATCAATCAAGGGGTTGCCTTCTGCTGCAGCTAAATATGCACCTGGCATGGAACGCAGAGCGCTCGTCGAATTAGACGCCTTAATTAGTACAACTAGCAAACACGGTGACCATGCGTAAGGCGTATTAGCGCGATGGGTGTAGAATTGGTAATGGGATTGTTCACTATCGGGCCACTCTTGCACTCCCCGCTCCTACCTGACAATGTAGTATGTAAATGATGATGCCCCGTTTGGTGGTGCGGGGTACGATTTGTCCAGGGTGCGTCACAACCGTGCGTTAAGGCGGATGCAAATGCCTCGCGTCTCTTTTACACATACCGAGACTAATTGTATCAACACTTGGAGGTAGCGTTTAAATTTTAAATCGTAATACGAACGAATTATAAGGAGTTTGTTAAAATTTTCCGAATGTTTTGTGCTAGTGGTGAATGGTGAATGTGCTTTAAGTGCTCACTTTTACGACAGCATCTTATCGGTTTGGCGGGCAATTACGCAGTGTGTGCAATTAGGGCAAATTGCGGGAGAGTGTGCGTGGAAAACTCTCGGTAAATGGGTACGAGAGGCACGAAAATTGGCGTTGCATTGGTTGCATTTTTGCACGGAGCAACGGTTCTGGTGTTTTTTTTCCCCCCGTTCCACGTAATCAAGCGGACGATCAGTTTGGTGATCGTTCTAAAGGGATGCTGGCTGCTGTTTGGCACGTATGTTTTCCGTTAGCTGGAAGATGTTTTTCCCTTGCTTGAGTAGAGTGTAATTAGACGAGTTCCGTTACGTTTAATTGGGCTGCTTGGGATGAGCATTTGGATCTGTTTGGGGGAGAGAATTTTTAAATGATGGTTGAGGAAGTGCTTCGAATGCAATGGTTAAATATGTTAACGAGGCATAGCCGTTCTAAAACATGTGATATTATCAATGTTTTTTTTTTAAATACCTTACATGGACTGGAGGTTAATTGAATAATAGAAACACTGTGGGTACTGTTTATGCTCTTTTTATTAGAAAAAAAGGATAACCATTATATACAAAAGTTTCCAGTTTTTTTTTTGCTTTGTTGTTTTGCTTTGCTTGTTTCGTTAGTCGAACGGCAGCGTTTTGGTTTTTTTGTTTGATTTGCTTTGTTTCATAAATAGAACGATAGAACACAGAAAAGATGAACTATATGTACCGAAACGACGGAAGGGTTTACCGCCGACGGAAACGGTATTTGGGCAAATTGTTGAAGAAAAAAAAACCCTGGACACAGTAGCGTCCAGAACAAAACAGGAAAAAAAGAAGTGGAAAACTATTTGCTATTGCTTAAATAAAGTGTTTGAGTCAAGTTTGTGATCGAAAGAACGGCGGGGAAGACAAGATGTACCGACACGAACAGTAATCGGCCTGAAAGGGGAGAGGGGGGGTAGATCAGCGGTGAGGGGGTTCAGGTGGACGATGATCTTACAGACTAAAGGTTTGATGTTTTGCCGGTGAGACAGAAGTTCCATGCGTTGCGTTCGCTTATCCGGGTGCGTATGATGGCAATGGGCTAACTAGAGGGTGGGGGGCAAGCTCTGGGCTAGCACACTCTAGTACCAGTATCCACCGTACAGTCCTCCGTAGCGGTAGTACGGGTAGCCTGTTGGGAGAGCAAAAAGAGAGAGAGAGCCAACGTTAATACGATCCCGCCGCCGACACTGTGTCCGGTAACTCACGACCCCATCCATAGCTGTAGGAGTAGCCGGGATAGCCGTATCCGTAGTAACCCGGGTAGCCGCCGTAGTAGCCGTAGCCGAAGGAGGACGCCCCCTTCAGGTCCTTGTCGTCGGCGCCGGCCTCCAGCTCGTCCGCTGCTTCGGCGGCCGCTGCAGGGCGCGGTTCGATCGGTTGCCGGGCTGCGGCCGGTTGCTGCGGGGCAGGGATGGCCGACACGATCGCAACGAGGGCGACGAGGGCGAAGAACAGGGTCTGTGGGTGGGTGGGAGTAATGAATGAGCGGTTTTATAGTTGGTTTTGGTAAAATGTTTGAGAATTTTTATCTTTTGTGAAAGAAAAGAGAGACAAATGTAATTAGAATGCAAAGCAATCGAATCGAACCGTCCGCTCTTGCATTTTAAGTGGTAAATTACTGAAAATTACTTCTTTGCATTAAGTTTAAACGAAAGACTTCAATGCGGTGAGATGCAAAAGGAAGCGACGAACCTCGTAAGCAGCTATTTTACTAGGGATTTAGTTTTAAAATGAGAACATCTACACTTAAAGGGGCTATCTTACGGGGTGTGAGGCTCAGAAGAACGATTTTTATGCAGAAAGCACTTTGGCTTATAAAAACAATCTTAGTATTACAATCATCTGACTGATCGTAACGATTCATCAGTCTAGTATTTTAGTTCGAAAAAAAACGAAGCGTTAAGCTTTAGAGATGTTAAGATTATGCAAATACATCTTCTTATACGCTTATTACACTTTAAAGCATTTGAAAAACTCGCTAATGGCAAAATTATCAGAATATGGCAAAATTCTGCACAAAAGACTTCAACGACCCAGCAAGCTCGTTGGTAAGCAGTAAGCGACGAACCCTTGCCACAATCAAACACACTCCCGTTGTAATGTTCAAAACTATTGCTATCTTTTATATTTTTCTGAATAACTTCTGTTCACTCTTTAACGCATTTCTATACACAAGATCACATTTGTACACTTCGCGGCAAAAAACTTACTACTTTGAACGATGCCATTGTAGAATAAGATAAGGTGCTTTGGTTTGTTTTTGGATCGCAACAGAAACGAAGCGTTAGATCACTTCCACGAGTGGCTTTGCTTGGCCGGCTGTACTGAAGGCGTTTGAGAACTGACTGACGAGCTACGGTTATCCGGTGTGCTTATATATGCGCATGCACAGATACAGCATTATTCTTAGCAGAAGGGAAGGGGCCTAGCGTTATCGCACCCGCGATGTCACTCCCTCTGTTTAACGCGGTAGTGGGGAGCGTACCGAGTCGATGTACAGCCAGTCGATGTACATGTGAAGGAAGCGGACGCATGGTGTTTTTCGGTTGATTCAATGTGTGCCCTCCCCACTATCCCCTTTTCCCCTATGCACAGTGGATAATGAAAGGGAAGGTGGAGGTGAATGATTTGATAGGTCGGCACTGTGGCGGCTCAAAGTGATCATTACTGGCAGTAGACGAGTAGGAGACGAACCCTTAACTATCGCGAAACCTTCTTTTCGCGTTCTTCCACAAACGACGCGACGCGGGGTGAGTTTGGTGGATGGTGTTCAATTTTCCAACAGTTTATTACAAAGTAACAAACAAAAAAATAGCCGTCGATGCTGCTGTGTCCATTCTTTTGACGGACAGCTATCGATGCGTTTGCCTTTCCCATCCACCTGCATTGCTGCTGTGCGCGCGCGTACCCGTTGGTGAGATTTTCCATAAACGCATATTAACGCAAGTGTGTACGCACATGCATACACGTGACGCTTTGGCCACAATTGGCCACAGCGTCATTTTCCGCCAGCACACGGTTGCTGATGATCGTGCGTACACATTAATGCATTTTGGGAGTTTATACTGTTGCCGCATCATGTCGATGATAATAATAATGATGATGATGATGCGTGAGCGGCGTGGTTGGGTTGCTTCTTCATCGGTGGGTGCAGTGTTGCAGCTGCACTTATGCTGGCTAGTTAATGAGGGGCACCTAATGGGTGGCGGCGGGTGTTGCAGGTTCTGCATTGTTCTTGCAACACGCCGTGCGTTTGTGGCTAGGCCAATGACAAATTTGATGTGCGTTTAGTGAGGGAAATAGTGAACCAACAGGGAGGAGAAGAGTGTTTTCTCATGCTCGTGCCAGTTTGTAGTTGGCACTGAGGCGAATGGTGGTAAAGTGTGCACTGCTCGATGGAGAGAAAATCATATGCTGGCAGAATGTTGGACATGGTCGCTTATTAATTAATATTTATTATTGTTTTTCCTCCTAATCGAACAGTAGTACACACACGCTTACTACATCATAGCACATTATTGATGCTTTCTTCCCATCCCATCCACTGATGGAGTAAGACCCGGGCACGACCTTGAGGTACGCAACCGAGTCGCCTATTTTTTTTGTTGCCAAACGATTTGCATACCGCCGATGGGTCAGCGGTTTTCTCTCTCTATGCAGGCCGTACCTATTTCCCTGCCACCGCGTGGCCCTTGGCCAATGTAATCCCACGCATCTGAGCAAACATTTTGCATTGGTAGGCTGCATTGGACAAACGGCGCGGGGTTTTCGTGTGTGTGTGTACGTGTGTGCGCGGTTTGCCCTTAAAGAGTGGAAGGTGTGCTCCGAAGGGTGCCGAAGTGACCATGACTTCCTAATCAGGTGTGGTGCATTTGTTTGTTTGTTTGGCCGAGGGGAATGGGGGGAGGTGGAGGCATTAGGTGTGGGAGGGCACACGAAATGGCACACTTTCGGTGGGTGGTGGATTCGGGGTGGTGTGTGTGAACTATTAGTTGGAAATTAATATTTGCTGCATAATTATGGTTTAGTGCGTTTTTATGTTGTGATGTTAGAAATATTTGATATTATTAATATTTATCTTTTTTTTCTTCTTTAAATTTTATTTTTGTGGCATTTTCAAACATCGGAAACGTCACTCACACACAAACATATTTAATTCTACAGCCGAACTACAAACAACCAGCTTGAATGCAAATTTAAACAAAAGACTTCGATGGCCGACAAGTTCCGAACGAAATCCAAGCGACGAACCCATTAGCGTTTTGTTTCTACACATTTTCTCATTTTCGCATATTTTTTCCTCATTTATAGTTTATTTACATTTGCTTTCCATTTCTAATTGACAGCTTTTTTTTACTAAAAAAGTGTTATGACTCCTCATTTTTCAAGTAATTAATATTTTTATAATAATTTTAATGATCTTTTTTTTATCAATAACATATGTTAAATTGGAAAAATGATCAATCACTCGTGGGGTAATGTTCGCAAGTACACAACGAATGGCATTTTCTTACATATATAATGCTAAAATATAATTAGGCTAAAAATTGGAGTCTTGGCGATTGATTGTATATCGAGTATTGGCATAATGTTAGCTGTCAAATGTCAAAATTCAAACAAAATATTTTTCAAACTCAACATGTCCAATATTGTGATAAAACACTGAGGAAGTGAGGTAAATTAAGTATTCAAATTCCTATCATTATTATTATAGATTAATTTATTTATGATTTTTCATATCATTTGATTAAATTTACCTTTTCTTAGGCATTTTTCATTCCTAATACCCAACAACTCTAACCACATTGAAGTAACACATTTGACTCATCCTTTTCAACGTTAATCACCCTGCTTGCAGTGGATGTATGTTTTCTATGCTACTTGCTCAAGCGTCCCAAACGCCGGCCCGGGCTGTTTTGTATGGATTTGCCCGGTTTGCCGATAAACATCAGCTTATCCCATCCCCAACTCAGCCAGCACGGGATGCCATCACGTCCACCGTTTGATCGGCGGCAACAGGCGGCCTGCGGTCTATTATTTTAATTCAATTAATCGCCTCCACTTGATCGGATCTACTTGCACATCTACATCTCGTGAGAAGCAGGAATTGAGCCGTTAGCGACAACTTCAATCCCACACGACACGGGCGAACGGACGGGGAGGGGGTGAACACGATATTTATTGGAATAATTGTATCACGTTCTTGCGCGGGACGGGCAGAATGAATGCCCCTGCAGAGGGCTGGATGGGTCGATTGCGCAACCAGTAGCCGGGACCGGGGACCTGCATCCGGCTTTCCGTTGACGATACTACTTTCCCTTTCGCAGCAGATGAGCAGCTCGGGTCGCTCGGGATGAGCCTGCAAACGGTAAATGCTGACTCATTGTTTCGGCACTGGTGTGACGGTTCGTGTGGACCTTGAAAAATTGTATCGGAACCGCCAGAAGGAGCTCGATCTGGCCGCGCTTAAACGCGGCGATGCGCATTTATAATTACCGACCGACCGCCAAGCGGCTTGCGCGGTGCACGTTTTTTCGCAGCGTTTGACGTCCCGCTTCGTTTGTCAATCCTGGCAGCATCAATTGGGTTTGCGACAAAGGGGAGACACACAACAACAACAACAACAGCAGTGAAAAATGTGCCGCTTGAATGGTACCTTGTGGCCGTGTAATGCAATAATGAGTCTTTGGGATGTACTTCCCGATACCGTTGGATCGGTTAGTACGCTGAAGGTAAAACTGTTTAGTGCAATTAAGCAAAAAATGTGCGTCGTTTCATGCTGTGTGTCGCATCGAATGTTTGTTCGTTTTATTTCGCCCAACAGCGCTTTTAGCGCTACGCACCTTCTTTAGTTCGCCGCGGAGTAGGTGGAGTTGGAAAAAAAGTAAACAAAAAATGACAACATTTAAAATACCAGAAATAGAAGCAGTGTTAATGTTTCTTTTCGATGTATGTAGCTATGAATTTTGATGATCTATATCTATTCTTCCTTACGGTGTTCGCTTGATTCCGTTTAAGATAACCAGGTAGTTTGGTTATAGCTACACATTCTGTTGAAGGAGTAAATTCATAGGTCTCTCTGGTTATTGCATTACAAGCTATACCCAAAATTGCTGAATTTAGGTATTGCAATAACTGAGCTAACTAGATAACTTACCAATGATTGTGATACTCAACATATCGTTTTGTTACAGCATGGTACTAAAAGAACATATAAATCCCAGTCATTTAGGCTACAGTGGATGTAAAAATCTTTTAATGAATAAGTAAAGTCTGAACGTTAGTAACAAATAATTGATCTTCTCCTGCTGTTGGCACGAAAACGACCTCGTGCATTTGGGCAGGTTATTATTTACAAAACATCAGGATGTATACGATACCAGAAAAACACCAGATGGCGGCACTTGTTGGATAAGGACAGAACGATATCCCCAAATGCGAGAGAAGGATTATTAAAATTAGGGACTAATTAGGGAGTACTTCTGCTACCAACACCAACAAGGGCAAACAAGGTCAAGGAGATCAACTGATCGAGGGTGTCATCGAAAAGAATCAAATCAGTATAAGCAGAAAGCACAGACTATGTTTTTAGCTGTACAGCAAATATTAAATACACACGAAAGCCAGTTCTTACCAGGCGTAGCACCACCTGCCTTAAAGGGAGAACATTGGACGAACCGTACTTTCTGCTGCGAACTATATTGATCTGTAGCTAAAGGTTGAAATTCCTGGTTGTTAGCCAGCTCACGATAGAGCACGTCAATGTGACATGGCCCGTTGAACAAAAATTCTCCAGGATGTTCGGAATTCCTTGGCGGCAGCCTCCCATCCATGCAGACATCCGATCTGCGTCAGGTCTCGCCTCACCTGATCCAGCTGTGGTATGTTTTGAGATAGTCACGGTATGTTCGATTTTGGGACGGTTGCCATGTAGTAACTTTGAACTCGCGTTGGCTAGGGTGGCCTTCAAACATCGTTTAAGGAAGGTCATCGTTTGCCAAATTAAGCAGAACTGAGGTGGATACTGTTTCCAAGCGGACTTTCGACACTTGCTCGTCCAGGCGATCATAGAAACCCAAAAGGGGTTTCCCTTACTGGAATCGTTGGAGTTTAGAGGCCTTACTTTGGGCAGGGGGACATAGCTAAATTCTTTAAATGAGAAGTCGATAGATGTTGGATGGGCATAGTCCTATCCTGACAGTCCGAACGAATCTGACCTGCAATGATCGGAGTTGGTTTTATTTATACTCAAAAGAAGTTAAAGGTTGCGCACCTTTGGTTCCGGGTTGTATGTTGGAAAATTATTGTTTTCACTAGGCTAGTTACGTTTGTCTTTTGTTGACAAAACCAATGGTTTTTGTGGCTAAGTTCCTGTTTTGGCTTTAATGCATATACTGTTCCTGCTTTGGGTTATAAACCATAAACTGTTCTTGCTTATGTTGTACGTTTCAGTTGGTTCTGTTAAGTGTGTCACAATTGTTTTCATATGAACGGTGTGGCCTGAATTCTTCTGGTTGCGTTGCTATGGTATGATCTGATTTGCTGAGTGTGTTATAATGAATGTGTTGCAATGGTGTGATTTGGCTTTACAATGTGTCTATAGCTGATAGTGTGTATTATAATAAGTTCTGTATAGCAGATATGCTACACAGCCATCGAGTTCGTTGTGCTCCCCTGCGCCTTATACCGAACTGGGGATCGCTGTTCGAACACCTTCTTGGTGGGGCATGAGTCTGGCATCCTCATGACATGCCCCAGCCATCGTATCCTACCTTATCCAGAGACCTTAATAGCATAAAGATGTAAGCGAGAAGGTTTGATCAGTAAGATGATCTTCCACAGTTTGTTCAGTTTTGAGGCTGAGATCGGGATTCTTGAAAACGATCGTTTATATTGCATGATCCATAACTTACTTAGTCACATTGCATGTAAAACTACAAGTGATCTTAATTGTAGCATCTTTTTAAAAGATGAAATTGGCAGACCAACTCCTGTTAGAAGAAAATTCCTTCATTACCTTCAATTACTTCACACTTCCTCCTATCGGTATGTTTGATCTGTGATGGTGTGCCACGCCATTATTTTATATCCTTTCTTTTCCCCCGCTTCTTTATGCTCCTCTCAATCAATGCAGCTTTTGTTTTACGGCGAAATAAAAATTCGCAACAGTTGTAAGAGCTTTTACAACCGCTACCAATTTCCGAAGCGCTACCCATTGACCGTTATCGATCCTTGCCTTCCAGCGTGTACGAGGGAAGCTACGTAACTTCAGGAAAGGAAGACAGTGAGCAGAGGCCCCACTAATGGACCGTTTTATTGGTCCATTTTTTTTCGGTCATCGTACCCCGATCGGAAGATGACATAAATGGCTGGATAGTACCCTGTCGCGTGAAACAAATAAACTAGTTTCAGGGAGCGGAAACAAAGCGGGAAAAGAGAGAGAGAGCATTATGTTAAGGTGGCATTCCCAGTTATGTCAACGGCAAGAGCCAACGCATCGCTCACTGTCACGATTGGGAATAATTGGTTCATAAAAGCTATCATAACCAGCAGCAGCAGCAGCTCGTTGCCGTACGGATCGATCGTGCAAACAAGATGCAAGGAAATAGCGGTGTGTGGCACGGGAAGGCAAGATCGCGCATATAAAAACACCCAGCAGGGAAGTAAATGATAGAAAATTGGGATTGCATAACAACGGAACTGAACGAACGGTGGTTTGAGTGTGTTTTTTATGAATAAATGGCGTAACAATTCCAGCGCCAATTAATAAGGGCGGCAACACAATATGCACCGATTAAGGTACATTGATGTTTGAGGTGTGATCATCGCCATCATCATCATCGTGAGCTGTGATCGGTTTACAAGTGATCAATTTCATTGGAGACTGTTGGAATGACAAAACCGATCGCAATCCCTATATTATGAAATGACCATCGATGGGATCAAGGGCGAATGATGATTACTACAACAACTTCAACTACAGACAGTACAACCAATCGACAGCGATCGTATGACCGCGCGTTCCAAGTGGGGCAAAAATTAGCATCACAAGCGAAGCGGGAATGGTCGGGCAGCTGTTTCTGTGGATGGTGTGATTTAATACGGGCATATCGAAGCACGTCAAACGACAGTTCTGTGGGTTTATTAAAACATGCGACAGCGCTCGTTCCCGGATCAAGCGCTCAATTAAATTCTAATCGAATGCAACAATCCCAACAAAATAGGGCACCACCGGTGTGAACCCTTTGCCAGTTGGGACACCTGAAGCAGCCCAGCAGATGTTAAGGGAACAGGTGTAGTGTGCCTTGTAGCTGTTAGTGCAACTTAATGGATGGGGTTTTGTTGAATTGGAATTCTTCAGCTAATTGCGGCGGCTTGCGGAATAGTAGTCGTTAGGCGCGTGCGGTTCGGTTCGGAACCCGTCCAGAACGTTCTATTCCAATTCCCATCATTCACCGACCCTACCGATGGTTGGATTAGTTGGCGCCTACTGTAGCCGCCGTACAGCGTATTCAATGTCGACCGAATGGTGGCAAGGTGTGGGTAGGTTTTATTGTTTTGTTTGTTGTGTGTTTGTGTTTTTTTTTGTTCATTTCTTCTCCTCTTTCCCGCCGCGAATGCAGCATGGTGCAGCATGCAATGGGGTTGCATTTGTGTCGACTGCAAGAAATTGTACTTGTGGAATGGGTGAGGGGGTGCGGGTCCATTAGTTGAGCGTTTAATTGAAAACGCACGCTTCCATGATGTGTGTGGTGTGGTCGCGGAGTGTTTGTGTTGAATTAAAATTCTTTAAAGGTGTTGGAGGTGGTTTTTGTGCTTTTTCCGCATTATCGGTTTGATTTGGATGTATTAATTTGTTTATTAGCTGTAGATATTTTGCAAGAAATCAAATTTATGAAATAGTTTGTTTTTATACATCCAAAGTAACAACTCAGCTCAACATTCCTATAACCTTACCTATGTAAACTTGTTTGATTGTTTCATGAACATAGCAAAGAGTCTATATGCTGTTGTTTTAGTTTACTTCATTTAGTAATTGAAATCTAAATCTAATCTGCAGATGACGTAAAGATTTTTAAATCTATATCGTCTGTTGAGGACTGCGTATCGCTCCAAAACACCCTCAACCGATTTGCATCATGGTGCTCATCGAACCAGCTAGTTCTATGCCCCGAAAAATGTCATGTCATGTCCTTCAGTCGTTCACGTTGTCCCGTTACGACTGCTTATAACTTCGAGGGTATAGCAATAAATCGTGTACTCTCGGTAAAAGATCTTGGTGTAACTTTCGATAGCAGGTTATCATTCCTCGATCATATTGACGTTACCGTTAATAAGGCTCGTAAAACAATCGGTATGATAAAACGTTTTTCAATCCGCATAACCGACCCTCTGTGTTTAAAAGCGTTATATTGTTCGTTAGTAAGACTGATTTTGGAATACTGTGTTGTTGTTTGGTGTACCAGCTCATTTACATCGATTGACCGCATAGAAAGAGTGCAGAGATCATTTACTCGGTATATTGTCAGCAAAATGCCCGGCTTCACGTCAGATACCCTACCGGTTTATGAGCAAAGATGCCATCTGTTGGGTCTGGACTGTTGTGATCATAGCAACCTCTTTAGTTTAAACGAAGTGTAGTAGGCTTTATTGAAATAGAGAATAAATCAGTCTGCATTTTCCTTTCGTACGAACAAGAAGTTCCAACATGGACTCATTGGAGAAACGCGTCACATTTCCCAAATAATGTTTGTTGCTTCGCTCATATCTAATGCTGCGGATTCACAAATCATTATTTCATCCCTGCATTTCTATGTTCCAATTCGTTCCTTACGCCCTCGTGCTTCTTTATTTGTTCCAAATCGACGCACTTCAGTTGGTTTAAATGACCCTTTATTACGTACTGTGAGATTGTTTAATTCCTGCGCACACCTGTTTGACCATCACCTCTCCTTACCATCCTTCCGATTTATCCTCCGAGCAAATATTTAATAAGTTTAGTTAATAGGTATGTTGTTAAGAATTCAATTCAGACAGCAGTTATGTAAATAAATAAATAATAATACTTTGGTGGCACAATTTGTTTTAAATTGTATGCAATATTGGTTGATAATGGATGATACTGATTTGGATGTAAACTTAGAAACTCGTTAAATGCTCTATTGCTCTCAAAATTTAAACCAACCGTAAATTACATAAAAAATAATACTGTATCTACAATGTTAGTATATCAATTAACTGTAGCTAAAACAATCCTCTTGTATTTAATATGGTATTGAAAGTTCGTATTGCATTGCCCCAAAGTTAGAAAGCTCTTAAGGCAGTGCTCTGCAACCTTTTTAGTAGCTTGAATTTCACCACCAATCTAGTTCGCGACCAATCATTTGGCAACGAAGAACTTGCAAAGAAGAATTTTGTGACCGAGAACCTTGCCAGATCCAGATTTTTGTGACCAATAATTTTGTGAGAAGTTTACGAACAAGAACTTTTTGACCCAGAATTCTGTGACCAAGCATTTGCGACCAAGGATTCTGTGACCAAGAACTTTGTGACCAAGGATTTTGCACCCAAGAACTTTGTGACCAAGGATCTTAAGACCAATCATTTGGCACCAATGGTTAAGAACTTTGTCTTACCTGTACTTCATCTACTGAAAAGGTATATTTGCACACTAGATTTGTACAGTAAATAGGTGTTTGGTTGTGTGCAAATGTTTATTTGTTTATTAAATAACATAAAGCATCACGGTACATTGTAACATCAGCACAAAATAATTAACAAAGACTATCACAGCAATATATACAGGTTAACATTGGGAAAAGAGTCCAGTCAAAAGAGTCATAGTGTGCATTAAATCTGATAGCCATCGCAGTCATAGGTTCATGATCGCTACATGCACGTCTAGTTTGGCCAACTCTTAGTAGCTTATAGTTTCTTAAATTACATGCAGGTACGTGGAAATTAACATTAGCTAAAAGGTCTGGTGATTCTATTTCGGATGATTTTTTTCATAAACATGTTTTGCGCCGTTTCGCGACGAGTAGCGAGATACTCGAGTCAAAAATTAAACTCTGGGTGTGATAACTAGGTTTCACTACCACGTTACGCCAGGGTGTGAACCGTAAGACCAAACGGGTGAATTTATTCTGCACTGACTCAATCTTATTCGACCATAACGATGACGATGGGCTTCAAACTAGGAGGATTTGTATGATTTGTAGAGTGCAACAAGACAATGTGGATTCTCTCGACTGCCTGCGTATAAATCCTAGCATCATTGTTCGCTCTATAAATAATTTCGTTATGGTGCACATGTGAAAGTCAAGTTTACGGTCAAGAGTAACTCCTAAGTTTTTTACTGCACTGTGTCGTTGTAATAGTGTACCGGAGATGCAGTAATTAAACGCTATTGGACAAACAAAAGAACGGTGAAACGACATGGACAAACATTTATCAACATAAATTTGTAGGTCGTTGTTCAGGCACCAGTCGGAAAAAGAGTCGATCGATGCTTGCAGGACAAGATAATCAGCCATACCGGCGAACTCGTTCGTTCCTGGGAACGTTCGCCGCGACGCTCATTTTCACTCATTTCATAGCCCTTTATGATCAAAAATTCGAAAACCGTCTAGGTTTTGTTCTGCCCAATCTAGTGGTACAACCCTGTCCACTCATGAGCGACGAACGTTCTTCTACGAACGAGCTCCCCGATACGGCCGTAAGATCGTCCGCACACAATAAACATTCAGGTTCCCTTACTGCAGTAGTAACGTCATGGAAAAATAGAGAAAATAAGATAAACGAATAAATCCAATTGGAATGTGCTTGGAAGTGGTCCTTCGAACCGGATTTTTTGGAACATAAATACAACAAAGCGAATGCAAAACCGAACTTTCTTCACATTGTACACCAAACGAGAGATGTTGGCTTTGTTTATTAAAATTAGCGAAGCATTTACAATGCACTGTCCTTTGAAGCAGTCGGTTGGTGATGTTGGTCATACGCGTACGGACCTAACTTTACTGTTTTCTTCCCATGCCATTGGCCCTTTCGCTGTAACTTTAGCTAACCCTTTCCCATCATCATCGTAAGCAGTCAATTAGTTAGCCAAGCGGGCAAGACAAACTTCCTAATTAACGCGACACTTGCCCGTCGAAGCGCCTACCGCAGTTGCGCAATCGACACAATTGACCGTTAAATCTGTCCCTTTGCTGTGTGGGAATTCGTGGGCCCCGAGACGTTCGCCGTTCGTGTCGATGCACTTTCTCATCCATCTTCTGGAACAGCTGTGGTGCACGAGCTTCCTCCGTCAGCTTCCGTCAGCTTTGCGTCGATCGGTTTGTTTACTACCCTGTCTTTCACAGCTCCCAGCGGCGATTGCGCCCCGGAAAGTGCATTCGGAAATGTAGGTGGATGCTATTAATACACGTGTGTGAGTGTATGTTCACTTTCAATTAATCGACAACGGAGCAAACGGTCGGCCGAGGATTATAGGGGGCGCGGGTGAAATCTTGCCTCTCTTTAATTAGTGAAGCGATGTGTGCCGCGTGTGTGTTCGTGTTTTTTCTCACTTTAACTTCGTTTTTTTTTGCTCTTTCTCTCTCGCTGTGAGCATTAGTGTTTCTTTTTTCATCAAACAAAATTCAATTGATTTTTTTTTGTGTGTGTGTGCCTACATTCACGCGTTTGCAATTAAAACGAAAATTATAACTCTCTACCGGCACCTTCGTCTTTGTCTTCTCCAGCTTTTCCCACTTCCGGTGCTGCGCTTGTTTTTTTTTCCTGTGTGTGTCTCCTCCTTAATAACCCGCATTTTTTGTTTGTTTGTGCTGCTCTCTTTAACGTTTACTTGAGAGCTGAGAGTTCTTTTGCATCCTATAACGCCCCGGCGCTCGATGGGTTTGGGCCCGCAGGCTACCATCCTTCAATGCTCACTTTTATTACCACCTACTTCGATTGCACCACAGCCCATCCCAGGCGGCGACGTCGGTGATGCGAGAGCGGCAGCAGCGCCAACTATCTGCCACCGCAAAGCGAAACCATTTTTAAAGGAACTGAAACTGATCTCCTGTGACTGGCTGCGCGTAACTAAAGGTACGTTAATAGCAAATAAATAACACTACAATAATTACTAAAAAAACAACAAACAATTCTCTACCCCCCCACCACTTCAGGTGTAAAACACGAGCACCTTCTTGCGCGTCACCGTGGGCCTCCGCGGTTTGCGCATCTTCACCACGGGCGAACGTTTCGCCTTGCCCACGTCGAGCCGGTTGCGCTCCAGTGGCGCAATGCGCTGCTTCAGGATGCTTTGCGCGACCGGCGGTTCCAGGGCGAGGGCCGCATACGGTGGGCCGGATTTGTTGAACGTCGGCTCCGGTGGTCCACTGGCGTCCTGCTCCACCACACTGTACGGCTTGATCGGGGGCAGTGGGGCCGGCGGTTGGTTCGGCTTTGTCAGCACGTCGTCAAACGCATCGGCAATGTCGTCCCGCACCGTACCGGTCGGGGTGCGCTGTGTCGTCAGCAGGATCTTCTCCACCCCTTCCTCCACCTCAACCGCCCCTTCGGCTAGCTGTTCCGCCGTGCGGACCAGCGTTTGCAGCCTCACCTTGGGACTGCTCAGCCGTGGCACCGGTGTCGTTGTTGGCACAGTAACCGCGGGCAGCAAATCCTCACCGTACAGATCGTCGTTCGGGCGCATCATAAACCGTGGCACAAACTTGCTAATGTCAAAGATCGGCACGCTGATGTGGTTCGAGAGGGGCGGTGGGTTCGCCTGCGGGAACACCAGCCGTGCCTCACGCTTCAGATGCACCCCGGACGATGCCGGTTGGGCATCGTTGCGGTCGAGCCGGAGGACACGCGGCACCGCTATCATTAGCGTGTCCTGCTCCGTGTCGGATTTGGAGTTTTTGCGCCGCTGCTGGCTCGCCAGATGCTTCTTGATGTGCCGGATGACATCGTTGTAGACGGCGACGGCTGGGTTCGGTTGCGTTTGCTGCTGCTGCTGAGGTACGGCCGGCGTAGTGCCTTTGGGGACGTACATCTTCCGCGGCACACCGACAAACTCCTCCCGAAACAGTGGATTATCGAGCGGCTCGCTGCCAAAGTGTTTCCGCTTCAGGCAATCGATCTTATCGCCCAGTCCCTTCAGTCGCCGGATCGGTTTGAAGCCTTCCGCGCCTTCTTCGATCGGTTCCGGTTCTTCTTCCAGCTCCACGTCCACCTCGTTACACTCAATGCCTTCCGATGTTTTCGTTCCATAAAGCCCGTTGCTAAAGCTGGTGAGGTTTTCCGCGTACCGCAATGCCGAATCCACATCGATCTCGCTTGCCGGGCGGGTGTAGTACGGGAACTTGACCACATTGCTCGGGGGCGACACGATGCTGATGACGTCCGTCCGTCCGTCCGATCGCTTGTCGGGCAGGTACTGGGTCGTGTTTTGGATCGCTTCGTCCAGAAAGCGGATCAATTCTTCGCCGTGCAGTTCGCGCGGATCGGTTAGTGCTTCGGCGTGCGGTGGGAGTGTGTCGTTGCCGAGGATCATCATCGCTAGCACGTCCACCAGTGAGGTCCTGTTGGATTCTTGTTGCTCTGGGAGCATCTCAGGCTCCTCCCGATCGCCCAGAGATCTTTTTATACGGTTGCGACGCTTTGGCTTTGCCTTCTCGTTCTCTTCAAACTCACCGAACGACTCCTCGGAACCATGATCGAACTTGTGCGCCTGGCGTCCCTTCTCGGAGTACACGATGTTCTTGCGCTGGAGGTTAATGCGCTCCCGAACAGGACGTCGCTCGGTGTGACGTTCCTGGTGATCTTCATCCTCCTCTTCCTCATCATCTTCATCGTCTGATTGCTTGGGATCGTCCTGCTCATCTTGATCCTCATCATGATCCTCCTCTTCATCCTCCTTTTCCGGCTCCTCCGACCGTGGAACATGTCGTACGACCTCCCGATGTCGCACCTGCGTGTACACCTTCTTCGGCTCAAAGGCTGCCACCCGGTCCGCCTCGTCCCGCGAATCTTCAAAATCATCGTCCCGGTACTGCTTGCCCTCCGCGTCGTAAAAGTCCTCCTCGCCGTCCTCCTCTTCCTCTTTCACTTCGTGCGCCTTCCCCCGCCGATCGTACTTCCGATCGTTCTGCCCAAAGTCATGCTCGGACAGTGTGTTCCGCTCGCTGTCCCGATCCGGATCACCGTTGTGCACCGACGACCCACCGCCATGCTCGCCGTAGTACGCCAGCTCCTCCGGTGCCACCGAACCACCTCCCGCCAGCCCAAACTCACGGCCCTGCCCCTCGAAGAACGCCGCCTGCTTCTGCTTCAGATAGCGCACGTGGTTGCGCACCGTGTCGAAGGAGGGCGACTCCAGCGGCAGTATGCTGATCGGCTCGAACGCAATCTCCGGCGGGGCCGGCTCGACCGGCAGTGGATTGACCGGGCTGGGTTTCATGACCGGCACGAAGGGTGTATCGTACGGGCCCGGGTTGGCGAGAAACTCGTTCGGCAGGATCGGTTTCGCCTTGAACGGGGCTTCCCGGAACGGACCACCGAAGGGAGGAACTGGCCCTGGATGGTGCAGTTGCTGCTGCACCGGAGCGAAATGGTGATGAGGTGGTCCACCGCCGGAGGACGCAAACCGCTGGTTGCGGGGTGGTAGTACCCAGGGCTGGAACTTTTTCGGCCGCTGCTTGGGCCGCTCGACGTAGTACGGCACCTGGATGTGCACGACTTTGGAGGTGTCGGGCTGCAGATCGGCACTGATCTTGTGCAGCATCCGCGGGTTGACCGAACCGATCATCTGCAGCGTACGCGGTGGCTCTCGGCGACCCAGGAACGGGGGGCGTCCTGCACTCTGCACCCCCGGGGACACGATCGCAAGCACCAGCAATAGCAGTAACATCGCACAGCAAACACTCTCACAGGCCATTCTTGTTTATTGCATAATATCCTTTCTCCACGGCAATTTGCAAAAAGCGCACCACGTTTCACTGCCCTTCAATGACGCTTCAGACACTACCCGTCCACTCTCTCTCTCTCTCTGGGGATGACTTGTACACTTTTCTTTTGGACGACTCGGCACGACGGGACGTTCGATCGCGTACGCGCCACAAACCACACTACACTACGGATCGGTTCACTTTCGCCTCGCAAGGCCAACGGGAAAAGTGTGCTGCATTTCGCCGAAACCGGGCGAGTTTTATAGATTTTCTCCGCGTGCGCCCGGGCGCGTTTCGTTTCGTGTGTCCCCTTCTTCGCCGGCGCCGGCCCGACCGAGCCGGGGTGGGAAAACTCGCTCTGCTCCAGTTCACTCTCTTTCGCTGCAGCAGCAGCAGCAGCAACACTCGTCGATCTCATCCGGTCGGTTTCGGGCTGGATCTTTCGGCCTCACGCTGGCAGAGGAGGTGGAAGGCAATTTTTCTCTCGCTTGATTTACCAGTTACAAGCCCGCTCGAGCTGGGGGCTCAGAAATGGGGTTCAGGGGTTAGTACATTTTGCTAGTTTTGTTTGTCCTACACCCATGTCGTACAACTGGCGCGCCAGTCGGATTTGATCTACGTAAAACCGCCACCCGAAAAACGTCACCAAGCAACACACATTCACACACATTTACACACACAAACATGTGATCTTCCGCTCATGGCACCGTATGAAAGCGGATGCAGCGAACAGTGTTGCTGCGGACACTTTCGTTTTCGTTCCTCCAGCCCGGGATCGATCCTCCCGATGGGTTGTGCGAACGTGTTGAGATGGCTGGGACGAGTGGAGGGGGCGCGCGGTTGCCATGAGTGATGGTGACAAGTGTTGAGTGTTGTTGTTTTGCTGTACCAAACTCGGTTGATTGTCTTTTGTTTGTTTGTTGGAAGGTTGTTTTTTTGCTGTAGTTGTTCCATTTCTTCCGTTGTGTCTATTTTGCATACCGCTGAGGGCGCCTAGCTGTGCCAGTTTATGCAATCGGAGGCGGGCATATGGTGAGAGAATTGCGTTTTTTCTCTGCTGTTGTTGCCAAAATGGATTAGATTCCGTACTGGATTAGTGTGATTGCAATAGGGACCGGTTGTTCGGAAAGGGTTGAGATTGTCTTGACGTTGGAGATTGAATACAGGGTTTCCCACGATATATTGGTTGGTTCCCATCAATTTTTGGTGGATTCCCATATTTTTTTGGTGCGTTCCCACGATTTTTTGGTCGTTTCCCAGAATTTTTTGGTCTAATTGTATTGATATCCAATCGGAAAATACCAATAAATTATAGGATCGAACCAAAAATCTATGGGATACAACCAAAAAATCGTGGGAACGCACCAAAAAATCATGGGAACTGACCAATAAATCGTGGGAAACCCTGTAAGTTAGATTAGCTAATGTATTTCTGCCAGAAAGTAGTGTGGAGGAGTGCTGAGTGTTTCTAGCAGATCATTTCACGATCGTTTATAGGAAGAGAGAATTCATACCATTGTGTATTTCCTGACATGACAACTTAATATCATTCAAAGAGCTCACAGTAGTCAGTAGTGATCTAGTGAAAGTGTACGTTAACTAATGCTTTTTTGATGATATCTCATAAACTTCGATGACAGGATATTCGAATTCCACAGAGATTGATTCTAATTATGTTACTGAATTTTTAACAATATATTGCCTTGAACATTGGCTTTTTGTAATTTCCCAGTGAATTCAAGATTTTATCGAACTTTTATTTTAAGTAATTCAGTGTCAATAGTTATGGCGATAATGTTATGCTACAATACGAAACTTCCGATACGAAATATTTGAAATTTGATAAAAATTCTTTAAAAATATCTCCAGTTTCTTTCAATAAAAAGAGCGTTAAAGAGTGATATTAATTGACCTTTCCCTCGACCCCTCGAAAGAAACTGAAAATCATCAAAACAAATTTTAACTTATATCTTCTTACCTCGGGTTTTCAAATAATTTTTGTGCATGTTTGAACACTTTGCCAAAAAGTTCTTCTCTTGAGCCTCGTATTGTATTTTACTGACAGAACTTGAACTTGATATACGCAGGTTGATTAGATAGAAGAATGTTAAGTCACTCAATATAATTCCGTTTACTATCACTGTGAAATATATTCACTAAAGTGATGGATTGTGATAATAGCTTAGTATAAATTTGATAAGAAGAGTGCACCTTAATCGCCGGTCTGTTTGCAACTGTGTATTCGTTTGTCCCATAGTTCATTACATAATTCATTACAAAGTTCATTCGTGTAGTTCGAGCAGTTCATTTCATGCAGTACAAATTAGTCATGTAGTTTTATCTATATCCTATGGTTTAGTTCCTTCTAATTCATATGTGTTTTCTTATTTGAATTCATATTCGAAATATTAACTGTATACACCCAAAATCCAACAATCACCAAATTGCTTTGAATAAGGCTGTATCTAGGCTTCCGTTCTGATCCATTATAAAAACAAGGATCATTACTTCAAACTATAACAGGAGATGGTAAGATACGAATGCCGTCCTAATGGCTCAAAGACTCCTTGATAAACTAACAAACAAAACGATGTCTCGCCAATATCAAACAGAGATCCTCGCATTATATTGGCAGAAACTACAATTATTTATTTGCTTGGATGAACGCCGGACATAACTTCCGTCTGAATCACAAAGAACCTGAGCATTGGAAGAGTTCAGCTGCATACAGGATGCATGACACAAAAAGGCAACTTCTTGGTGAAGTTTTGATATTAGTCGTGAAACCTTCGCCTGGAGCTGGAATGGCGCGTATTTCAGCTTCTATACGATATTGCTAAAGATTATAAAAGATTATTGTTGAATGCTCCCAGAGATTGTAAAGATTCGATTTGGAAGTAACTTTTGGTGCAATTGAAGCAAACACGTGAACTTGAAGTAAATGAGTAAATGAGGGAAGAAGTCCTTTTTAATGATTTTAAAGTAATCTCTATCGAATCATTTCGGATTAACCGTTACAATGTAAGTAAGCCAGTTCAGTAAACCCAGACCTAAGAGACCCAGAGAACCTTCTTCATGCAATAATATCCAGGAAACCGGAATCAGTGCACACACCTAACCGTTGCACATTTCGACCGTAACGTCCCAAAGCACTGAACTCTCAACCGGAAATCATCGTGCGCCCCCGCCTTTCTCTCGATCATTCTTACACCTTCGACATACGACAGGGGGAGGGGGAGGGTAGGGGGGGGGGAGGGAAAACAAACAAACCACTCTTCACCCGCGAGTGCTTAATCATCATCTACCACCCTAACCGGACAGACTGTTGCCGGTCAGCCCTCGCCAAAGCAGGTTCGTGATTCGAGAGAGAGAGAGAGAGAGAGCGAGAGGCCCACGGGCCAGGAAAAAGGAAACTCATCGCCCAATGAGCCGTGGATCATGTGTGTGTGTGTATGCGCGGCAGCCAGCCGCGTTGGTCCGTCTCCTAAGCCCGATGTAATACATATATATTCCCGAGCTCGTTTGCTTGCTCTGGGACGATTAAACGATCCACACGGCACCCTTTCCTGTCGCCGAGCGTAACGCCGAGCCACAGCTTGACCACCGTGCCGGACCGCTCGCTAACGATCAGCCCGAACGGCTAGTGAAATGATCATTTGAATGAAGCGATTCGACGGATCATTGGTGAAATTAATGCACAAACTGTTCCGTTCCGTGCGGTGGATTGGTTCGCTTGTGCGCCAAACAAGAAATGACGCGATCGTCAGTGTGTTTGTGACTCTTTTTGTATTTTTTTTACGGACATGGAGCTTTATGTCACACATAATAAATTGGCAAGCACAGGTTGCTTCCGATTTCGGGTCTGTCTTTTTGGGGCCCGTTTGGGGCCCAGCCCGCATGGTCAATAAGCATTATAAAGCTTATCCTTTCGATTGATGGTTATTGTGATGTGTTATGTGTGATGAAGTGGTTATGGGGGGTTTGCTTTTTGGGGAAGGTATTGGAGCCGTATTTTTTTATGGTTGTTATCGGAACGTGGTCACAATTGGCAATGGTTCGAAAGCCTGTCTTTGTGCTAAGACTACTTTCGGAAGTGTTTGGCGTGTAAGTCTGCAATGTGAACAAACTACGATCGTAACAGTCTAGTTAGATGGATTTAAACCCCAAAAAAAAAGGAAAGATCTAAAAGATAACATTGAAAAATAGTGAAATCCTGTTATTGGAGGCAACAAGGGATTAATTTTTAGACAAGGGAAATGAACATAAGTAAATCTTTCATATCAATCACTTACCTAGGAGGACAGTAAGATGTCATTTTGTAAAAAAAATGTATCAAAATAGATGACTTCAAGGTACAATTTAAGTTACTTTTTATAACCAAAATAAAATCAAGAAACAGCTTTTCCTATATGAAAATTTGTAAACTAGAAAAATAACTGCCAAATGCTTTGAATAAATTGAATTTACCCCGACACAAAGGGAAGAATGTCACGATCATTCGCTTTCTTTCAAGCTGCACAGAAAATGCACCGCAGATGGCGCGATAAACTGTCAAAAATATTAATAATTCTTTTGTCTAACAAACGAATCTTAAATTTTTGAAATTTTATGCACCAAAAAAAAAATAATAATAAATGAAACAACGCGAAGAAAATGTAACACGCCTCCCTCGAAAACGTCTTCATCTTTCCTTTATCTTTCTAAACAACTCTCACGGCGGTCGGTGACTCCGGGCTTATTAATGACTAATTTCAAATCAGTGATGAAGCAAATTTAGGCAAAAAACAAAACATCACAAACCCCGTTCAACCCTCGTTTTAACCAACCAAGCCCCGCGATGACGAAACGAAAACGAAAATGAAGGAAACAAGATCGCGGGTCGCAGATAGATAATAGTTCATTATGCATTTTCACAGCGTCCGACCAGCTGGGCCGGCTGGATGCGGCTGGGAAAACTGGGCATAGGGGAGCGATACGATAACGAACGGCCAGATAAACTGGACCGCAGCGCTTCGCATCGCTTCGTTTTCACTATCGGCGCACAATCGGTCAGCCGGTCGGTCAGCTGGCTTTCGTTTTTCCGGCTCACTGCAGCATAATGCGTGCGCAAAGAAAGGGAAGCAAAAATGCATCAAATGAAAAGGAAAATATGTTGAGGAAGGGGCGAAAGGTTTGTTTTCTCACCCGCTTCCCGGTGCTGCAGTAGCTCAGATGATCCCTTTTTCCTCTGCCACAGGCCACTCGTTTGTCTCATTGGAGATCCCCCCGGCAGGCATGGCAAATTGAAGTGACGTGTGATTGATAGTTGTGAAATGGTTTGATAATGTAATTAATTATTAGACTGTTTGTAAGGGACGGGGAGGGAGAAATAGAGTTAGCAAATGTCAACTCGAGGTAGCTGTGCTGGGCACCGGGAAAGACCACACGTGAATCCGTTAGTCGGAGCAAGAATTGACTATCCGGTTCAGGAGGTAAAAGCATCGTCTCAGCTAACCTGTACATTACTGCTTGGCCGATACTACGGCCGCACGGAACCAGTTTCTTACCAGAAGGGAATGGAGCGGATAACGCTAGTTCGTTGAACCGACTTTCATTGCCAAGTTTGCCAATCGCTGCTGGTTGATACGATTTGTAGGATTGTATTATGATTATTCGATACTGTGAATTCGATTGTAAAACTTTTAGATTTTTCGTTTTTTTAATACGTTCTTCCTTATTATCGGATGTTTAGTAATATTTTTCCAATTTATCTTTTTCGTTTGATTTGCTATTTGTTCATTTCTAGTTTTACTTTACTCCTTTACTGTTCCAATTATTGTACTCGACTGTCCCGCTTCTTAATGTTGAAGGTGTGTTACGACGTTGGCAACAGGACTCTTTCTTTCGCCCAAAACTACTGAAAATCAAACTATTGCAAGTGTTTTTTAAGCAGTCGGTTTTATTATTTATTGCGCTAAAAAATCCGTCGCTTGTCGTGGGATATTGTTGAAAGAGTGACCTTTTATTTTTCACCTAGCCTCGATCGGGATCCTTCGGGACTGCTCGTCCCCATCAGTGGTAGACGCTGACCACACTAAACCTTCTCTGTGTCGCCCTCTTTTGGGAAGTACAGGAACCTAACGCGGTGCCAGCGAATAATTATTAACAAGGTGAGTTGTGGTAAATATGATGGAAGAGCATGGCTAAGCATTCAATTCTGGTTGGTCCTCTTGATCAAATAAATAAACCTTTCAAAAGATAATATTTCATGGTACTTGAAAGACTCATTTTTCTGAAACAGAATATTATTGGCAATACTTTCTGTTTGCTTCATTGCTTCTATACAAATTAATGCTAATTAAATAATTGCCTTCTTCTATAATTTAAGTCCGAAAGCTGAAAGTTTTGTCCGTTAGTGGAATAATATTCTTCATTCCGGTTGTATCCATTTTACAGTGACGTTCAGTCATATTGGATTTCACCATTTGTGTACGGGTAGAAACGCATTTTTCTAATCGCTTTATTTAATTTTGTTTTGTATTTGAAATGGGTAAAAATATTTAAAATAAATCTAAAAGAATCGAATCAAATGATTTTTAATATTTCTTGACAAAATATGAATGCTTCCGCAAAAAAATCCAAGCATTTATGAGCTAACCTGACACTAACTGAGACGTAAGCGAACGCTGACATATTTTTGCAGGTTCAAATAATCTAGCCTGAAAATCTGGGGCTAATTTTTCGTCTGGTTTTGTATGGAGTTTTGACATGATTTTAGCCACCAAGCATCAAACTTCATACTAAAAGCTGGTTAGAATTGTAACCCCCCCAGAATAAGTTTTTTTTACTGTTATCCATTTAATTTATAACTATATAATTAATTTTAACATAAGTTTTAAACATAATTGTCAGTTTTTATATAAAATAGTGCTTTAATTCCACCTACAAAACAATCGCAAACCACACGTTTGACACGCCTGCTCGTTTAACGATGCGCACTTCCTTTCGCCTTCCGCGCACCGGGTACCGAGCACGTGCGCCGTCCTGCCGCCATCATCATACGCGGTTTAGTTTCGCTCGCTTGCCTCGTCTGCGATGTCTGCGCACTGTTACCAGCATGCAGCTCTAGCTCTAGCGCAGCCATCTCTGCAGCCGTCTCTGCATTAATTTGATTGCCAATTGAATGGAGCTCCCTTTAACGCGCGCCAGCCTGTCAGACATCGAAGGAGGCTCGTGGCGGTGATGGAAAAAACACACATGCTGGAAGGAACTTGGAGAGAGAGAAAAAAAAAGGTTCACGAACGCTATTATGCAACAATTGGAAATAGTCGTAGTCGATCGCTGTGCGCTTTTGTTTTGGTTTTACGCACGGGCTTCTGCTTCTCTCCGTGCGTGTGTAGCTGTGTTTCTTTGTCGCTTTGATTCGCTTTCTTTAAAATTTCCTCCAAATCTTTCCCCCCGTTTATTTTGGTTTGTTGTTGTTTATTGGATTTTTCCTATGCCTCGCCCGGGGGAGAGGCTGTCAATTTTCTCCCGCGGATGAAGAGAGCGCATGGCCTACTGGCTACTGCGCTCGTTTGCGGGGTTTGCTTCTTCCGCTAATATGGGGCCGGATTTTTCTCGGATCTCATTTTAGGATCGTCCGTAGGCTTTAGTTTATTGCTTTGCGTTTAATTTGTTCACACTTCCACGATCGGAAGCGAGGCGCTTGTGGAGGGTGTTGATGAGAAAGGGTGATGAAAAGCTTTAAAGCTTTTCGCGATACGAGCGGGCCCGGTTTCACACAGTATAACTTTTGTTTTTCACGCTTCCGATCGGCCCGTCGACGGTGACTTGGTCGAACGCGAGAGCGGCGAACCTGTCGAAGTCTGGCAGCAGCAGGGGCTGGTTCGTCCGATTATGAACCTTTTCACACGCTTTCAAATGTGGTAATAAGTGGCGGAGGCTTGGCTGATGGGATTAAGTTTTTGCGTGACTTTAAATAATTTGATTTATTTAATCGGCTCAATGTGTTTCGGCTGGAGAGTAGCTTTTTCGAGACTAACTTTTCAATAAAAAATCATATAAAAAACAACTAAAGGCCTTTCTTTGCTGGCACTAAATGAGTTTGTCTGCTTAGCTAACCATGTGCTTCTTTATCCAACAAGTTTGCTCAAATTTTCCTCACGATCTAACCCTATCGAAATAGATCGGCTCCTTGCACCGGCCAAACTTGGACCCGTACGAGTTGATCAGGTCCAGCTTTTCCATCGAGCTTGGCTTCACGCGCCCCACCAGCTTCCCATCGGCGATCCGCCCAATCGTTCGCAGCGTAATGAGATAGTATTCTCTGCCATCCACCACCTGCTTAACGAAGCTGCCCCGCTGCAGGTGCCGCAGCGTACCGTACGCCGCTCGTAAGTCCTCCTCCGAGTGGACACTGCCCGCCCGTATCACCACCAGCGTGCCGTCGTAGATGCGAAACAATTTCCCACTGCCGAGGTTTACCGCATCGAAGGATACCCCCGGGCACAGCTCGATCGACAGCTGACACAAGCGCCGATCGGTGCGCTCCCAAAATTCGATCGCCATCCGGTGCAGCTGATCGACCTGCACCCAGTTGGGGGTTCGCTTCCGGCGCGGCAAATTGCTGTCCACCGTTGCCTTCCGGCGCAGCAGCCGATTGAGCAGGGCTTGATTTTGACGCTCGATCGCGCGAGCCTTCCGCCCGCGGGCCGTCGAATGGAGGCTCTGGTGCACGCGATAGTTGTAGTTGACGTTTAGGAAGCCCTGGAAAATGTGGGGAGGGTTTAGTTTTATCATGTTGCCCCAGCACATGGCATAGGAATTTGGAAACGAACCTTGGTGCGATAGATTTGATTGATGCGTTTCATCAGCTCCTTGTTTTCCCGTACGATCGTCCACTGGCGCTCCACGTCCCGCACCATCTTGGCCGTTTTGAGCACATTTTCTACGAACATCAGCGGTGGCCGGTTGTCAATGCGGGGCGTACCCGCTGGCGGGGCCATTGTGACGAAGAGGGCGCGTGTTTTGGCTACAAATTTGGAAACGATTTGGGACACACCGAACCTTTGTGGAATGACGTTTGGCAGGATTTGGGGTTCGTAGCTTACTGTGATTAGGTTGTTTATGGCGGAATAGCTGGCTGCTGGAGCTGTGTTTATATCGTGCGAAAATGTTTGATTTGATTTGATAGTTGAGGAACTTATGTCACAATTATATTTTCGTATTTTTTAGTTTTGTTTTGCTTTATTTCGGTGATAAATTTCTGAATCGAATTAAAATGTTATATTTTTTAGTTTATCTTCTTTAATTTTATGCTTTCTCGTTCTTTGTCGTTTTTTTATTTATACAATTTATACTTTTAATGCTTCTTATTCTCTATTAGTCTAGTGTTTTCTTCATCTCAAGCTATGTTATTTCTTGTTTTCTTAGTTCTGTTGTTTTTTTCCCTATATGAGTTGATTTATCTCTAGGTTCCTGATATTTTATTCTTTTCTTTTACTCCTTGTATGTAATGTTTAATTTGTTATTGCGATGTATGCTTTTAATGTTTCTTATTTTCCATTACTTTCGTGTTTTCTTCATTTGAAATTATGTGTTTTTTCTTTTTTTCTGAATCTTGTGGACGGTTTTGTTGTTTGGTTTGATTTATCACTCCTTTTTATTATTTTTAATTCTTTTCTTTTACATTTTGGTTCTTCTGTTTGATTTTCCTTTTTCAATCGATTTTTTTAAATTAGATTTTTAAACAAGAAGATATTTGCATTCAAATTGTATCTAATAATAATAGAACAAATAACAATTAAGAATTGATGTACTGTAAGCATTACGCAAACGTCTTTTTGTTAAATATTATTAAATACAATTTTAAACGAAAACAAATGAAGCCGTTATATGTAAACAGTTAATCGAGTTGACTGCGTCTATTTGTTTTCTTTTCATGTTCAAAAGTGGGGAATTTGTGCCCCTCTTCCTAACCGACAATCATTTTCCGCTGGTTACATAAAGCAAACTTCGAAAAGAAATATACGAAATATCTAACCCGTGCGTTACATCAACTAACTGCACAGTTGGTAAAAATTGCTGTTGCACCTGCCCGATGTCACGCCGGAAGACAAACCTAACTAACGATCGGGCCGGTACAATCGCGCCAAAAATCGATTAACGACCGAGCTTCAATTCGGGGAGACCCATCCGTATGGAGACGAATTTGAAGACGAAAAAGAAAGAAGGGGACAAAGTTGGTGGTAAAATTCGATACGACACAAACGCACTGCGCCAGAGGAAAGTTCATCGTCAAACAATTGGGTGTAATTAGCAAATTGTCGTGATTGGTGTGGCAGGGTGTGGTTTGAAGAAAGCATCGAACACAGCATGGTAAAAAAGAAATGTGTTAAAACAAGCAGCCGCAGCAGCAGCAGCCGGTAGTAGCATCACGCCAAGCAGGAAGCAGGAAGTGTGATTTCGGGTTGCGTTTAACTTCTTTAAATGTCCATAACGAACGCAGCAGCACTCTGACTCTCTTCAATAAGGCAAGAAAGTATATAAACGATGTAACTATAGATTGAAATCTCCTGCCTCTGGGCAACCAATTCAACAAACCAACAAATGACAAAATAATGGTAATATACACAGACACACAGCATACACGTATTACGTCTACCGACAACTGACATGCAAATTGTACGTCGATTTTACGTCAAAGCGCTCCTTCCCCATTCGGCACGCAACGACTGGCTGCAAACTGCCTCCCGGGAATCGGAACGAATCGGTACGCAAATGATTTGACAAATTTGTAATTCTGTTAGATAATGGAGCCCGTTCTGTAAACAGCAGTAAAACCAACCGTGGGTACCGTTTCGCGTCACCTGATTGCAGTGTTGTGGCATTATATTATGCAAGTGCACTTTTGGTGCTTTTTTCGCTGTTGTTGCTTTATTCGTGATACGCTTGATCGGGCTCATTATTCAGCGTCCGCTCAATGACGCTGAGTGTGCCGGCGTGTTCTTGGCTTACTGGTTACGAATGGAGTACCGGTACCGATTATCGAGAGGGTAAGGAAATTGGTGACAAATCGAATGTGGGTTAGTAATGGTGTTGAGTTGTCTTGGTTTGGTCTGATATAATGCTTTTGTTATGAGGTTTTAATTGGGAAATTATTTAAATAATTACATTAGCATCAAGATTAGGCAGTAGTTTCGTTGATTATGTTATTTTAGCATTATTGTATCGTTATTTTAAAACATTTAAATTTAACAAGTGTGATATATTTTCTGTGTATGCTCTTTTGTCTTCTTATAGTTGTACATGCTTTAACAACTTCATATTAATGTTTACAATGTTTGTCTCTCTTATACTAAGTTTTTCTCTCCATTTTTCACGTTTTCTATATTTATGTTTTTTTATTCGTTAGAGTTTATTTTTTCATTGTTATGTTTTAGTTTTTCGTTATAGTTTTATGTGTTTCTATTTGTTAATGCCTGTCATCTTTTTTTAAATAAATTTTAACGTTTTTATTTTTTTGTTGGTTTCTTTTATGTTCTATTGTCTTGTTTCAGTTTTACATGATTTATCATGTCTTCATTTCATTTCATTTCATTTCATTTATTAATCCAATATCCGCCATCAAGGCTAAATAAAACAGACCTAAAACTAATTAAACACTAACAAATATTACAAAATAATTCATGAAAAACTAAACCTAACTAAACTAGTCTTGACCTAGCAAAATAAAAAAGAAAAAAAAACATAGGTACAGCGTAGAGACTATCATAAACTTAAAGAAAAAAGAAAGTAAATGAAAACTAAGAAGAATAATTGAAGAGAATCAGAAGAAAAAATACGGTTACGGAAAGAGTTAAGAGAGAAATCGAAATGAAAGAGATAGTAAAAGTGGTTAAACAACCTGAAACAGGATAGGAGAGGATCATTGAAATTATAAAGAGTATGACGTGTTTCAATTGACAGAGGATCACGAGGAAGAGAAGAGAACGAGAGGGAACATACAGCGAGATGAACGAGAGTAAATCAGGAGCATCAGTAGCAGAAAGTAATAAGCCACCAATAAAACGTGCCTGAGATACTTGGCGGCGGAAGCCCAAAGAGTGAAGATTGAATAACTGCAATCGCGTTTCATAGGGAGGTAGTGAGGCAGCACCGAACAAACGACGAAAAGCAATCCTGGT
>KB667445.1:1406388-1429158 GCA_000349065.1 Anopheles quadriannulatus
AGACGAAGGCGCGAGACCGTGAGCGGTTTCGGACACTCCTGAGGCAGGCCAAGACCGCAAAACGGTTGTAGCGCCGGATAATTAGTAAGTATTATTTGAATTATTGAGTTTATGGAACCTATTTTAAATGCGAGTTGGTTTCTGAAGAAATTTTTGCAGGTCTCGTTGTGTAATGAATATAATAATCGTGCGATTTATCAGCCGAATGAATTGTTGTTCCATTACTTCAACAACCAGTTTTGTCATTGTTGTGCGTTATGCTTGTATCTAGATCTGAAACAGAAGAAATATTAAAATCTGGCAATGTTGCAGGCCTTCTGCTTAAATCATCCGCTGCCACATTAGTCTTTCCTTCTTTGTATTTCACATCGTACTCAAAGTTCTTCAATTCTAATCGCCAATTGAGTATTTTTGAATTATTAAATGAAGTTTTTACTTCATTTCATTTCATTTCATTTATTAATCCAATATCCGTCATTAAGGCTTAATAAAACAGACTTAAAACTAATTAAACACTAACAAATAAACAAAATAATTCATGAAAAACTAAGCCTAACTAAACTAGTCTTGACCTAGCAAAAAAATTAAAGAAAAAAAACATAGGCAGAGCGTAGAGACTATCAAAACTTAATGAAACTTAGAAGAATAATTAAAGAGAATTAGAAGAAAAAATACGGTTACGGAAAGAGTTGAGAGAGGAGTCGAAATCAAAGAGATAGTAAAAGTGGTTAAACAAAACCTGAAACAGGATAGAATAGGATCATTGAAAGTATAAAGAGTATGACGTGTTTCAATTGACAGAGGATCACGAGGACGAAGGGAACGAGAGGGAACATACAACGAGATGGACGAGAGTAAATCAGGAGCATCAGTATCAGAAAGTAATAAGCCACCAATAAAACATGCCTGAGACACTTGGCGGCGGAAGCTTAAAGAGTGAAGATTGAATAACTGCAATCGCGTTTCATAGGGAGGTAGTGAGGCAGCACCGAACAAACGACGAAAAGCAATCCTGGTGAAGAGGCGCTGAATGCTTTCAATTCTCGAACAGCCATCAATAGCAGGAGGATTCCAGATGATACTAGCATATTCAAGAAGAGGCCTTACCAGAGCACAATAAAGGTTTCTTAGGAAGCTTTGATCTCCCTAAAAATAGAGGTAAAACGTAAAATAAACCCAAGGGTTCGATTAGCTTTTAGTAGAACCTCATCAAGCTGCAGTTTAAAGTAAAGACGACTGTCGAGTATAATACCAAGGTCACGGATGGACATAACACGATAGTGGGACGATTTAGAGAGAGTATAGTTAAATAAAATAGGAGAAAGAGAGTGAGAGAAAGAAATATCTTCATATCATTATCCCTTTTATTACAAATTTTAAAATTATTGTATGTCTTAATGAGTTATATATTTTAAAGATAAAATGTATTATTAGCCAACTATTTCCTGGAATTCTCCTCTGAGAAATATGCAAAGCACCAACCATAGTGTAAAATACCACAGTAATAGTAATGCTCGTCGATCGATCGGTCACTTTTGCCGCTGATTTATGAACCGTTCCCATGATCGGCATTGTTCTGATGCACCCATAAATCTTGCGCCCGACTGTAGTGAGCTGTTATTACCACCGCACACTCGTTAGCTCTTGCGGACGTGATAGCAAATGTGCTATCGATCCATCAACTAACCCCAACCCTGCGAATGCCGCTATCGATTGAAGCTCACACTCAACACTTTGTTTAATTTATTTCACTCACGATTCCACACTATCTCCCCCGTTCGGGTGACTGCACAGATCAATGCACATCCACAGCCACTACAATGCCGATGGGACGATGCTCCAATAACTAACACCACAAGCAACAGGCAACGGGCAAGCAGAAGGCGTGGGCAGTGAAGAAGAAAATTCGAACGTGCCGAACCCCGTTCGCCAGCGGCTGATGATCGCACCCGCCACGTTCGATCGCTCGGGAAGGGCACGGTGCGTTTGGCAAAACTATTTGACCGCCACGGCATGTTGACCTTGCCCATGGGTGACACACTAATCGCGGGCCAGGCTAAGGGGTAGATGAATGAATTGTTTCCCCTTTTTACAGTGCCCGGGCACGATACCTTGGGATTCCGCCGAACCGCCGGAGAGGAGAGTCCACGTCCCGTTCGATGGCCGTACGGGGCGATATCAATTGACACCGGGCGGCAGCGCAGTGTTTCGGTGTGGACTTTTGTGTGGCAGGCCAATGTCTTTTCCGCTACGGGAGTAGCAGGTACAAGGTGAAGGTTTCGATTGTTTGGTGAGAGGAGTGACAGGGGCTTAGTTTTCGCAGGAGTGCTGCATCGCTGAAGGTTCTTTGTGGAGGTCATGGTGGTTCTTTGTTACAGGTCAGTTTGATTTTCCTTTTACATTCGTTGGATGTAAACGGGAATGACACATTTTGGCTAATCGACAAATGATAGAAATACAGCAAAATATGGTAAAATCAAGTAACAACTTCCTCACTACCAGTAGTTTCTGGGCAAACTTACTCAGCGTTAGTGTAAAATTGGAACAAAGTGAACTGCATCTTAAACACATTTAAACGTGTACGAATGTAAACGTTTTGTTTGGATTTATATTTCGTTGATTCGAAAAGAAATCGATTTAAATAATCGAAGAAAGTGTACGAATAGTTTGTTATCAAATTTCTTCATTTTCAAGCATCTTTCCAGCAACACATGATAAATTAGCACATTTTGTCATAATTAATCGATCAAAGGGTTAGTGAGACCTAGCTGTACTGCAATTTAACACGAAACGGTACATTTAAACTAAAACATCGCATGCTGGGGTTCGCAGCAGCCCTGAAACATCGCCCGAGCGGTTGGCTTGACACATCAAACTTCAAGCTTCAAACGAACGGTTTTAGATGGAAAATTTAAAAAGGCAGTTGAGCCACCCAGTAAACCTTTCGGCAAAACACTCAAATCAATTTTAATTCAATATTCTCTAGAGAATGAGAATGGTAATGCAAAAATACAAGATGACAATTTATTGTTGAAAATTTGAAATGGCTCAAAATGAGCGATTTTTTCCCATTTTTTTTCACTAGTACAACTTTTGCAAACGCTCGTAACATTATGTGTGCTTAGGAATTTATTACAGGGAGTTTCAGGGGTTCTCATAGTAGTGGGACACTTTCTTGACTCTTTCTCATTTGGAAGTGAACTTCATTTGCTGGAAATTGGATTCTATGGCATCCTTTTTGGACAGGTTCCTTGGAAATTCCTATTGCATTTGTCCAACTAGGGTGCTATAGAGTCCAATTCCCATTACATGCAGTTCAATTCACATAGCAAAGAGTCAATAAAGTGTTCCACAGCTATGAGAACTCCTGGAAAACCCTGTATTCCACTTACCACCAAATTGTTTGGCAAAATGTATTTTGTCAAGAGAAAAGGGTCCACGGGTGTATTTTGAGTCAGAATCGCGTGGAAACAGTTGGGGTTTGAAAAGATGTAAAAATAAAATCAGAGTCTCATGACAAATTTCATAATAAAATTGGAAACATTAAATATTTTTCAAGCGTAATAGCTATAGAATAAATTCCCTTGTTTCTTCATTGTGTCTAATACTATTGGAGTGTATCTCACTTATATGAATCTAATAGGCTGAATTCTTCAATGTAAATAAATTTTCTTTCGCTCAACCAACATAAAAGACCAGTTTTTCTCATAATCACAGCGATACCTTTATTTGCTTCCAAATTTGGTCAAAAGTAACGCAATTTCCCCATCTAAATCCGCATCTTTCACCGAAAGAAAGATGTATCATTGTCCCGTTCACTGGTACGAATACATTTGTCTACATTTCGATACCGAAAATGCGCTTGGCAAGGTAGCGCGTCGCTTTGTCAGCTCTGCTCATTATCCTCCACTACTCCTCGTGCGGGTCAAAAGCGACGAAAAAAACAAAAGCGTGATCTGGATTTTCTCCGGAGTGAACTCTTTCCTACAATTAATAGCTGCACTTAACACTTAACACTTAAACGCGGTAGGGTTGTTTGTTTTTGTTGTTATAAATTAGCTAGCTCTCTAAAAGGGTTTCAGGCATGAAATCGTGTGAGTATTATGCTCCCCATGGTGTGTGTGTGTGTGATGGTCAGTGAAACCGTGGCCGACCGGTAATGACCGGCTTCCAGCTGTTCAGCGACGAGTGACTGTTCAGCCCAATCCGATCGATCTGCTCCTGCGTCACATCGGGCACTTCCTCCTCCTCGAAGAAATCGATGATCGGATGGTAGTTGTAGTTGATGCGCTGGTGCCCGTTGGTCGACGTGACCGTGGTCGTGCTCGTACCGGCCGTGCTCGGTGGCTGTGGCTGGGTGGACAGCGGAACCGTCGGATTGACGGCCATCGCAGGTGTCGAAGGTTGTGATATACGGAATATGTGGGTCTGCTGTTGCTGCTGCAACGTAGTAAGCGGCGGCTGGGCAGTAGTCTGCTGTCGACGGCGATGTTTTTCGATGATATTTTGCGCTTGCGTTTGGGGCAGCAGGTCCATCTTGCCCGGCGGCAGTACCGCGACCTGATTGAGGCGCGAGTCTGTCTCGGCAATGCTCTGATCCGCATGATGCTGTACGGTGGCCGTCTTGCGCAACGGTCGCCGATTAGGTCCGGCGACGTTTCCCGCCCGCTTGAGCGTATTTTCGTTGGTGTAGTGAGGGCCTCGCTTGAACGGGATGCCGTACGCCAGATCGTTCGGTGGCGGGCTCAGGTAAGTGTCCAGCGTTGGTGGTGCGATGAAGTGTGGATGCTTCGGTTTGGAGATGGCCGGATGTTTCGGGGGCCGTTCGAATCGGGTTTTGCCCAGCCCGGCCCCAACCGGTCCTTGGGGTGGTGGTGGCTGCGGCGGTGGCACTGCAGGGAGATGTAGCGCACCCTCGTACTTTGGTGGCTTGATGCGCTGGAACCCGTTCGAGAACTGGTAGGCGATGTTATCTTCCGGCTCCTCCTCGTCGACCTGATCGAACTGGAGCGTCGAGTAGTGGTTGTGGTGTTGGTGCTGCTGGTGGTGATTGCTGTGCGTGTTGCGGATCAGTGTCGAGGCGGACTCGCTCGGGTCCTCGTGGATCTTCGACTTGAAGTCGCTGTTGTAGCTGGTGAGCGGTGGGAACGTTTCCCGGTAGCCGTCGATGTGGCAGGAGCAGCAGGTCGGCACTTTGAAGATGTCCACGTGCAGCCCCCGGGCGGCGTCCCAGCTGAGCAGGCGATGGTAGTTGTAGATCTGCACGCACCGCGACCGGAAGTTGTCCGTCAGGTAGGTGCACGAGTCTTGTGGTGTGCTGGAAGAAAAAAACAAAAAACCGGAAACCAAGTGAGAGTGAATGAAGAGTTCGTACTCGGGTGGTCGTCACCATCGCTCTCGATTTACCTGCACTTCTCCAGCCGCAGCGTCTGCGTGTGTTCGCCCGTGTTGACGATGTACTTCCACTCCCCAGTGGCCGAACGGGCCTTCTGCGGTCGGGCGTACCGGATGATGCTGGGGCACATGCTGCCACCGGACTTGGATGGGTCATCTTCTCGCTTTCTGTAACGCGCCACGCGCATAATTTGGCAGGTCAATAATGAAATCGAAATCGAAATCTTCTATTCGGTAGCAGCAGCTTCGGCTGCTTTCTACTCGAAAGTCGGCTTACCTCAGCTTGGTGTTGATGCCCTGCGCTATCTCGTCCGGCTCGTACACGGTGCGGTCCTGGGCGTTCGCCTTGTCAATGTACTCGGCCAGCAGGGCCCCGATGGCGTGCCGGTGACGCGTGATGCTGTACATAATCTCGGAGCTGCAAAAGAACGGTTTTACGAAGAAGAAGATGTCGCCCTATTAGCTGTGGGTGAAAGTTGTCCAGAAAAGCCTCAAAAGGGGAAAGCCAAGCCCGAATTTTTCATTTTCCATCTGCTCCAAAACGGTTTTGGCATTTGTTTACTTCGCTCGCAGATGCAGCAGGGAAATCAAGGGCTACTTAAATTGGTGACATTCTGTCACCTGGCAGACGGCAATTGTCATCTAGTCGACAGTTGCTTCGATGGCATGAGTACGCGATTGCGAATGGAGCGCCGCCTGAAAACGCCCTGAAGCTCGCCATACAGGAAGTGAGAGTTATTTTATTACAGTTGGTGCGAAAAACACGGGCGAAGGAATTAAAATTTCCACCGTAACGATCGCACTACACCCCATCCCATCCCCATGTAACATAAAACCGATCGAAAGCATCTCAATCAGGCAGGCAGCGTTGGACTTGTGCGAGCACATTCGCAACGGTGTTGGCGCATTTACAACCTCGTCGGGAGGATGTCGGTGCCGCTGCTGTTTGTGCCGGTAAGCAATTCTGTAATGCACCCACCATCATCAGAGCGTGCCGACACCATCTTCGAAGTGTGTTGCCTTCTATTTGTTTTAAATTTTTTTACACTACCGCGCAATCTTTGCGCAGCAGCAGCGGCATGCGTGCAGGAGTCGAACGCGCAGATGTAAAACAATTATATTGGAACGAAGTGTAGCAACTGCCCAGCGTGGGGGCGGGTAAACAAAATGTTGTTAAAATAAACGGTGCTCGGTCGGTTTCTAATGTTGTTCCCAACCGACACACACACACACACCCATGTGGTATCCAATTCCGCATACGTTTCATCGCCCGAGCGGCGGCCCGATTGCGATCGAGGCTGGCTGGCTGTCATCATTATTATGCGTGTGCGTGATCGTCCATGTACGGTGGTTGGTAATGGGTTCGCATTGAGGGGGGTTTTTTTCCACCCTCTTTGCGCCTGCAGAGGAACTACGAGAAAGTCCAGCAGTCGGAAGTAGTGGTGGGCCCTTTTTTTTTGTTGTGTTTTTTTGCACTTACGCTTTTGGGAGGTGGAGGGTTCGATGTCACGTTTAAAATGCAACGAATCGTTAGATCATACGCTGATACGCTTCAGCGGGGGGTGTTTGAAGGCATTTTGAGACTTAATGTTGGGAAGGGTGAAAGAGGGAAATAGTGCCTTAAAGAGCATTTGGTGTTCAGTTTTTGTTTTGTTTTCTACGTTCGAGCCTTTTCCTAGGTGTATGTGCACTTCTCGATGTACAACAGGCTTCAACTCCAAAAATATCTTCTGTAAACTCTGAGTTATACGATTAATACGTTCCCAAGATTTCGGAGTACCTAGAATAGCTGCGTAGGTTGAATTACTTTAGTATGAGATGATGGTTGTATATTCTGCTTAATTTATACACCATAATTCATGCACCGAAAACTTGTATATTTTCAGCTTAATGTAATAATATTCAAGTTATATTCAAGGTCTCAAATTGGAGCTATTTGGTTCAAGAACTGAAAAATTCCAATAAGAAAAGTCGCGTATCATCGAGTTCACGTAAGTCGAGAACCAGATTCTAACACGGGAACTGATGAAATAAAGCAAATTTACGTTAAATAGTAACGTCAATGCATTTACATTTTTAGATACTTTTATCTGAAAATCTGTTTAATTCTAATTCAATGCTTTCAAATCCCCAAAAACTAGGAATCTCAAAAATTTAACGATGGTTTATGATCGTCCAAGCGTGTGAACTAGTGTACTAGTACTTTTTGAGCACAATTTAACACCAAATATGAATTAAAGACATGGATGTACAGTCCAAATTTACTAGAACAGGGTTAGTTTTATGTTTTCCTGAAAGAAAACCTATCTAAATGAGTTTCCAATCACAAAGAGTACACTAAAGTGTACATTGAATTACTCTAAGTGTTTGTGCAGTTTTTTTGTTTGGTTTGCTTATACAAATACTGAGCATTGGAGCTACATACAATCTATTGTTGAAAAGGTGCCATATTTTTAATTCTGCTGAAACACAGCATTGCTTTAATTGGATCAACCCCACGATATAACTCAAATCGCACAAACACTACGTTAGCGATCATTATCAAACATCAGGTTACATCAGGTAGAATATTCCAGAATCATTCATCTGATCTTATGATTCATTCAATCTTCCCGTACATTCTACAAAGATTCGCACTGGAAAGAAGAAACGCATACGCACGCACTCAAACCCCCCGGAATGACGTACGTGCATTCCGAGATGAAAAATTCCAACTCCCGCCCCAACCGTTTGACTGTGCTGGCAGTAGCAGCAGTCTAATATGTTGAGACGCATCTCCAACACGCAGCTAAGCGCTTATGCAATAAAATGCAGTGCAATCGGTTGTTTTCGTTATTTCCGTTGCGCGGTTACTCATCATCTCCCATCTATCTAGCCCTAATTGATCCGATGGGGTTGCTTCTTCGAAGTAAATCAAGATCGATCGAATTAATCAGCGTGTTTTCCGTTTCATTTTCCACAAAAAAGCGCTATGTCCGTTCATCATTAGTTCGTACGAAGAAGGGATAACTTACCCCAAGATGGAGAAAGTTAGGACAAAAAAAGAAGCGTAAACTAACGGCAGCCCGTGTGCTACAACACCATGGTCCCGCTTTTGGTATGGGTTTAAATGACCTCCCATCATCAACGCAAAACAACAAAGCTGCGCTTGCGGAAATTATCGATCACTCGCGGCCAAACGTTTGGTTGCGTACCCGCGTACGATAACGCTAATACCACAGCGGCGCATCGATGGCTTAGGCGCAACGGCTTTTGCGCAACAAACAACGAACATTCCGCTGCAAAGCGTACCACCCCACCAGACATGGTGCAAACAATCGATCGCTTCTTGGTGCTGATCACACATATATCAGATCAAGGAGGGAGAGCATCCGAGTAACTCCATGATCGATCGGTTTCGGGAGGTTTTCGGTTACGCATCGTCGCGCCGTAATGGCGCACCAAACAAGATCTGTCGACGTTTCCGGTCGATCAAACCGTTAATATGCGAATGCTCGTCACGTTCGTCGTATCTCAGAATGCCGTGCCGCGTGTCTGTGTGTGCATTCAACACCTTGTTTCGAGGCGAGGGGGAAGGGAGAAATGAGATCAAAGGCAAACCAATGTTCACGTTCGATTGGGTGAGATGCGCTTGGCTTCAGCTATTAAAGACTTTCTCCTATCATTCGATTGTTTTACAACTGTTTCACCCTCGCCGGGCAGAGCGGCGCGATCTCGCGTGCTGGTGTGATCGAGTTTCTACTACACGTGAGCTTTAAAGCTTGTGCAGATGGGGTGTAGTTGAAGCGACAGCTCAGGTTCACTTACGTGGGATAGTTGGCGACCCGGATGCAAACACCGCCCGAGAAGTGCTCACACTTTTCACTCGGCTGCAGCGTGTGCAGTGCCTGTGGTCGCTGCCGGCCACCGATCAGCTTCTCCGCCACTGGGCCGGCGCCACCGTCAGCCGATGTGCCATTGCCGGGCAGGGTGGATGCCACACCACCGTACGCATCCACTTCCGTTCCGTTCAGCCCGGCGAAGGCTAGATCTTCGATTTCCTCCAGCGTTAGTTTGTGCTCTTCGGTGACGCTGGTGGGCGCTGCTTCCGGGCGGACCGTGCTCGCAGGGAGTACGCTGACCGCATTCGAGGACACTGGGCGCGACTGTTTGGGTGACACTTTGGGCAGGGTGACTGGGATTGGACCGTCCGATGCCATCGCGAGCTGATCCCGCTGGCTGCCGGTTGCGTTGAACGCGGTCATGTTGAGCTTACGCTCGTGGTACGTCATACGATCGTCTGAACGTTTGTCGTGCGTTTGCTGTACGTTGAAGCGGGGCAGTGCTTGGACGAGCTTCTCGAAGAAGGGCTGTGGTTCACTACGGGCTGAACGGCCGACTGTCTCTTCCTGGGTGGCGTTGTTGGCTGTCGATTCTGTGGCGATGATCTTAACTTTAGCCGTATCCTGATCGTCAACCATCAACCGTCCATCCTTCAGGTCGGCGGCGGGCGCTGCTGCATCATTCATACGAAACCCATGGGGCTCGGAGCGAATGCTGAAGCTACGGCGAAGCAGATGATTGGACAGGACACCTTCATCCTCCACCAGTGCCTTATCGGCCTGGTCCAGCTGCACTTGCTGATCGTGCAGCAGGCTCTCCTTCTTTGCCACCGTGCGGATCATGTTGGCAATGTCGTAGACGAGCGGTAGAATCAGCTCCGGCCGGTTACCGAACATCGATTTGACCTGCAAAAAAAGGTGGAAAAGAAATGGACGGTAAAACAGCAGCCGGTAATGGTTTCGACCCACATCCCCGAGCGACTCCCGTAAACGCAAGCAGCCGTGTTCTAGGCTGTAGAATGTAGGCTGCAGTTGTTATTTCCAATCAACGGAATTTACCGAATTTGAGCACTAGGCCAGAGCAGTTAATAATAAACAAAAAAAAAAAAAATGTGGTAGAAACCCCCGGTGAAGAAAGAACATCCCAATTCCGGTTCTTTTATGTGTGGCACAAGCGTGTGGTGTGGAATTCCGCACATATACTGAGGTGCTGGTTTTACCGTTGGAGCAGGTGGAGCCGCGCGCGTGCGCCTTTTTTTGTGTGTGGTTTGCCTGTTGCCTACTCGCCTCTATCGGTTCCTGTGGTTTGTTAATTTGCAAAACTTCAGCCTTCATTCCGTTCGTTCCGTTTATTCCATTTTTTGTAGCCCTCGCTCTACTGTGGCTTCAGCGAATGAATATTCAACGTACGGAGTAGCTTCCCTGCGGGAGCTGCACAGAACATTAATGATGCGCGCTTGTACCTCTGCCGCTTCCCTGGTGGGCGTGCGCTTTTGAATGTTTTTATTTGAAAGGAATTTGCTACGGTGGGCGATGAATGTTTGATTTTTCGGAGGCTATTATTTGTGGATGAGTTTTCGTATTACAAACTCGAATTCAATTACGAGGTGTGTCAATGGCGATGAATTGAATGATCGGTTTGGCTAAATTGTCAAGAAGTACAGTTAGGATTTGAGCAAGATGGTTAAGGTCACGCAGCTTTAGTAGTTAGAATGCATGTTAAGTTATGCTTAAGATTCTCTTTAATCAAGTTGGTTCTGTTGATTTAGACTCTAATCTATACTAGCCTGTTTGACACAGTATCTGAATGATACTAGTCCAGTTTAGAAATGTATTAAGAGACCATCGTTTCCGCATAGGTCGTAATCAATGAAATTAGGGAGACTTTGTCCGTAGTCAGTTGATGGAAACAACTTTGGAAAAAAATAAAACTTCACGAGAGTTTAACATGATGTAAGAATTGCTCATCTTATTTGTACCTGGCAACTTAACTTGGTGCATATTTAAATGTATCAGGAAGTATAAAATACATTGCAGGCTTCTCCAGCTAGTCAGCAAATGAATGACATCAACTGTAAATATCTATTACAAACGTTCTCAAATGTACTTGCCAACATTTTGATTTGCATTTATATCATCATATAAAATATAGCTAATCTTTACTTGAGCTCCATATTTCGTTTCAGTAATCAAGATAGACTCTGAGCTAGCGCATGTGTTGGACAGCAACTATATCGCTCAGGCGGAAGAACGACTTCTAAACATCAAAACTAAGCTTTCTTCACTAGTCTATTGAAGTTCGTCTCTATATGTTCATCTCTTTATTCTTCTCAGTGTCAAATTCACACATTGTGAAAGGTTTGTTAGAAATTCAAAACAATGTTTGATCTTACTAGAAACGGTGTAATTAGCTTGATAACACTTACAATAGCACAATAGCATCCTTTTTTGAAAGTTATAGGACAGTTTAAGACTGTTAATGCCGCCAATACAGAAAATACAGATTGTAGAATTTATACATTGTTCATAGAAAATACTGCCATATCTGTTTTATACCGTATATTAGTTAAGAGCCGTAAGTTAGGAGTAATATTTTTAGGTCAAGAGGATAGGTTAAGTTAAGAGGACTACAACATTCCACATACATTTCGATTTCCAGTTTGTAAGATCAGAAGATCTGGCAGAAGATCATGTAGCATATTCTACGTTCCTTAACCGAGTAAATCCGAGATTATACATCCGTACAGATACGCACAATACGGACAATATCTCGTCCATAATACGTACCAATAAGAGTAAATGCAGGGTAATTTAGTGTATCCCTTACGGCCCTGTTTGAGAATAGGGTTGTACAGAGCTGTGGAATTGAATAGGGAAGACATCGACAGCTTCTAGCGTCTACATGCTAATACTTTGTAAAAGATCTCTTACCGTAATACCCCAATGAAAAGCCGACGCTGAGAGCAACTTCGATCATCGATCAAAATACAAGTTAATTCACGTCGTCGGCGCGTTGTGAGCTGATTAATATTGGCATGTAATTTCCTGTACCGTATGCAGTCTGGTACAATAAACAATGCTTCTCCAAAAAATACTATTGCGTAAGGAAATTTGTTACGGTGCATTCGCAACCACGACATAGTCTAGCACAACCGCTGATAGCATTCTTATCCTTATCATGCCGGTCTATTAATCTACTGCCACAAATAACCGCCGCTACCGGTATATCTAATCAGCCGAAGCTACGGTCTGTTGTGGTGCAATACCGACCTGCCAAAAACAATCAGTGCATCCTCCCGTGTTGGGTTGTGTCGGATCCCCCCCTTACAAAACAACAGGAAGGACGGGCGTTTCGTAACCAGCGTGCGTGATTTAAGCACAAACACTACCGACTGCTATCAACGGTTGGCAGACGGAAGGAGATTTGCAAGATAAAAGGAATGTAATCCGTTTCCTTCGTTGATTGGTATTGGTTGGTATGGGTTATCAAGAGAAGGAAAAAAGCCGGGCAGCAAACGATAAGACGACGTCCCGATCGAATGCTGGCAGGTTTCGCGCTTAGTATCGATCTAGCGTTCGGTAGCAATGCAGTGGACAGTGTTTGTACTTTGTTTGGCAGTTGGTAAGTTCCTCGGGCAGTATTCTAAACGATCCTCATGATGTGACCTTTCACTTGAATGTCTTTGCTCTCGCTCTGCCAGCCCTCCCGTGCATTCGGGCAGATAATGTCGAGCCGGAGGATCGCTCACCCCGACTGATCGGCGGTACGAACGCACCCTGGGGTCAGTTTCCGTCGGCCGTCTCGATTAACACCACCTTCAATGTACACTGCGGCGGTGCAGTTGTCGACCGCCAGCACGTCCTTACCGCGGCTCAGTGCGTGTTCAATGCCAACCAGCGGCTGATCGACCCGTACTGGATCACGGTCCGGGCCGGTGACATTGCACTGGCCCCGGTCGGTGCCCGCCGACAGACGCGCAAGGTGTCGCACATCTTCGTCCACCCGCAGTTTAACATTCGCACGCTCGAGCACGATGTGGCGGTGCTGAGGTTGGACCGTCCGTACGACCTACCGTCCAATACGATCAATCTGGCTAATAGGACGCGCCGGATCGTACCGAACGGTGCCAGTTGTCAGTTTGCTGGGTGGGGTGCATCGACGGCTGCCCTTAATGCGCCGGTCAATGTGCTGCAGCGCTTCCTGCCGATGACGGTGAACGATCGCGATATGTGCAATCAGGCCAACATGCATGCCGGTCGGTTGCTGGAGAGCCATCTATGTGCAGGCAACACGGGCGGATCGAACAATGCTGCTCCGTGCAACGGGAATGCCGGTACTGGGCTGTACTGTGAGCGGGCCCTGGTCGGTACGCTGTCGTTTGGGTTGAACTGTGGTGCTGCCAACAATCCGCCAGTGTTTACGCAGGTGCGATTCTACAACGATTGGATCGAACGGCAGTTTAACCAGACGCAGGGACAGCCGGCCGGATGGACGCCGGCAGTGTTGTAAAGGGTGGGGACTCAAGAGATTAATAAAGAGGCAAACAGGCTGAAGATCGTTTGTGTAGCGTTTTTTTTCATGGGAGATTTCTGTTGGAGTTGGAGATGCGAAGTGATCTTCAAGAGAAATCATGAAACGATTGTCAACGAAAGAGATGACCTTAACAATGATCCTAGGTCCTAGACCTTAAATCTATCAAATGGCAAATACCAGTCAAATGGCAAATACAGCGTGGGAAACTGCACCGCAGGAAGACATTCAAACTGAAGAGACGTCTGAACGTTAGAGAAAGCATTAATCTTCCACAGACTTTAAGCTGAGGAGGCACAATCTATGTCTACTTCTAAGCTGATTTTTTTTATCTTGTGTGAAATATAAGACTTATTACAAGAAATTCCCCTAATGCAAAATAATTCCCAACAATATTGCTTTACAGTTTAAACTATTTCGCTTTATTCTCCAAAATGCTTTCCAAAACCACAAACACTTACATCACCGGAATCGGCGAAGTACCCCCGAGCGGAATATCCTGCCGCGAGAACTGCTCCCGAATCCAGGGCAGATAGTACCGGATCTGCGTGTACACGCCCGGATTGTTCGCCTGTCCGCAGCCCAGCCCCGTCGACAGAATGCCGGCGAGACGACCCTCGCAGAACAGTCCCGTACCGAGATTGCTGGCACAAACGCCCGGTCCCGCATTCGTCGCCCCGGCACACACCATCGACTCGCGAATGTTGCCCAAATGTACCGCCAGCCCATTGCACGTGTCACGGTTCAGGATGGGAGCGTTGATGAACTGCTGCACCGGTGTGGCCGTTCCGTTGTTCCAGCCCACCACCTGGCACGGTTGGCCGTCGAAGGCGATCTCCTCGTAGAACTGGGCAAAGTCCACGTTCGGCACCGGCACGACCGGGAAGAAGAAGTTGGAGCTCGTGCGCAGCACCGCAATGTTGTGCTCGAACGTGAACGGATTGTACTGCGGGTGGACGTACACGGCGGTGATGCCGATGCGCGGTGCGCCGAAGTTCAGCTGCAGCATACCGGACAGGATGTTGAGCTGGTTCGCGAAGAGCAGCGTGTTCTGGGGCGTCAGTACGCAGCGAGCGGCGGTAAGCACGTGGTTCTCGTTCAGGATGACGCCACCGCAGAAGGCGTTGTTCGGTGGCGCGGGTAGCCCCACGGCAACGATCGAGGGAAACTGTCCATTGACGGCATTGGTGCCGCCGGCAATGAACGGTAGGAACGGTTCGTAGCCTTCCTCTTGTTCGGCAAGCGTGTACCGCTGGCCGCTGACGGTGGTGGCGAGCAGAAGGGCTTAAACGAGAGAGACAATTCGTTGGAGATCGTTGCGCGTTTGGTACTGAAAGCGTTTGACGAGAACCTACCTAGCGCCAATAGGGAGTACACGGTGGTATGTTTCATGATTGCGATGCGCTGCGAACGGACACTTGCAAGACACTGGGTCCGAAAGCCTTCCAACGTTACTGTAAACTCCCGATTGCACTCGTACTATCACAAGATATCGATCCCCGCGTGGTGAACTTCAAGGAAATGAAATTCTGAGGAGGAGTCTGTCGGAAGTCGCCGGGAATTGAGATTAAGGTGACTCATTATCTCGCCGCTGCTTGCAGACTTCGCTCGAGCAGCCCAAATACCTCGATAAGATAACCTGATTTATGTGTCAGTAATCAGTGATTCATGGACCTGTGTCATTGCCTACGTCCGTTGGCTTGCTTAAACGTAGAACTCCACGTCCAGCGGTCAGTTAACGTTCAGCATCGGCACCGAACGGACCAAAAGACGAAATGGCAAAGTTTGCAGTAGTGTTAGCGTTCTTGGCGCTGCTCGGCAGCACCCAGGCCCTGCCCGCGGACGAGGCGGGCCCACGCGTCACGGGCGGTACGGCCACCCTGCTCGGCCAGTACCCGTCGGCGGTCATCATCGAGACGCCGTACATCCCCCAGAACTGCATGGGTACGGTGGTGAACCGGCAGCACGTGCTGACCGCGGCCAGCTGCGTCATGAACCCGACCACCTTCGTGATGATCAACCCGTTCTGGCTGCGCGTCATCGCCGGCGACATTAACATCGTGCCGGTGTCGACGAGGCGCGAGGTGCGCCAGGTGATCCGCAGCTACGTCCACCCGAACTACAACCGGCTGACGGACGGGAACAATCTGGCGGTGCTGCGCGTCGATGTGCCGTTCCCCGAGTTCCACAACACGATCGAGCCGGCGCTGCTGAATGCGCGCATCCTGGCGGACAACACGCAGTGTGTGTTTGCGGGCTGGGGCGCCACCCAGAACCAGGTGACGGCGGTCGTGCGTCCGAATCAGTTTGTCGTTACGCAGCCCATCCTGGCGACGGTTTCGTGCAATGCGGCGAACGTGCACAACAACCGCGTGCAGCAGACGATGATCTGTGCGGGCGCGCTTGCCCAGAGCCAGAATGCGGTGTGTCGCGGTAATATGGGCGGTGGGCTGTACTGCAATGGGCGGCTGACCGGTGTGCTGGCGTTCGGCATGGGATGCGGTGTCGCCAATCAGCCGGGCGTGTACATGGACGTGCGGCAGTACACTCAGTGGATCGAGACGCAGTTTACGCGCACGGACAATCCGCCACCGGGCTGGACTCCGCCGCAGCCATTGTAAAGCGGGGGGGGATGGGGATTTGATGTTCGAATAAAACTGTTGCTCGTTTGATCGTTGGAAAAGGGTGTTTTGGGGTGTATGTGTTTTCATGAGCATAAAGTAGCGGATAGTAATCTAGCATTGGGGTCCTTTCCGTTTTAAGTTGGTAGGCTGAAATTTCAGCCTGTCAGCTGTTTGCATTGCATAGCAGTTTTCGAGCAGCCATCTAAGTGTGTATAATATACAGGTGGGCTTATCCCAAGGTGTATGAATTTAGATGACTAATTTTCATCACTTCTGTTTCTGAATTAAGATTTTAAGAGTGTTTTGTGTATTTGTCAAGCCTCCAGGAAGCTTGTTTGAACAAAAAAAAATCACTCATCTTGTACAAAAGTGTTATTCAAATTAAGTTACAAAAAACATGCTATGAGTTTTTGGCTAGTTTTGTATGTGGTGTTTTATGGAGTGTTTGCATGATTTCAGCCTCTAACTGTCAATCTCCATACAAAAAACTGACTAGAATCGTGAAGGGCCCCGGTGATATTCTCAGTGCATTATACGCTTGCTGTACGGGGTTGTTAGTTAAAGCCATCCTTACAACATCCCACTGATGTCCTTGCGGAACGATGCGCATGCGAATGGGAGCCTCCTCAATGGAGTTCTTCCAAGCAACTACGTTCTGAAGGGGTTCGGTTAGTTGTGAAGATCGAATGCATTGAAAATCAAAATCAAAATAAATAAATAAATTATCGAAATCAAAATAGCAATTGAAAATCTATTGATTGATTGATTTGATTTTGCTTACTACTTACGCGGACGTTAGCGACATTGTTAGCGTTTGGAAAACGTCGGTAATTTTAATGACCAAAGATATGCGCTGCAGTGCGAGTCTGTCCAGTGATGACTGGATTGATAGTGGAAAGATCGCCTCCAACGTCTTGCACTAAACAGGCCGGATAAATACTAGCCGCTCCATCGGTCAACACGCGTCAAAACGTGCTTCGCGTTGATCACCGTGCCAATGCATTGTAGAAGGCGCCGAGTACTCACAAACACTACCGAAGGATATTCACCAAATTCTACGTTCCGAACAACGCTTTGAGCCAAACTACCTACACTATCCAAATATGGCTTCCCTAGCACGAACTGCTACAGCAATGAGGGTGCGCTTTCAAATCAAATTGACACATTTAGTAATTTGTATAGTTATTTATTATTCAACGTTATCTAAACGCCATTTGGACTCCATCCTTCCGGCATCGGTTGAGTACGAATAAGCTGCTGTTGTATCCAGTGCGTGAAAAACCGTACTTGGTTGAAATGAAATTCTCGTGTTTGATCATTAGAAACAACGGTGGTCGCAATAGCCGTCAACTCTCCATCGCAGAACATCGAATCACCTTGCAACAGGCTGTCACTGATGGTGATGGGTTCAGTGCATATGTTGCTTTCTTCCCGAAATATTTCTAAACAACAACTATCGCAAAGATTTCGGTTGCGAATCTGCACATTGTAGGCTTGCAGAACGGGGTTGCCCGTTAAAGTCGCTCTCACAACATCACACTGATGCCCTTGCGGTACGATGCGCATCCGAATGTGTGCCTCCTCAATGCCGTTGCTCGGCAGGTGAAAGGGCTCGGCAAGCTGTGAAGATGGGGCATAGATTGTTCAACATAATCTCACTTGCACGCTTCTGTTTGCTTGGTACTTACACGAATGATAGCCACATTGTTATCGTTGGTACGAGGGCGGAAGTGTTCGTGCACGAAAATGTGCTGCGCCACGCGGGTCTGCTGAGTGACGACCGGATTGGTAACGGACAGATCTCCTCCAACGACTTGCACTAAAGGGGCCGGATAAATTCTAGCCGCTCCGTCGGTCATGACGCAGGTACCGGACGTCAAGACGTGGTTGGCGTTGATCACCGTGCCCATGCATCGCTGATGGCGCGGAGTACTGACAAACACTACCGAAGGATATTCACCAAATCCTACGTTCCGAACTACGGTCTCGGTTTGAGCTTGGCAGCCAAGTATGGCTCCAAGCAGAACAATCGATGTTATCACTGCTTTTCCCATGATGTCGACACTGTTTGACTACGGTCGTCGGACTGAAGTGAATTCGGACAATCGAGCGTTTCTTTAACTGCTTGAACGCACATAACTGTAGCCAAAAAGTGAAACACTTTATCATAAATGTTCCATGTCAGGTGCGCTAATCCCAACTGTTTGGTTGTATCGAGCGATAAGGTTAGACGAAGTTCATAGTCTGATATCGTATTCCAACGAATAGGAACAACAAAGTTTGAGGAACGAAACACAACAAAATGTCTGACTTTGTGGATTTCGAGTCAGATATCATCTAATCACTAAAACATCACACGATAATGTTACTTTTCCCCTTTGGCATATGGAACTCGAGCACGAACGCGGAGCCAAAGCACTTGATCAATGTGGGACAATTTTGCTAGTAAACCGTGCAAGGCAAAAAACAGCTTTATTGTATCTAAAACTTCATCCCCTGCTCCTGCTAGTACTCTACCGGATTCCACCCGCCCGGCATCGGTTGGGTACGATTCAGCTGCGTGTGTATCCAGTGCAGGTAGAACCGCACCTGGGTGGATACCAGATTCGGTTGACTCTGCGGCTGCGGCTGCGGCTGCCCGGTCACCGGAGGAAGAAACACGTACGACTGAATCGATGTCAGCTCACCGTCACAGAACATCGGATCGCCCTGCACGACACCGATCGTGGTGGTTGTGTACGTGCAGAGCGAGTTTTCCTCGAGCGTGAACTCGGTGCGCCGTTCCGCCGCACACACATCCCGGTTGCGGATGTTCACGTTGAACGCCTGCTGGCGCGGTATTTCCTGGCTGGGGTTACCCTCCGTGCCGGGTGCCCTGTACCAGGTCACCACATCGCACGGATGTTGCTCGGGCACGATGCGCATCCGTATCACGGCCTCCTCGATCGCATTGCTCGGCAGGTGGAAGGGTTCGGCAAGCTGTGCGGCGAGAAGAGCGACAGAGAGCTACATTGATCGACGCCGATCACACTCACTGCCTGGCGCTACTTACACGAATAATGGCAAGATTGTTCTCGTACGTATGCGGTCGGTAGTCTTCGTGCACAAAGATGTGTTGCCCGGTGCGCGTCTGCCGGGTGATCGCGGCCGGCGTCACACTAATGTCACCGCCAATCACGCGCACCAGCCGGGCCGGGAAGATGCGCATCCGATCGTAGCTAAGCACGCAGAAGGCGGACGTCAGCACGTGGTTGCTGTTGATGACCGTGCCGAGGCAGAACTGATTTTCGCGCGGCGTTTTCACCCGCACCACCGAGGGAAACTCGCCCCAGATGGTGTCGCGGAGCAGGGTTGGCGTTTGGGCCTGGCTGCCAATGAGGCCCACCAGCAGGCAGAGAAGCACACACTTTACCATGTTGGACGCGGTCGACGGTCACGGACAAACTGAAACGTTCCGCACCAATCGACTGCCCTTGGAAGGTGAGCTGTGCCGGGAAGACTACGACTACCTTGGGCATGCCAAGGGTGAAAAAATCGGCGTACATTACTTTCATTACCAGCTGATAAGCTACACCGACAAACAGATGTGTAATGCACTGGGGACTGCCGGGTGCTCCTTCCACTGCACCGAAAATCCCAACTAAGCATGCGGTATTAGCGAATATTTCACCACACCAGAATATGTGGCAAATGAATCAGAAAGGTGATGTTTGTATTTTTTGGAGTGTGCATTACGGTAGAAATATGGCATCATGTCAGACAGATAATACATTGCAAATTGAAATTGAAATTGAAATAATGGAAATAACATCCCAATCGACGTGATAAACGAATAATATATAACCTTATTCGATAAGGCATTTAACGAAGGCAACTTTTCGGAAAGGACACCAGAATAATGAAGAGTGGAGTTCGGAAATCATTCTTATTAGACGATGAGGACAAGTGCATTAACCGATTGGGATCATGTGGCCACAATCCAGTGTAGTTTAGACCCGATGCTGAGATGTAACATCAATGTCTCGTTTGAACCTTGTCGCATGGTGGCGAAATAAGTGCAAATGATTGCAGGAAGAGTGGTCAATTTCCGTTAGTTGACGGTGTTACTCATTACTAAAGGTGGGAATACTAGTCCTGCAATGTTCACCTCTTTTTCCTAGCCTTCTGCTCCACTAAAAATACCGTCAGTGCAAAGCCCCTCAATGATTCATTCTTAGTTATCACAAAAAGCAAAGATAATATCCCATTCCCACCATTACGCTGCAAAACTTTGCCGTTCATCCCTTTTGACTCACCTGCTCCAGCGACAGTGTGTGGCCGTCGCGCGAGTTGACCTGCGCCGTTATCAGCGCGGCCAGTGTCGACTTTTGCGTCTTGGACATCACCTTCAGCAGCGGCAGCACCTCGCCAAACTTCCGCTGGAACTCCCGGTTGGCGAACGCTTTCAGCATGATGCGCTTCATGCGCTCCGCCTTCCGCTGGAAGTCCATGGCCGGACCCTGCTCGACAAAGTCGACATCGTCCATCACCTCGAAGCTCGTATCGTCGTCCTCCATCAGGAACGGTTCGCTCGCATCCAGCGGGCCGGCGTCCGGCGCAGACGGTGGTGGCGGTGGTGGTTTAGCGTAGCTGATGATTTTGTGCGACGGTTGCATCTGCTGATCGGTCCCGTCGTTCACGTAGTAGTACTCGTCGTCCGCCTCGTCCTTGCCATCGTCCAGCTCGAAGTCGGGCAGGCCGGAGTCGGTGGACGCGAGTGCGGCCCGGTTATGATGGAGCAGTACACTTGCCCAAAGGACAACGACCACCAGCGTTAGCTTAACGCGAGATTGCATGATGTGGTGATGGTGGTACGTGGTTTTCACTAGCACTGCACTGCGGTTTCTGTATGTTCTGTCTAATTGTTGTTTGCTGTTGGTTCACTTATCGATGCACCGAACGGTCACGCGAGGTGTTTGAGCAGCCGACACATGCTCGCAAACGAGCGGTTCACGAAACTTTATGTTCACTTTTGCGGTGTGCTGTATCAGGATACATTAAGAGATGTTTATGTTAGGCAGGTGAGTGTAGATCTTCTACAAGAAAGTCTTTAATATATACTTTACCGCAGAAAATATTCAACAAACTAAACCAGTGAACACCGATAGATGTAGATAGAAGGAACATACAACAAATAATTTAGATAGATTGGAGAAGTTCAAAAGCCAAACGATCAGATTATACCCTATAAACTTATTGTTTAAATGGTTCTCTGTGTAAAAGAAGAATCAGTAAAGTGAACTGATATGAAGTAGACTGAGCAAACTTAGAAAACCGAACTAATGCAGTTAACTGTCGGCAACAAAAGCTCAGTGATGTCTTGTCATCAGAGGAACAATAACTCTCTATTAACAATTGTTACATTCACCGGGCAAATCTATCAGCACTTACAGATGGTATGCAATTTTCTGGCCAAAAAACGTCAGAAAAGTCCACAACAGCTCATGCTAAAACGTAAACAAATTCATCCTAGCCGTAATTCATATGCCGTCAGATATTTGCAGTATTTCAGAAAGTTGTTAACCAATATTTAAAAACATCTTTACGTCCTTAGAAAACAAAGATCACCAACAAAAAGGCCTGGTTCTGGCAATTATTCTTTGTTGAGTGTTGAAGAATGAGTTCAAGATAACCTGGCTGGGCCAGTGTGTGACCCAGAAGAAGGAGCAACCGATCATCCGATCACAAGGTACTCCAATAAGTTGAACATTGGACATATTCAATAGGGGCATATACACAATAGCGTTTGAGCACCAAATGATGTTAAAATATCTGGATTTAGCACAACATACAAAAAACATTATATTATCCTGAAAAATGCTTTAAGTTTTTTAGACAGTATTGTAGAATCTGATTATTTGTCATAGTTGGTGGCGCAGAACAAAGACATATGTTTTGTTTAATTAGTTAATTCTGCGAGTAAGCACAGGTCACAGACAACTACTCCATTAAACAGATGTTAAACAAATTTCGAACATTTACTGTTGTTGTGTCGTAATAGGATATTATAAAGTATCTAAAATTTGTCCAATCATATCATTAAGTTCTTTTCATGTTTTCTAATATCGCATACACCAAGCATGCGGACAATGTATGTTTTGAAGCAGAGATGGAGCTTTTACCCAAGTTACTCAGGCAACAGATGTCGTTGATCAAACGGCCTCAGCACCATTTTTCGATCGAAAAAATTCGATAGGCGCTCACGTAAAACTGACAGTATAACTATTTCTTTCATACTCCTGCATGAAGTCTATTCTCATCGAGTTCAGTACTTAGTGTAGGCAAACCATTTTTTAAAATATTTAATAAATGATTTTTTATCACCCACAATATTGAAAAAGAACCAGAACAATTACCAACT
>KB667445.1:1429201-1517859 GCA_000349065.1 Anopheles quadriannulatus
AGTGTCAAATGACACCAAAATGACAGCCGGATCGATCGAATTTTTTCGATCGAAAAATTGTGCTGAGGCCGAAAGACTGCGTTTTTCTCATTATTATTATTCAGTGTAATTATCTTGGTCTAGGCCTACACTAGCTGCACTAATGGGCTTAAGGCTATCAGTGTCTTAATCACTTTACCCATATAGTAGAGTAGTCCGTCCTGTCTTTACCTCCTGTAATGGTCTTGATTACAGATGGGAAAGCAGCAGGATACGATATTGATAACACGATCAGTTGCAAGTGAGATATGGTATGACCAAAATAGCCACTTCATAAACACACCTTCCGTGTATAATCCCACCTGCTATCAACCTGTTAGTTCCCAATAGATAAAAGTGTTTTCGTATTCCTTGCTTCTGTGGCGTTATTTACTTTGTGTGAAGCATGACTGAAGTTTTCTCCACCAACGTTGGAGCTCCAATTATTCATACCCAGGGTCCTGGCTAGAGTCAACTTTCATCACCTCGCAAGACCCAGTTCCGTCGGTAGGCGGAATTGGTTCACCGTAATCCCACTCTCAATTAACCCCCCGCCCTGAAGCAACAAACTCAATCAAGTTCGATCAAGAGAGCACTGCCAACGGAAGCAGTCACACTTTCGATTCCAGTGTCGTGGCACAGTGATTTGTCACACGCATCCTATTACCCGAGATACCGCGAGATGGTTGGCAAAAACGTAGACGAAGCAGGTTGGCCGTACTGTCATGACACTACGTTGTTGCTGGCCGTTAAAAACTGTGGCCAAGCTTAACAGTTTTCCCGCAGTTCCCACCCCCCAGGAGATCAAGCGAAACCTAACCTACCCCACACAAAACCACACCCGCGTTCCCCTTGCCCGCCGACGGCAATCGTATCGTTGACATTTGCCTGTGCCTTTTGGTGGCTTTCTAATTGACGCACGCAAAGTCTGCCGGGCGTTGGTTTGGTTTTGCCTGGTACATGTGTTTTGCAGTTCCAGTCGGTTGATTTATTTTACAGGAAGTTATCTACCGCTGGAAAGCGGGCCCAGGATCGGTGCGAAAAACTGGATCGATGATTGGAAAGTGAACCCCTGCGGGCAGTGCGGTGGAAGGCAGGTTTGGTACGGCCCGTGCGTACCACTTTAATGTTTGTGTTGGGGGTTTTGTTTTTTTTTAGTACGATCGTAAAGTGAAAATTACTCGCACTCAAACGGAGAGTGAGGGCACATTTTCTGTAACATGCTGACAACAACCATTTTCTGGACGTACTGGATCTAGTTTGAAGATACTAGGGGCGACACCGTCGGTCCGCTATCATCACCCGCCGCCAGAAGCGCGCGTTACACAAACGTCGAATACACTCTTCCGGGCATGCCGGTTTCTTCTTCTTCTTCTTCTTCTCTTCCCCTCTATTTGCTTTCTGCACACGTCTCGGGTAAAGGGGAGGTTTTTGGGGCCTCCCACCGAAATTGAAGCGCCCGGAATGGAATCGCAAATTATGCGCCCGGCCAGTGTTGGTTGCGCAGTTTACGAGCGCCACAAGGTGTGCGCCAACCGTACGTGCAGTGGTGCAGAAGTACTTCCTGCTGCTGCTGTTGCCGAGTGTTGGTGCTATGCCGAGGCACCCAGTACACGCGGGCAGGTAATTCCCGCATTAGGATTGGGTAATTTCACGTTGGCTCAGTTCTGATCGTGAGCGGCGAAGGAGCGGCAGCGCACAAAGATACGGCGACCGCGCTTGATATGCAAGTGCTTCCTTTACGTGAGCACGTTACGTACGGTTTTTAAGGTGCCTGTGTACGCTGGCATCGCAGGCTCGACAGCGCTTGGGGAACAGGGAGAGACAAGTGGGATTTGTTAAACGCACCGGCCTTCTTCCTGCATCCTCTCGAGCGGGTCCGTTACGCGCTGGTTGGCTTGGGCCCGTTTTGCCCCGGTGAAAACCCCCGCCCTGGCTGTCGATTGCAGGTCAGGGTGCATTGGGTGCGGTTGTTTTTTGCCGAAGAAGGTTAAACCTTGGGCGGGTGTACCGGAGAAGAAAGGTGTTGCTCGAGATTTTAGCGTTTTGGAAGTGCGATAGCGGCGAAGCACTGAAGTACTGATGCGATTGAAATGTGTTATGTGAGCGCACTTTAACTGATGTTTTTTGTTTTGTTTTTGAATGTTTTATCATGATCATGATGCTCTGCTGAGATTGGAACTAAAATTTGGACTGTTGGTGTTTGTTTGCCAATTTTTGAGGTTTTAATTTAGCCTGTTGCTTTCTGTGTATTATCGAAAAGAGTTAGAAAATGTATTGTAAGCTAGTGACTTGATTTGAGGTGAACTTAATTTTCGATCTATTTTGATGCAGTTGGAATTCAGTCCACTTGACGACTTACTGCTTAACAAGCTTTTCAACAAGCAGGGATGTAAAAAAGTTGGTTTTTCAATCCAATCTAAGCATATGTTTGTATGAAAATCCCAACAAAAATTAACAAAAATCTTATCCAAAGGCTGTCTATGCATTCAGATTGTGATGTCTCGTTAATGAACAATGTCTTCAAGATTAATTGTTTCTTTAAGCTCAACACTTTAACGGTCCCATCAAAGCTACACATGCGATTTGGCTACATGAGTCATTGGATACAAGCTTCCTGGTTTAGACCTTGCAACGTGTTTAATTAGATTTTCTGAGTTGAATTTCTCTTCAAGCTGTATGCCCCATGTGATCATCTTTGTGAGACTTCTCTGTAAAGGATGCATTTTCATGAAAGTTTGGAAATGTTCAACGAGCGTTAAGATTTCAATTTGATTATAGTACAATGATTGTTAAACTGATCAACATTCATTATGAGTTCAAATGTTAATTTTTCGATAAAATTCATCATAAAATTCAATAGCTACCTAAGGCTTATTACATTGTATCATTATGCTATTTTCTACCAAAAAACTGTATCTCGTTTAAATAAAAAGGGGCTAACAAATCTTTCTGTATCATCTGCAGCATCATCATCATCCAAATTGGCCGTCAAAACATTATCATCAATGCAAACATGGGCGCTGATCCGGATCCAACATCTCACTCTCCGTACCGTCCACCATTGCTTATCATCATCATCATCATCATTAGTTGCAGAATGTTAGCCATCAATGAGCCCTTTTATTTAACAACCCTTGCGCGCAACAAATGGTGCCTCTTGCCCGTTGCAATTTGTCGTGAGAATTAAACACACAAACCGAGAGAGAGATAGAGAGAGAAAAAAGTTCAACCCCTTTAGCACGGGCATTAGAAATGGTTTGCTCGGGGGGAAACAGAAAAGGGAAAAGCTCACCATGATCACCATGATGTACGAGAAGGGTTAGAGTAAGGGGGTTTCCGTCCCCCCTGCACCGTGTTGTGCGGCTTCTACCACGGGAAATAGCGCCATTTGCCCTCCGCACGGCATGGATGAACTAGCAGCACACGCATAATAGCATCCGAACCGAAGAAAGGTTGGAGAAAAACAACAACAACAACAACAACACCCTTTTCAATCCAATGGCAATAAACGCGAAGTGCAATGAACTTGAAAAATGCTAACCACCGGTTCAGTTCACCTGTTACCTGCCCCCCCCCCCCCCCCCTCACCTTCCTGTCTCCCACGGACGGTACCAAGTCGAGTGCAAGGTGAATCGTGCTGACAGTGGCCACAATCACACACACACACACATAAACCGTTCCCAGGAAGGTGAAAAAGTGGTGAAAGAAACATGCGCGGTCGCCTCAAGACGAAACGCAAGATTTGAACGGGAAATTAAGACACGAACCGACACAAAACACGGCAGTTGACTGGGTGGCTGGCGAGTACGGTTGGTCGATCGCGGCTGGCTGTTTGACCGCTTCTGCTTCGCTCGTGTGGTTCCTAGCGCGGGCGCGTACGAAGGGTTTTTTTTGGCAGGCAATCAGATTAAATGATATTTACGTTTGCTAGCCTGCACCACGAAAAAAATATGTTCGCATCGGTGTTTGAAACGATAATGAACGGGTTTTTTTGTGTGTGTACTAATAGGTAGTGCTTTCGCTGCCTTCAAATCAAACGCTTGTTGAGGCTGATGGGTGAACGATGTAATGTAATTATTTAACGATTTGTTGTAGGATGATTGCCACCCAAGGCTTGTAATATGGTTGATCAATCAATTAGCAAATAGACAGTTTGGTATTCTGCTGAAAACGACATTAAACGTTTGAAAAGATCATTGAAATCAATTTCGAAATGAGTCGTTTGAATGCTTTTTAATCAATAAATGTTCAGTTCAATTCAAAATTATTCTTACTTATAATTATCCGTCCCAAAGATAAATAATAAACTACACCAAATGAGCAGTTGTGTGCGGTGTCCCATCTTGATCATCCTTTTCCATATTTAACGCTTGCACCGCAGTAACATCTAACGGCCAAACCTTCGTGCTTGACCCACCCGCCCATTGACACATTTCCCAGCCCGAAATTTTCCGATCCGATCGTCATCCGGTCCATTTCGTCCGGTGGCTCAAACGTGGTGAATTACGGGTTTTTGCTGCTAACTGCACGTGTCTTTCGTTCGTTGCTTCCGGCCCGGTCCACCACAAGTGCCACCGCACCTTCACTTTGCCATATTGCCGGGAGTGAAAAACAAACGAACGGGTGTTGGAGAAGCAACGAAATGAAGGAAAGAAAAAAAAACAACCACAGCTCCCTTCCATCGACTCTAATTTGGCACAGTTTTGCTTTGATTAACCTCATTTCATTGCCTGCACCTGTGGGTGACCGTGACGTTGTTTGAGGGAGAAAGGGGGAATAGCAGGAAGACGGCAAGAATGGGAGGCGATCACTATTGGTGAATTGTCGTAAAGCAAAGAGGCATCACTGTTTGATTTGTTTTTCGTAGCAAAAGCAAAGGGACTGGTGTAAAAAAGCTCCTCCTTGATTCGTTTTTGTACAGAAACTGATCAACTGATCGTACGTTGCACTTGCTCACACACAGACACATGCAGATACTGAAACGCAATCGAACAAAACACAGCACTTGCAACGGGAAATCCGGGAGCGTAACAACACCTGCCAGCTGGTGCGCATCCCTTATGCACCTCCAATTACGCGGCCGTCCCCATTCGGGCGTGAAATATTAACGAGTCGTTCTTAAGCCTAGGCGAAGTAATACACTACAATGCTGGTGCTAGGTGAATATCTCGACCATTTGACGTCAATGTTGGTTGGCTTGTTGAACAAAGTAATGAAACAATATTTAACCTCTTTATGCGTTTTAAAACAACCAATCACTGTCACAACGGCACACAAGAAAAGAAACTAAGCTTCAACCACACAGAAAGCGCAAAGGAAAGCGCACACGAAACTACGCACGCAACGCGACCGTACGGTTGGAAGTCTCGCACCAGATTAACCCTCGCGGCCAACTGATCCTTGGCACCGTGGCACCACCTCCAAAAGCGGTGGGGATCTACCTGCGAGCGCGAGAGAGCGAGAGACGATCGCGAGAGCTGATCGCCGCGGTGCATTTCTCCAACAATCGCCGCTCTCACGCACGCCACTTTTACGGCATCTTTCTCTCACAACCATGGCACACACCACGAGAAAGTGCGCTTTGGTGGCCGCTCCGACTCGGAATGTGCGTGGCGGCCAACCACTTCCACCGCGCACCGTATGATCCGTGACGTCCGTGACCTAGAGAAAACGAGCATCTCGGTAACAGTAACGGCAGACAGCAAAACGCGCGCTGAAACCGACAGAATCGGATTGCTTTCGGAGCGTCTTGCGCTGCGTCCCAGAGCAGTGACACGCTTTGGATGTTAAAAGCGGGGAAAAAAAGCACAGCAAAGGGATGGGATTGTGAAGATGCTCCCTACTGGCGGGAATGGTTGGTTTTGGAGTTGAAATGAAGAGACACAACAACACAACGCCCAATCGCTCGTGCCTTTTGGTAGGTTGTACAATTAGTTGGACGCGGGTTTTTCGGGGATAGAAACGTTTCTAACGAGCAGCATTTGCATGCTAATAGCTTGTTCTTTACGATACGAAGGGAGTTTTACGGTGGTTTGCGTTGAATCACTCACAAACGAGCTTTATCTTCATTTGGAGGGATTCATCGAGTGTGTTTCTTTTACTTTCTCTTGTATTTTGATGGGTCGAATATCAAGTGGTGTGTTCTTTGTCACTCGTAACAACTACTTTCGTAGTTGAGGACATAGTTTTTTATTTTGTTTCGATGAACATCGCAAATGACCTTGCTTTGTTTATGGATAACACAATGGTATTGATTTGTGACATTTTCTTCTATCATAAGAGTCTTAAGCTAAATTACGAATTGGTTAAAAGTTGAATAAGTTTTAATTTTATCATTATGTAAATGATTTACTGGCTCATCCAGATCGTTCCATCGATCAATCCATAGATCCTTGAAGTTTAGTTTGAGTGGAAACGATCAACTACAATATTTTACGAATTATATTTCAAAATTAAAGTACATTTAATTTGCAAGAATGATTGTTTTCAATTAAAAAAAAAACACATTTTTCAGCTAAATACTCTATAGCCTGTCTATATAGGTTTTCGAGACTAAATTCAGTACCACAAAGCCAGACAGTCAGTCTTTGCTACGGATTTATTTTACCTAAAAAGGCTTTTAAAAAGATTAAAAAGACATTCCTTTAAAAAGGCATAAAAAGTTAAATGAGTACAAGAACATATGTAACCTATTGAAGGGACATCGTGTGTTATAGGGTTTATCTTTTTCTCAAAACAGTATCGCACTCTGTCAAAGCATTTGAAGGCAATTTCATTGAGAACCAGCACATCAGTATTGATATTGAGCAATAATTCCCTCCATTTAACATTATCTAGCTTGAAAACATGTAATTCTAATAAGACCCACCTTTATATAATATCATAGAATGACAAAATCCTCTTACTTTAAAGAGACTTTCTCAACAACCTAAAGCACATGATGTACGAACGTGTAATCCGATGCACACTGACATGGTCAAATTGCAAAGTTTCTTCAAAAAGCATCAGTAATGCACCTCAAAATCACAAAACACTACAGCCGAAACTCACACTCCCGCCAATGGGCACCACTAGCGATCGCTTGATGACGCGTCATATGACATTTGTAGGTCAACTTTGCGTAGACCGTCGGCTGTCTTGGGAGACTACAACGCCGGCTTGAATTTGCAATAGGATAGGAACGGATTTGAAGCAATTCGAACAAGCGGTACCGGTCCAATTGGCGGCTAGCAAGTTTCTAAGCACTCTCCATAAACACGCACGCAGCCTTTCATCTTAGGCAGGAATTAATTATGAACTACTTGACCGTTCGGTTTCGGGGGCCTTTGTTCCCCCCCCGAGTGACCCTTTCGATAACCTAACGGGGGAAGTCAAGTTTAGACTTTCTCGGTTTCAGTGGGAGGATTTGGGTATGATTTCATGAATCAAGCATTTCGGTAAGCACCTCGGTGGGTAGTTTCGAGAAATCGAAAAGTTAGCCCTGATCGGCCTGACATTGAGATTTGGCGCTGTGAATTAAGCGGGATTTTTGATGGGTGAAAAATGGTGGACTCCCGTCCAGATGATTGATGAGCTTGATTGAATTATGAGCATATTTTAACACACATAAGCAGCGAGTAAAGTTATTGCGAGAGATTTTTCACCTTTCGTTTGCTTATCTTAGTAGAAAGATAAACAGTCGATCATACGCTATGCATCAGTGCATCAGTCATCTTATCGAGAAGCTGATAAAGTCCACTCCGATAGCATTGATCAACCGTTGATTTATGGTTTGGAAAGCGTCATAAAACTAATGGAATGATATCCCCGAAAACATAAATTACCTACATCACTCTCACGTACAACTTAATGTACTCCAACATTACTTCTCCACTGCCTTTAAGTGAACTGAATTTTATCGAGCATTGTGCAACCCTTTTTGGCAGCGAAATGTATTTCCCAAATCAACCAAATGTGCAATATATTTCATAAGATAAAACCGTATGGTGACTGCGTTTTTCCGCCCCACTTGGGTGGCTTTTGCACCGAAACCGCAACCGCTTCTGCAACATCACACGACTTCATGTTTTAATCATAAATACAAGATCCTCCACTATCGACTTCCACCGCTTAAAGCGAATGGTTTCGGCAACCGCTTTGGGGTTGGTGTGGAGTGACTAAAGACGCGAACAAGAAAAAAAAACACACATACGCTCGCGCCCTCCCATTCAACGTACAGCTCCCACGGCAAAGGGAAGCATTTTTGGGTGATTTTGAAACGGTTTTCGTACCGGTTTGACGGTCACACTAACGAACCTGCGAGAGGCGGCTTTTGGGGATCATTACCGCTCCAGCTTGGAACCGAGATTTTGAGCAGGGGAGTGGAAAAGACACCATTCAAGATGAAAAAAATACGCTCACACAGATACACAGCAAGCCATCGGATTTTGGATTAGAGAAAGATAATTTAAATATCAGTCAAGGTTATTCGATGGCAAAGAGAGCGTTCGTCGCTGTGTTGGGAAATAGTTCGAAGTCGTCGGGCGGGCTAGCCAAAACAGATGCTGAACGCACGTGTGAAAGAGCGGAGCTAAGGCCAAATAGTTAGTTCGTTGAACTAGAAACAAAAATAAGGTCTTGTTGTGGTTCTAAGCGTTACGAAAAGTCTCCCATTTTGAACACGGCTGATGCTGACGATGCTTACGACGGGAAGATGTTCTCCAAAAATTCAGCTCCTCAAAAAACCGGCTTTAAAGGACCAACCGGTCCAAAGGGTCACGAGCCATCTTCCCTTGCTTTCATCCTCCTCCTTCGCACGCTCACCTGTGCTTCTGTTTCAAAATAAGGAAAAGTGACAGACCGACTCACCTACATACGGAACACGAAGAACTGGTATCTTTTCCTTTTCACTCGGTCATTGACACAGTTTCAGGCACGCTTCGACCATCCGCAGGGTCTTCCTGTTTTGCTGCCTACGAGCCTTGCGGGCGGACGGTTCCAATCGGTCATCGCCACAACGCCGTCGGTAGGGAAAGATTAAAGAAGATTGAGGATGGAAAGCAGCAGGGCGATGGAAAGGCTAGGTCAGTAGAGAATAAAAAGCTGGATACATTGACACTGAGAACGGGTGGTGGTGGGGGATTCGTTGATGTTCCAAGTTCGTGGAGGGAACAGATTGCTTGAAAACGGGATAGTTTGATAGGTCAAGGACTACCTGTAGGCAAAGGGAATCGACAAGAGGGTTCAAATGTTCGGATAATCCGTCATTCTTGTATCATAGTAATATTTGATTTATTCGGAAGGTGTTTATTAGTGATATTGTTTGAATATTTTATGTGATCTTGTATTGTGTCACTTTTCCTTTATTTTGTACAGTCTCAATACTAGAAAAAATTATTTCATTTTTTTTCAATTGACTCGAGAATAACCGTCAAAGAAACATGCGAGGAGTAATTTCTGTCCGTTACTGTAGCGAAGAAAAGCAAGGTGTTTTTGGAACCCAACGCTAGATGGCGCGCATAAAAATGATCATCATGAGCTTTAAAGCTTTGTCGAAACGATCGCCAGCTAGGTTGGAGCATTTTAACATGGATAATATTTTGCCTCATCTTTGTTTTATGAAGCAATGAAATTTCTTAGCTTTTGCTTTAATAGTTATTTAAGTTTATTCGGGTTTCAGATAATTGTAAGTAATCAATCTCGTTGAGTTGAAACACAGGCAACAGCTAACACGTTTTAACAGGAAGTATAAATAAGACTGTTTGGCTATTTGTTCACACTAAATAAATTTCTTTCTTTCCTCATCGTTGAGGACCTTTTGCCGACAAGAGCACGAATTCGAACTAAAGGTATCGCTTTCTTTATTTATTTGAGTCAAAGTAAGGGGCTAGACGGCTACCTATATTGCCAATTTGAACACGTGTGATTCTAGTATGTATCTCGAGTCACCAAAGCTCCCATTTTGGACGCAATCTGTTCCGCTAAATATTCAATGCTGATCAGTTTTTCGGGGAAAAAATCTGATGATTATCCGCTTATAATTACAATCTATTTTGCTACTATGGAGTGCAAAGATTACGTTTTTGACAGCTTCACTTCCTTTAAAAATAGCGGCATACTTTCCCCAAATGCTCAAATGTAGTTGCATCATTAAAATAATTGAATACTATCATTAAAGTATCAATCAACATGAAGAATGTGTCATATCAAAAGGAAATCAATTACTCTTTGTATGATTACTTAGTCTGATTATGATGATGATGATCAGCTGGAAAGTACTGGACCCGACCTTCATTGACTATTCTAAGCTCATGTACGGTATAACCTTCAATTTTGCTACTTCTACCATACTCTTAGCTTAGGCGAAATTTATCGCCTGGTAGACATTAAGTATTACCCAGCAAAACCTACAGACATAAAGCTACCGAAGTGTAGTTACCATCAGCATTGACTTCTCGTTGGACCTCAGTCTTTCAGTGTACGGCTCAATATTATGCATTTAAAACTCCTCGATGAAGTGAAGCTTTTTTCAAGGTTTATTCACCAATAATTTAATGCTCTCTGAACGCATGTTAAAACAATGGTCACGCGTAGTATCTTACCACTTCCATGCGATTTATTTCGGACGTCAGGTTAACGTACAAGAGAGAACACGCCATACTGGTATTGTCACAAAACATCAAAACTTTTTATTCATCCTTCCTCAATCACTTCTTGAAGGAGACACCTATATTTTTTCTCCACTGTCTCTTTCAATCACTTCACTCAATCCTAAACGGCCATCCGACAAAATAGCGGAACAGCCTCAAACGTATAAAATATTACAAATAAAATAATCTTATGTACTAATGGGACGAAAGGGGAAAAATACTATTTTTGGAAAAAAGGTAAAGGTTTAGGACAAGCTAATGCAGTTACTAGAATCACCTGCAATCTTTGAAGCCACGTGCTACATTTTGTTGAAATGTACGCACAAAAGCTTAGAATAAAGGACCAAGTGAGGGACAGACAGAGAAAGAGAGAGAAAGAGAGAAAAACAAAACAAAACAATTACTAAACAGTGCACTAAATTGCTTTGCTATCACTTGCACAGGCGCGTCTGCCGGTGACGCTTGCGAAACTGTCCTTCCTGCCATTCGCCAAACTCTGCAGAATATATCATATATCATTATTGTGTGTTATTAAACGTTCCTTTGCTTAATCAGTGCGCTTGTTGACAGGTGTTTTAAAGCTATCCCACAAAGTAGCAGAGCCGTGCCTACACAACTAACAAATGAAGATAATTTAACGGAATGTACTAACACCGAGCTCGGACACAGCGCGTAGCTACAGTGTGTGTGTATACTGAAAATTGGATGAAGATGATTGGTTTGGTGCAAGGACAGGAATGGGGTAGTAGCTATATCGAGTAAAACACAAAACAGAGAGCCTAGATATGTACAAGTCTGCCGATAATTATCAACCGGCTTGGAGTTTGTTATAAAAACCACCCCCACGCGGTAGACAAAACCCGACGGAGTGCACATTTTCACCAGGAAAACGTGCGCTAGGTTTATGCTGCCATCAGATTTCACACTCAAACTCGGATATTCGCCGGTTGAAGTACACCATGCCCTGTTCCAGATCTTCGCTAAACCCGCTCACGTCCAGATACTCGGACGTGTTGGAGGTATCGTTGTCCTCCAGCTGCCACTGGCAGAGTGTCCTCGCGAGGCACGTTCGTGCCTCACTGAACGTGGGCCGCTGCCTTGGGTCCTTTCGCCAGGTGCGCTGCATCAGATCGTACAGCTCCGGCCGGCAGTCGGCGGGCACCTCCGGGCGGGCACCATTCGGGACACTCCGGACTACCTCACGGCCCGATAAGCTCGGGTAAGGAGTACAACCTGAAGGAGCGAAGGCATTGATTAGAATGCAATGTCTTAGATGGATTGGAGATACGGAACAGAGCCTTACCTAACGTGGCAATCTCCCACAGCACAATGCCGAATGCCCAGACGTCCGTTTCGCGGGAAAAGATGTGATACTGCAGCGCTTCCGGTGCCATCCAGCGGATCGGCAGCGCTGGCCGGCTCTTCGTATCATGCCCGTGACTATTGCTATGTCCACCGCCACTTCCACCACCTCCAGCACCGCCACCACCACCACCACCATGCCGTCCATGGGACGCATGATCGTGGCCATGGCTGTGATGCCTACCGATGCCGAACGATCGCGCACTGAGGTCAAACTTGAACCGCGACTCGCTGTGCTGGTGGCTGCGGGGCATTCGGATTTGGGCGTGCGACGATTTCACCTTCTCCAGATCGATCGACATACCAAAGTCGCAGATCTTGCAGATACCGTTGTGGTCGAGGAGCACGTTCCGCGCGGCCAAATCACGATGTACGATCTGAACAAAAAAAGAAGCGGAAAACGGTTGAACAATCTGAATCTCGGAACACCGCACAGGCTACTCGTTACCTTCTTCTCCGAAATGTACTCCATGCCGCGGGCAATATCATGGGCAAAGCCGGTCAATCGCCTCGGTGACAGTGGCATGATCGGTGGTCGATTGTTGTGCACCGATGGGGCGAGCCCGTTGACAGCACCGCGGGCCGCACGTAGCAGTGATAGCAATCGGCCACGCATTGCATACTCCATGATCAGCAGCTGAGGATCTGTGTGGAGAAAAAGCGAAAGGGAAAGTGCATTAGACGTTGCTCGGGGAAGCGTACCATGGGGCGACTCCTCCACAAACCTTGCTCCAGGCAAGCACCGAGCAGCGTCACCACGTTCGGGTGCGAGCCCAGCTTGCGCATAATCTCAGCCTCCGCCTTCAGATCACCGTGCCCGTTGTCGCTCCGTTCCGTCTTTACCGCCACAATGCGTGTCGTCCCAAGATGGCCCGCCAGATCGTCCGCTTCCGCCTTCCACACCTGCCCAAAGTTACCCTCCCCGAGCAGGGATTTGAAGCGCAAATTGCCCCGATTAAAATCATGCTCCGTCATGATCGATTCATCCGTTGCGCTGGAGGTGTCGGACTGTTCCAACCGCACCACCGGGCTGATCGGTGGCTGACCGTCCGGGATGTAGCGTTCCAGATCGTGGGACACTTTGTTCTCCCGGTTAAACACGGTCGCTTTGAGCACGTACAGCACGATGATGACGATTGGCAGCATGCCCAGCCCGGCCAGCACAAAGGTGGCCGTGTTCATCTTGCGCATCTCGATCACGACGTCACTGTTGTGGTGAAGTAGCACACCGTCGAACGAGACGGCCGGTTTCTTCGTGCCGGAACTGTGATCTACCGGGGGTGGTGAGGTGAAGGCGAGCGAAAGGTCCAGGTTGGGTGGCGTGCGAGTGGAGAGCACCGGGCCGGCTAGTTTCGGGAAGATGTGCGAAAGGATGGGGTTAAATCCGGCTTCCGTTCCGTTCGGTGGAGGTGCTGCATCAGGGGGACTAGGCCGGAGACCGGTGAAGATGGCGACCGTTCGGTGTTCCGGGGGGCTGGTGGTGGTCGTCGGACGCGTTGGTTTCGGTGGGGAGGCGACCGTTGGAGGAGCCGAAGGTCGGAAGTGTCGGGAGGTGGTTGTCCGCACGTACACGGAAGGCGTTGCTGAAGGTACGGCCGGCGTTACGGGAGCTTCCGTGGAACTTGTTGAAGCGAACGATCCTTCCGTTGTTGGTTTGGAGGTTAGAATAAGAATCGTCGTTGGAGGTTCCGTTTCTTCCTCCACAGGTTGCTCCGTAGTAGTGGATGTGGTTGTCGTGGTGGTGGTCGTAGTAGTAGTTCGTGGAGTTGTACTCGTTCGGGTCGTTGTGGAACGACTGACAGGAACGTAGACGCGCGTATTAAGTCGCGATCGTGCGGGAGCTGGTGCCATCGTGCTGGTAGTCGTCGGTTGCACTGTACTAGTCGTGGTCGTCATCGTCGTCGTCATCTCCGTCGTAGTCGGCGTGGAAAGGTTCCGGAAGATTTGATTAATATCCGGCAGGGACACAAGATTTCTCGGTGTATCGTAGTCTTCATCGAAGGTGGGCACGGATGTCGTCGGTATAGGATCTTCCGTTGCTTCCTGAAGATTAACGATCTGGGCGTGCGTTTCGAAGCTACTGAGCGGTCGATAGAAGTCTTCCGGTGTGGCATCGTCCGGATAGTTGATGATGAGCTTGGAAATGCCAGAGCTCAACCCGGACCCGTACAGTGCACCGGGTGAGCCGGCGTACTCATCCAGCAGGGTTTTGTGATTGCTTGGGAGCTCTGTTGTCGTGAGAGGACTACTTTCCACGGGTTCCACATACGAAGACTTCCCAATGGCGTTGGTCGTCGTTGGAGTGTTGGACTTTGGAATAGCTTCATAAGAGCGCGTGTCCGGGTCTGTACGGTTCGGTGTGGTAAAGTTTGCACTGCGCGAAAACACCTGCTTTTCATCCTCGTCATTGCCGTCGGAGAGATTGCTCAGCGCAATCATTGAATTCGTAAGAGCATCCGAATGTACGGGAGCACCTTCAGGCTGTAAACTGCTGTAAGGAATGGTCGATGGATAAACAGTTGAAGTAATGCTCGCTGCTGTCGTCGTCGTTGTCGTCGTCGTAGTGAGAGGCAATGATCCACCCCGTCGCAGGTAATTGTTGAGCGCGACAACGTTTCGTGACTGATAGCGATTCGACCAGAACTTGCTCTTCTCCGTCGACGGTTTGATACCGTCGTTCATCTCGCCCAGCACATCCTCCTTCAGCTTGTTCAGATGTGTGCGGCGTGTGTTGATCACCTGATTCCGCGCATCCAGGCCCGCCTTGTGATGGGCGGGCAGTAGCTTCTGCCCGAAGTATTGGTACGGGATGAGATCGCTTTCCTCGACCGACCGTTCCGTCGACAGCGGTGGAAAGGTTTTGCGATCGCGCATACGCTTACCGCGCGTCTCGAGGTAGAGACTTCGGGCGCCGGTGTGAAGTGTTGTCGTCGGGCTGGACGTGATCGGTGCCGCGCTGGTGGCCGCCGCACCCTTTGCCGAGGTAAGCTTGGTAATTTCGAGCGATTTGTTACCGATCGGCGCTGGTACGATGCCGATGAAGTTGTTCGTCTCTTTGGCTAGCTTGATGGTTGCGCCCGTCTGCTGGAGTGCGATCTTGCCCGTGCGCGGATTCACCACGTACATGCCGTGGATGGATTCGTCCGTGTCGAGAAACTCATCCACCGGGGCGATGCGGCTTGATGATGAAGATGAGGACGACGACGAGCTGACCGGTACGATCAGGTTCGATTCGGGCGTGCTGCTGTCTTCGACCAGATTGCCCGCGACGCTCGCCTGCTGCCGAGCCTTCAGGGCGGAAGAGGATGATGGATGGTGGTACTCCTTGCGCCACCGGTCGCGGGACAGCGCGGTGCGCCGGGCTTGCAAAACCGACATCAGCTTATTGTCCCGATTAGTCATCCTGCGCTTGGTCATTGCCGTGGCCGGCGTTGCCGTCGTGATCGTCGTCGTCGCTGTGGACGCCGTTGCGGTTCCCTCGGTGGAGGCCACCGTTGCTGTGACAGTCGTACCTGCAAACATACACAAATGGGAAACGAAACAACATGTCAGAAGAAAAGTAAGCCATTAAACCACTATCTCTCTCTTTCTCTATCTCTCGTTCTCTTACTCTCGGTTTGAGCACTAATTTGAAACAGCAATTTAGAGTGCGGTCAATCAGTGCCGACGGGTTGGAGTCAGCGATCCGTCTCCATACACAACATTTTGCATACCCCCAACGGTGCGAGGTTCATTTTCTATCTGTCCAATCTGCCGATCGCAGTATGATCGATTGATCGATTGGCGAGGCACCCCGACCCGGGGGCTCGATTAAAGCGAAACGAATCGATCAGCAGCGGGAGAGCAGTCAGCATGTGTGCACACACACAAATACACACACACGCTCGGGAATTAGGTAACTTCCTCTAGTCATCAGTCACTCGTCGGTCTGTGACGGGCGAAATTGTCACTCAGCCGCCATTTGCAGCCGCGGTTTGCAATCGATCGAATGAGGGGTCAACAGAAGTAAAGAGATTTGCAAGCGAACTCTGCTGGACGTTGCGAGTTCTGCGGCAGTGGCAATACGTCAACAACATCATCGGCAGGTGCTAATCTAGCAGCATTGCGACACTGAAGGCCACACTAAGGAGGGCACATCGTTGGCAGTTGGCCGCGCGTACAGAGCGGAAAGGTTGGTCAATTAAAATCTGCTACCTCCTCTAGACTGAGCGGCTGATTTATTGAGCAGAGTTCCAGTTGATCGATGAAGATTCGTTTTAGACCACTGGGATGTCATAAGCTGACCTCGGGCAGATGAGGCAAGAGCTGACCCGTGGAAGGGCTAGTGTGTTCTATTGTTTCTTAAGAATAAATTACATAGCGCAGCTACGGTACACGCTGCACGTTTGCTGATGTGCTGGCGAAGCTCCAACGCTCACAAACAGTGGACACAAATTGTAGGCTTTAACGTTCTGATCACCCTACCTTCGCTGTAACCGTGTGAAATACATTAAACTTCTCGACAAGCTTAACGCTAGATCCATCTTCATCACTATCATGAAGATGGTGGCGTGTACGTTGGGGATGTACGATTATCGTTGAGTTGATTAGCTCTATCGGGGCAATGATTTGAATAAGTATGCGCCGAAAACCAAAAACGGTGTCAGGGGTGAAGGCTTGTTTGCCGGCGGCTTCATATCCCTGACCTGTGGCCGGGAGCCGATCGTAGTAATTGGTTGTTCCGTGTCTTCTCACGCTGTGGGCTTGAGTGGGCGCTTCGGAGTAGCGATGAGTTTGGCCGATGAAGTTTGGAGGATGTGAAGCGGGTCAATGGTCAATAGCGTACGGTGGAAGGTTTGGCTGAAAGATGGCGACACGATGGTACAGCGGTGAAGTTGGAGGAATAATGCCATACTTGGAGATTTTAGGAAACGATTCGATATCCAGTGTCGAGATACATACTTTCGACATTTTAGCAGTCCGGTTGTGCCCACTTTGGACAAATATCAATTATACTACTAAACCCTGGATCAATTACAAAAAGGGCCCTTTGTACTGACGATGATGATTCATACAAATGGATTTTTTCACAGTAATCAGTAATATTTTGGAATAAACTAGGCTCTAAGCAATCTTAATTTAAAAATATCGCGTTCCAGCCTTATACCTAGTGATTAGTGAATATTCATCGTTAACATGGACTTCGAGGTCCATAGGTGCGATAGACAATTCCGGAATGTGGCTTGAGTTATGTCAAATTCGAACAAATCATCGACCGATTAGTAAATGACCTTGGTGAATTAAGTTTTTTGGCAAATAGGAATTGTTTTTTTAGTGAAATATATTGCCAAGAAATCGAAAGTCTGTAACGAAAAGTGACTCAATATGAAGATCTATTTCTTCGCCAGGCAAGCTCTTTTATGGTTGCAGAAATCCCAGTTAACCCAATGATTTGTGGGTCCGTTTTGAATTTCAGTTTAGCCCAAAACAGACCAATTTCCATTGAATTAAATTGAAGATATAGAAATAATTCAATTACTACATTACTAAACCAAAAGAAGATTAGTTCAACGTTATTCATTAGGACCTAGACTCCATCAAAAGATAGAGAGCAAAAAATACGTCATTTCTTGTATTAAGATAAGGATCTAATCTTTATCGAAACTAGGCAATCACAAAACATACAAATGGTACAACAAATTAAACATCTCAAAGACATCTCTAGGTCACCATCACTAAAAGATTCGGGGTTTATTAGTACATAGCATGTATTGATTCCAGGAAGTTCGTATAAAATACCACATCAGCCTTGAGTTATCGCAGCTCGGCAACATGATGCCCTAGCGTACAGCCTTGTCCCTAGCTTACGTTTCCCGCAAGATAACCCGCACCACGCACGTTGAAGTGCAACGACGATAAAACTTGTGATAAGTGGTATAACTTAATCCCAAATTTCATGGAAGTATGATAACGATAATGTGCTCACTAACATTTACACTTTGCTATCGCAACATCAAATCACACCATTAAACCACCTTCCCTTTGGCTTCGCTCTAACTTTAAGTAATTTACTCCGTAAAATAAACACTCGCCAGTGCGTGTGGAAAGCTAACTTTGACGAGGGATCGAATGGAATGGATCTGTTTCGGAATAAATTAAATGCCAAACACATTACCATCGATCTTAAGCTCCCTTTTGAGTGTGGAGAAAGTACACGAGCAGTAACAGAGCAACCGCTCCTTCCCCCCCCCCCTCCCCCTCACTCCCTCATTACTCAACGCTCAATTCCATACGTTTTGTCTGTGCGTCCTAATGTCCGCATAAAAAGTGCACTCAATTTGCTGCACTAAAAATTAATCGACATGTCTCCGGCTGTGGCTGTGGCTCCCGCGGGTACGCTACGCGCGGGAGGGCGAAGTACACAGAGACAAAGTGATCGTGCATGGCGATGACAAGCGCTGGGGCCGTTCGTAGAAACAGGAAGTTTTCGCTACACCGTCAACTCGAGTCACCCCGACCGACTCCTCCTAATCTCTTGGACTGTAAGGCGGGCGCGTGTTTCTTACGCAAGTCGTTCGCACGCACCCCGGCAGCGTGCAGATGTCGCGCGGAGACGCTTTTTCCCACAAACACACACACACACACACACACACAAAGCTCCATGGAGCGCAGTTTTCCCATACGCGTGCTCCGCTTTACGTAATTCCATCGGCAAGGGAGCGGGAAGGAACGCCGGCAAAGGCTTGGGAATGTCACGAGCTGCACGGTACAAGCGGCGAGATGATGCTGCTGCTGGATGGTCACATCTGTCATCGGTTCCCAGCGGTCGATGGCAACACGCACACAGGGGGGGGGGAGACAACACTACCAGGGTACCAACGTCACCGCAATGGTCAGTGAAATCGTTCGCATAGGCCCATAGGCTCAACATCTTCACGGCGTGCAAACGGCAACGACGGTGCACGCCAAAAGGTGCGCAGCAAACATGGAATCTTTCACGTAGCAGGCTGCCGTGTGTGCGTGTGTGTTTGTTTTTTCTCTCTCACTACAGTAGGAAATGGAGAACGTTTCGATTTCGCACTTCCCCTTTTATGCCACAGCATAGCAGCATTTTGTTTGGACGTACTGCTGCTACCGCTGGGCAGTTGCGAACGAACGCAGTAGCATCGATGCTTTCGCATGCATTCCTTAGGGCGATGCGTAAACGGAGGAGATTCAATAACGATGTACGATGCTGCGATCAGGCTTCCGATGGGTCAATTAATTTGTTTTATTACGTGGAAAAATGTGCTGATGGAGGTAAAGGTGGTGCTGAAGCATGAAGAAAGCACTCTTCAGGGTGGTTGCAAGCGGGATTAAATGTTTAATTAAAGATGCAATCAGCTGGTTGAAAAAAGGATTTGCACTGCTTTATGATAGTGCTTGGGTAAATCTGTGCTGAGCTTTGAGGGCTTTTATGTGGAGAAAATGTACGTGATTTAAAGATTAATTAGAGGAAGGCTAAGGCCTTTAATTACAGGGGATAGGCTGACCTATTATATAATGACGATAACAATGAAGTACAATATTCATGTTTTAATTGTTTTTTTTTCAATTTGCACGTAAGAGAAGATGATTGACGATTGATCAAAAAGCGTAACTTTAAGACTTGTGGAAAGAATAAAATAATTTTGATTTTAATCAATTGGTTTGCAATTCCAATGCTCAAGGCATTGTAAAGTTAATATGTGTACATTAATATTTTTACATTTTAAAATGTCTTCTTCTTCTCCTACGTTGGCTCAACAACTGTTGTCGGTCAAGGCCTGCCTGTGCCTGTCAAGCCTGTGGGCTTGGCTTTCAGTGACTAAATGATTTTCCCCCATAGCAGGATAGTCAGTCCTACGTATGGCGGCACGGTCCATTTGGGGATTGAATCCAGGACGGGCATGTTGTTAAGTCGTACGAGTTGACGACTGTACTACGAGACCGGCTACATTGTAAAAGATACAAGACATAATATGAAGTTTGATGCATAAAGCGGTAGATAATTGTGTTATCGTAATAAATAAACATGCTTCTTAGTATTATGAGCTTATGTCATATGTTTTATGATTATGTTTCCATTTTAAATTTTCTACATTGACATATAAATGTTATTTATGCAAGGAATATCTCAAAATTATCTCATTTTTTGCATTGCACATAATTAATTACCTTTTTTTTTTTAATACAGGCAAAAATAGAAAAATACACTTTAATGCTACCTATTTTGCATCTCAAGAAGCGTTCAAAAGAAATCCTATTTATTTATCATATAATACATTCATTACTGGTCTAGTGCTGGGAAAAATGAAGATTTTGCCGGAATCGATCCCGGCTAGCTCCGAAGTTTTCTGGAATCGATTAGGATAGTAGGTCTGGAATCAGTTTCCGGAATCGATTCTGGAATTGGCTCTGGAATCGGTTCCAGAATCGGTTACGGAATTAGATTCGGAAAAAAAATCGGCTCCGGCATCGGAATTAGCTCCAAAATCAGAATTAGCTTCGAAACAGAGTCGGTTTCGACATCTCCATAGGAATAGGCGTTTGACTCCAATAATGCTAAGTATTGGTAGCCGCAAAAAAAAAAAAAAAAAAAAATAAACATTTACTTGCAAACGATCCATTCTCAAAGAGATTCTCGGACTGATTTCGATTCTGCAACTTCTTATTTCAATTCCAGAACTAATTCTCTTCCCGGAGATAATTTCATTTCTGGAGTCAATCCTGATTCCATTACCGGAGCAAATTGTGATTCCCAGGTCGATTCCTATACCGAAGCCAATTCTGATTCCGGAGCCGACTTCGGAATCGATTCTGATCCCGAAATCCATTCCGGAATCGACTTCGGAAGCTGCTCCGGAACCGGCTCCGGAATCGGTTCCAGAAACGACTCCGAATTGGCTCCGGAATTGACTCCGAAATCGGAATCCATCCAGCATCAAAATCGGCTCCGGAATTGATTCTGAACACTGAATCGGAATCGAGTAGGTCCGATTCCGAGCACCCACCACTACACTGCTCATATTTTATCTCGTATGCAACCATAGCCATTGTTAATTTGATTGTTTTTTTTCTCTTCTCTCTTGTTCATAATTTTCCTAGTTCAACAATCTTAAATCTTTGTGGTTGTTACCCCACCGCGAACGACACATAACCGGCGCGTGGTGCCTTTTGCGTACGGAACCGATTTTTCGCATAACGCATGTGGTACGTTCGTCCTCCACGCAACGGTGTGGTTTGCCATTTTGTTGACTCTTTCGCAAGCTGCAGTGTGTTTGTCTGTGTATGTGTGGTAGAAGTGGCAGAGCACCTGGGGGGTAGGTGAACTATTCTCATCTCGAAGCTTCTCACGGCCCACACCACGGGGAGTGGGAGCAGGAGTGACAATCGCAAGTGTGCATTCTCTCATATTTCACTCGCGTAACTGCAGCGACGGCATAATCTCCCAGCGGGCAACAAAAACACAATGCCTCCACAATGCACCCGAAGCATACTCGAGCTGCACTTTGCACCCATCGACGGTGTGGTGCATCGTTGCATAGAGGTGCATGTGCTGTGCTTGTGTGCGTGCGCATAAAATTGCAGCCACCTAGACAAACAGTATGCACTTGTTGCCGGTCCGGGATTTCCTTCCTTTGCGGACCACCACCACTTCGCGCGCACAACAATCGCATCGCGTGAGGTGTGCAACCTGACGGCAACGGCCGGCAACGTACCAACATCATAATTAGCCAGGAAGCACGGTCCGCCGAAGTGGTCTGCGCACACAGGAATCCGGCCTACACGGAGGGCAAACAGCTGATTTCCATCTCCCATCAACAAATCCTTCAATGGGTTAGTAACACACCCTCGGCCGGCGGGTAATTTCAACCCGAAAGGGTCTAAAGATTTCCTCAATTTATGTGTCAAAGTGTTTTTTTTTGTTGCCATCGTTCATTTCATTATCGAGACAGACGGGAAGCGCGATTCTTCCGACCAGGCGCGAGGTCTCCGCAGCCCCGCGCGATGCCTATAATATCGGTTATTATCTAGAGAAACATGTTACGACATTATCGCACATGCTTTGAAGTGAGATACGGTGGCAGCTGTGCACTTTCGGCCCGCGGTGTCCGAAACAGTGTGTGCTCCTGTCAATGCGGACTGAGGGATACAAATAAAATAGATACAACCAAACCCAAAGTCATCATCGTCACCACGACAAACTGGTGCAACCGGCCGGAGGAAGGAAATAGAAAGTCGGACCCCCGACGGACGGAGTGTCCCTGTTTTTTTTTCGGTGTTCCTCTGATGTTGACATCGTGTTACGCAAACGCGGGCGAGCGATTGAGGAAGCGATTGATTGGAAATGATTGGTTTTATCGGTTCAGGTTCAGGTTGGGGACTGGTTGAAACATCAAATCGTGAGGTAATTTATGCATGTCAATATTTGAATACATTGATTGAAGAGTGTCGTTAAGTAATTTTGTGGTTTTTGAATAATTTGTTGAACAAAAATATAGCTTATTCAATGGATACGTGTGTAACAATCTGTCTTTGAATTGATTGAGCTAAAACAAGTAGCTGCTGACTTCTGAATAATGCTATTGGTGGCGTTATTTTATCCATTTTTCAAATCTTTTTCATTATCTTTACTAAGTTACTACACTGTAAATAGTCTCGCAGACTTAATGTCTGGTATGTATGACTAGTCAGTATGACTGGATGTAAAAAGTATGCCAAATCGCAGTTGAAAAGTTGAAAATTCCCTAAAAAGCAGATTTTATTTCATTTGTTTTTCATTATGAATTGGTAAATTAGTTTTTAATTACCGAAAAACTTAGCTCACATCTAAAACCACATCATCTTCACACCTTGAAGGACCCATAACAACCCATTCCTCTGTGCCATCGACACACACACATAGTTTATGCCCTTGGGCATGATATTGGCTAATGAGTTTTCCTTTAACCTCATCTGTCCCTAGCGTGCCGGCAAGAAGGTCAGTCCCTGTCACCAAGCACGAAACAGCAATGACGAGTTAATTCAATTCCAAAATTTTCATCAACACAACTCAGCCGGAGTGTTACGGAGGTAGCAAAAATCATCCGCAACAGGCTACCGTTCAGCATAGAAAAACCGGCCATTTCCATTGGCAGCTCACGCATGGACACGCAACCGTAAGGCGAGCATAAAACGCAATCATGCGTGCGTCCCTGGGACAGCATAAATCAATTAAATCGACCGATCGTCGGCTTCGAGTTTATGACAAATCGTGCACTTTGGGTCGTTTTTGGAGAGAACCCCGTCCATCCTCTCTACCATCGGTTCTGCCCCGCTCACGCCAGCAACTCCAACGTGTTGAAAGTCCTAGCGAAACAGGCCCAATCTGGGTGGCTAACGTGATGGATCCGGGTGGCTTTTTTTGGGGGGGGGAGGGAGCTGCTCGGAAAGGTCAAACCTCGCGAAACATTCGTCAGTGACCAACACGACACCGAGAGCAGCAGAGGTGAAAGGAAGGAAGGAAGAAGCAAACAAAAAAGGGGCCCCAGTTTACTGACTGGCATGTGAGATTGATCTGGTTTTTAACCGTTTCTCTGGCAGTTGGAATGCCATGAGTTGCGGACGGTTTCGGTGGCTCTTAAGCCATCCTTCCCACTCTTTCTCCACTGCCATTGCGGGGAAGGAGAGTGAGGGGCAAACAAAATCTAGCACTATGAGCGCTTTTCCATCTCGTGCGATCAAATTTTTCTGTGTCGATTTCTGGGCGCTCGAAGTGGGCAAATCAAAATGGGATCATATTTTGCAGCGTCTCGTTGGTCTTTCGTTGAACAGTTGAGAGATTGATTTTTGAGACAAAAAAGGGGATTGTGCGGTGGTAAAACATCACCATTAAAATGGCGACCTAGATGGGGGCGTACGATTGATGTCATGAAGCGCAACTCGTGACGCGCATGGTACGATGACGCATAGATTAGGGCGAAGATAACACATTTGTAGCACTGCTTCCCCGGAATGCGTTTTGCGGGTGAGTTTTGATAAACGAAAGAAGATAAGTTTGTTTTGTGCTGCTGTATCTGCCGGGTTTGAAAGTCGTGATAGGGTAATGCCTGTTTTGCTTTCGTTTATCGGCACAGTGCGGCGGCTGCACTGCGTAGATACTAAGGCAGGTAGATAACCAAGCACAAGGTATGATGCGAAAAATATGATGTTTTATTTCTTCTTTTCAGTCTTGTTGGTAAATGTATTTAACGCATTTTGAATGAAAATAATTTAAGTGTTTTATTTACTATTGATATTTTCTGACAGTTTCTTCCACAGCAATAAATTCGGAACTTTCCCTTCGAAACAAAATCCAAGACGAAGACGCCAATTTGCTGAGAAATTGATGCCTCAATCGCAAATATTTGATGTAAACATCCACAAATTGGTAATATAGTGTTGAAATATAGTGAAAAAAATGAAATTGTGTAGATTATTCCACATTATTTTACCTTACTATTCACAGCAGAGAATTATTTCATTTAGAGTATTAATAACAGAGATTGCTAAAGCCATTAAACTCCAATTTACACACGTTTAGTTCAAAAAACAAAACAAAAAAAAACTGAAAATCGGTACGCTTCCATAAAGCATTGCAAAAGCATCATTTTCTACCATCTTTCACCTTCAAATCTTCACCAAATAAACTCTTCACCGATCGATTTTCGGACCTTAAAAAAGCCTAAAAAACACCCACCAAAAAATCGCTCAAGATCGCACGCTGCTGTGCCATCGCCAAGGTTGCTTTCCACGCCAAGGCGCTTGTGCTTTCCACGGCAGCCTCCCAATCTCACCCTCCCCCGCTTCACCGACAACCCTGCCCCCCATCCATTTCTCGTGGCATACAATTGAATGTAATGCGAAAAGCAGAGATGATGCTCAATGATGGGTGGTTCGAGGGCGTCATTAGCATAAAATTGTTGATTATTATATGCTGCCGCAACGGTGGAACGGTCACGCGCACGATTATAATTTTAGCTTTCCACCCACCACAAGACACAAACACACACACACACACATACATGCTGGATTTTTTGCTTTGCCAAACGGCAGAGTCTGATGACAGTGACACGGCAGAGAACGGAAAGCCTGCGGAGGAACCAGTAGGTGGTGTTTAATGTTTAATAAAAGTTTAGCAACAAATTATGACGTGTGGAAACTTCCACCAACCGACCCACCCTTTCGAGATGAAACACGAAGGGAAAAGAGGAAAGGATGTGCCACACGTCGGTGGCTGGCTCGAGATCTAGCCGAAGGAGATAAACACACACCCGATCGTTTGTTCGTGTCGCTTCTCTTCACTCTGCCGCCGGTTTTTGCATTTTTGCAGCAAAGCCCCGGGGAAGGAAATTGCATTTTGCGTGGTAATGATTTCACACCTATCATTGTGAGCCGTTTGCACCGTGGTGCATTAGTGTGCACGAGCCGCTGGCACCGTTGATCCGATAATGCCGCACTAAAACGGGCCGCGGGAAATGACGACAGCGGTGGCGTGTGTTGTTGTTTTGCGAAATTGCCGCTTTTTTTTAACAAACATAAAACAACAGCAATAGCAACGTCCGGTGGGTGGTGTAGGAGGCCCGCTTGGCACGGTATCACACAACGATCGCGATCGAGGCAGACACACAGGCCTGCTTTGGGGGAGGAAATTACGATAATGTCTTGATCGCTAAACGGGCCGGGACAGTGTTTACGGCTGCGGATTGTCTTTGGATTTCGTTTGACAGATCGCACTGGAAAGCGCTCTGAGGTTTTTAACATGTCTACGGAAAAATAAACCATTTAAATCACTGCTCAAACGGGAACGTTTCGAAAAGGAAAGTAAAATTAATTGCATCCGTATCGCACACCCATTCGATGCGTCGAGCCCCATTCGAAACCGGTTTTAAAAGGGATGGTCGGTACGCAACAGAATGCAAAGCACGGAATTGGGCTTTGAGCCCTCTTTCCTCCATTTCTTTCACGCCATTCGACCCAGAACGATCAGGATCAGTGGGTCAACCGATCGGGGCGGCCCCGGAAGGTTCGGCGTGTTTTGGTTGAGCTTTATGGGATTTTTTTTTTATTTTGTCGTGCGGTATTCGCCTTTTTTATGTATCGGTTTTTGTGCCGTCTTTTCGCTCACGGTCACTAAAGGCCGAAGGGTTTCCGGGGACGCGTGAAATTGGGCCAGGGCGCAGAAAGTGATTGATTTGTTGGATTGTTGCGGGAGAAATTGTACTTTTTTTTGTGTGGTGTGTATGCCACACGATTGCTTCGCCTTAGTACGCTGTTCGTGGTCAATGTCACCAAACGGGAGATCAGTGGGAGGGCGAGAAAAGTAAAAGCATGACGAAAAGGCTTTAATGCAGCAAAAGCTACGAGTTGACTACGGTAATTGAGGTGTGAAAGTATTAGTTTTGTACGACAAGCCATGCTACGCTCATTTGAGTTAAGCGGAGACTTGATGATAAACAAATACTTTCTCTTGCCTTTTGTGGTTGCTAATTAAACTTTGTATAATTGTTTAGTCAGGAGGGAAATTGATTGACACTAGTTAGGGTATTGCTGTGTTTAACATTCTCTTGAAAAACGCTTTTAGTGTATAACTCAACATTAAAGGTTGATTGGATGAGTTTAGGATCAATTCCAAAACCAATATAGATGCGAGACCTATTCCAACATCAGTATGGATTTGGAATTAGTAATAATTAGTACCATCAATTTCAAGACCCTGTGAGCACCAATACCAATAGCGTGCGAACAAACGGCGTCCACCCAACCAGCAAAACCGAAGCTATTGGAAAACTTTCCTGTGTGCCAAAGCGAGAGAGCATGTCTTCTTTCTCTAGATTTTGGACGGCACAACGCCGATCGTGTGGCCTATGAACGAAAAACGGGAGAAGGGGAAACCGATATCCTTCGAGTGACACACACGCATGCATCTGCATGCGTATTCCGCTAAACCGAGACTACACATCTCTCTCGATCTCCCATGATTTTTCTGCAATCGCGCTCATCCGGACTTTTTCATGATTTTGTATGACTTCGGCTGTTTTGGACTACGCGTGTAGGCGCTCGCATAAAGGCTCTGGTTCCAACACCGTTATGGGTACATGATCAGTTCTAGTATCAAAATAGATTCCGGATCAATTTCAACACCGGTTTGGCTCCAGGATCAGATGATCATTTTCAAAACCACTGTTGGTTCAAGATCGGATCCAAGGACAACATAGGCGCGGGCCCTATTCCAGCATTAGTGTAGGCTCGGAATTGCATTCAGGACCTTTATAAGTTTACAATAAGTTCTAGGACCCTGTGTGGATTTTGGATCCGATCCAGGGTCAATTCAGCTCCTGCTCAGTTTTGATATTAGTTTTAGCTTCAGCTCCAATACCAGTATAGTATGCGAATTCATTTCAGAAATGTTATGGGTGCTGGATCAGTTCTAAGACCGTTATGGGTTCAATATTAGTTCAAGGATGAATATAGATTCCGGATAAGTTTCAATGCCGTTCTGGACTTAAAATAAATTTCTCGATCAACATCCATTACCACCATTAGGTCCAGGAGTTATATGTGTCTATGCTCAGGTTCAGCACCGTAATGAGTTTCAGGAGGCTCAAATCCAATACTTATATTAATGATCGGATCGAGTTTAAACACCAGTATCAGCTACTACTCCGAATTCAGGATAGTTTAATTCCTTATCAATGATAATAAGGATGCTGGACTCATGCCCCACCAAGAAGGTGTTCGACAGCGATTCTCAGTTCGGCATTAAACGCAGGGGAGTACAGCGATCTCGATGGCTGGATCACGTTAAGCGAGACCTGTAGGAGATCGGGTGTCTTCATGGCTGGAAGGCTGCAGCCAGAGGCCGATCATCCTGGAGAATGATTTGTGACCGGACCATGTCACACTCTATCGTGAGCAGGCCAACAAGATAAAGAGGGAGATTAATGGGAATAAACCACCATTAGTTTATGAATCTGTTTAAGAATCGGTATCTATTCCCAAACAGATATCGGTAAGGCATCACCTTCTAGTGACATTAATACATAATTTTAGCTCTTTTTGGGGTTAGAAGGAATTGTCTAGATAGGCCGTATTGCTGTATATTTTGGCTCTTTGTGCCTTAAAATCTGCCAGATGATTATACATATCTTGAAGACTTCATGTTGACGAAAAACTCCACGCAAGGAATGAGTGACCTTGACCATTAAAAATGCTCTGACCATGTCGCTAGCATTAATTTGTATAACTTTGATCGAGCCAATAAATAATAAAAGAAGGATCACGTTACGAAATCACGAATATAACAGTATAATATAATAAATCTTTGGTTTGTATGTAAATCTCATTATAACACCGAACTATATTAAAAATTAACACATTTAGTTCCAAACAAATAAACGACCACTATTCCATGTTTGCTTTGTGACATAAATCACACCCCATCTACATCGCTTATGTGTCGCCATTGCGTAATTGTGCAACAAATTCGATGCATCGCCCGTAGGGAGGCAAACACCCTGGGGTGTGCATCTACCAAACAACGAATCCTCCCCTCCCACCATTCACTGTGCCTAGCTTTTCGTGATCATCAAGCCCTTTGACCCACAAAAACAAAGCAACTGGCAGAAGAAGAAGGAGAAAAAAACGACAAAATCAAAACGTCACCCACCAGCGAGCTCCAGCGCGCCAATCGCTAATTTCCCGTCGATGGCAGCATGCGAAAAAGCAAGCAGCAACGACCTGCTGCACCATCAGCATAACACATTGCCCAAGCCCAACATCCTCCCTTTGGCACTTGCCACCGACCTCCACCCCCTTCCCATACTGTGCACTCCGAACCTGAGCGGGGCACCCCATTACGTAAGCTCATCTTCCGCACTCGGAGCATCAATCTCGATGGTAAGACCAAGAGAAACTTCGCCACCGGAGTGTGGCGTGTGTGTGTGTGTGTGCATGCATGGGCCCTGTACATTTATTCACCATAGGGCTCCGATCGCTGGTGCTCCGCTCCTTAGCGCACCGTTGGACGTCCGAGCGTCGCGGACTCGTTCGTTGCGGTTGCGGCAAAAATGGCAACCCCATCTCGTTAGATCTGCTTTCAGCCGGGGGGGAGGAGGATTAGGAGGTAGAGGATGGTCACAAAACAACCAACGGCGTTTACTAGTCTAACGAAAGCCGGGCCTTACAGTGCGCAATGCACCACACTGGGGTGGTAAATTAAATTTTCTCATACACTCACTCCGCCGGCCACAGTTTTCCCTGGCAGCGATCCAACGATTGTTTGAGTCGGCCTCCCCCCCCCCAAACACTGGCACCCTACAGTGGACCATCATTTTGGACCATCATCTCCCGTAGCAGGGTTGAGCGGGGCATACCGCCGCATGTTAATGCGCTCTTCGGTGCAACTTCTTGCTGGGATGGCGGCGCCGGTTCTCGAGGTTTTGTACCCACACGACACACGACGACCACAAGCCACGCGTATCGTTTGACGTTCAGAAGATGGAGGGGAAGAAGGGTGTTGCTATTACATATTGCTTTTGGCGCGAGAGCTGCTGACCCTTCTTACCGTTGCCGGGCCGTTCTGGTTGAGCACATTTCTAGTGCAAAGGGAATGGTAGTATATCTGTCAAGTGTTCCCACGAGTTCCTTTTTTTTGTTTCACATCTGATGTTGATGGTGTGATGCTTTTTCTTTTGCATACTGCAGTCGTTGTTATGCATGCACTTCGATGTCCGCATGGGGATGCAGGGTGATGTGTGCGTCACCATGTTACAATTGTAACAGCAGCCGAAGTTCAATGCAAAATGTATATCGGTTGACAGTGTGTTTCAATTGTTTTTCTTTAGCTACACCATTTTTAGAGCGGCGATTAGTTTCAAAAAACTATCAGAACTATTATAACTATTATTCAAACAAATTGGAATGAAGAGTAAGGCAGCAAACAACTTAAACACATATGTGAGAAAAACAACATTTCAGTTACTCTTTTTTTGGAGATCAAATGCTCTTGAAAATAATAAATGATCAATCTGCTATTTCGTGAGATAGATTACTCTGCTGAATATTAATTCTAATTTGTAAGGGCAAATAAGAAAAGACATATTCATCATGTGATATTCTGCTCTCATTTTGCTTGCTCATAAGTAATACAGGGTTTCCTACGATTTATTGGTCAGTTCCAATGATTTGTTGGTGCGTTCCCACGATTTTTTGATCGTATCCCATAGATTTTTGGTTCGTTCCCATAATTTATTGGTATTTTCCGATTGGATATCAATACAATTGGACCAAAAATTCTGGGAAACGGCCAAAAAATCGTGGGAACGCATCAAAAAAAAAAAAATATGAGAACCCACCAAATATTGATGAGAACCAACCAATACAGGGTTTCCCACGATATATTGGTTGGTTCCCATCAATTTTTGGTGGATTCCCATATTTTTTTGGTGCGTTCCCACGATTTTTTGGTCGTTTCCCAGAATTTTTTGGTCTAATTGTATTGATATCCAATCGGAAAATACCAATAAATTATAGGATCGAACCAAAAATCTATGGGATACAACCAAAAAATCGTGGGAACGCACCAAAAAATCATGGGAACTGACCAATAAATCGTGGGAAACCCTGTAAATCTTGGGAAACCTTTTAAAAAGGTGACTTCAGAATTTACCTCTTGTATTAACTATTAAATTATTTTAAAAAAATAGAGCATTTGCTTTACAAACTCTGGTGAACTCGACACATTCATTTCCTTTTTATACTCTGAAGATATATGTTGATATGTCTGAAGATATGTTTTCTACAGCTAATAACTGTCGCGCGAGACAACTTTCCTACAAAACGAAAAATTATGTCCAAGTTCCATGTTTCCCATGTTTCCCAAAGAGCTCCTCATGAAACTATTTAAACAGCGTTTCAAAAGGAGGAAATTCTTTTGGAAGGTGGAAGACCAACACAAGGGGTCTTTTTTAAATAAAAATGATTTTCGAGCTTTGGTGGAATCATTTTTCGAAGTTTCTACCCGTATCCATTTTCGCATCGTTTATTATTAATTGATTACCAAATAGATTGTTTGTGTTTTTCCTCAAAACTGTGTTTTTCAATTAAATTGAGCAAACGAATCATACAAAACTTTGATTCAAAAATGGCAAATATCATGTTTTTAAAATCTAATAAGAATTTATTCCGACCACTCATTATGCCATCTCTGATTAACCCATTTTTAGTGCCTCATTTAAGCCTTATGAACCATTGCCCACTAATAACCCAGCCAGAACCGGGCAATCAATTCAAATGGTAGAGTTTATTAAAAATGATCAAACCATCGAGCGTATAATCAAAAGAATATTAGTGAGAGAAATAGAACAGCCCACTGGGCTGCCCACGTGGTCGCTTCGGAACGATAGACTGCAGCAGCAGTGCAAGCGACGAACTTGCAAAACATTATTTTTCCCTCGTGCGCTCGCAAAGGGATAATTATGATCATCACGGATTTTCCTGCTTCAATCAAGCAACACACACACACACACTGGACGGGGGCAGTACAGCCACCATAGCGCACATAATTTCCCAATCCGATGCGCATGCAGCCGCCATCGCCACGGCGCCGCGGTTTCGGTTCAATTACTCATCTTAGAAAAAAAATTATACTAATTTCATTTATCCACCTTGAGGTTTAGGTTGGCCTCGTACATCGTCGATTAATCAAGCCCCAAAATCTGGTACTAGCTGCCGAGCGGAACACAGGCCTCCGGGGTGCGCGGGCCAGCAGACGGCAAACCCGTAAGCAGCTTGGGCTAGGATCGACGCCGGTACGATAATAACCATCATTAATGAAATTTTATCGAAATTATACATCTCTTCCACGTGCAATGTTGGTATTGCAGCGTTGGCTTCGGGTGGTCTCGGCGGCTTGCCCCATCGGGCCTCTCGCCGTCTCGCAACGGAAGCTAACCGTTGGCCGTAAGATTTGAAGGGCCCGATGCGTTTGGTGCTGTTTTTTGCCGCTCAACCATCAATCTTGATGCGAATTATGCGCTCTTGCACGCTCAGGCAATCTGGTTTGAGGCTGAATCGCTCTCGCAAAAGTAGGTACAACAGAAGGCACACAAAAAAACGCTGAAATCAATTGAAGTAAAGTGATGGAAAAAAACCCACTCAACGTATTGATGCGAAAATTGGCAAACAAATCAAACAGCAAACATCGCAATTACACACGGTAACCTCCACTTGCCACCAGTGTCCACCGCGGGGTTCTCATCGTTAGCAGCGCGCGCAAGCAGAGCAGGTTTTGGGGCCGCTGCCGCTGCGCTCGATCTGTTTTCCGCGCGGAATTGGATACGGCATTTGGATGTTCGGGCAAGATTTCACCGCTTTGTTTTTTTTCTTTCGCGGTTTTACACTGTGGCCACATGCTTTCACACACACACATAACAAACCGTAGCGTTTGCTAATGTCCGGTAGCAAAACCAAACCGTCCGTCGGCTTGAAACTTTCTCCCACGGTATGGCAAAAAAAACGAGCAGGCACCAACAACCACCGCGCACAGAAATAGTAACAACAAAAAAATCCAGAGCAGCAAAACGGCAAACCCGGAGGCTTAAATAGCTCCGAACAAAGCGTGATTGAAGGTGGAGGTAGCATCTCGGTCGGACTTCCGGACTCGTAAATGGTGTGCCGCACGGACGGGGACAAACGCGGTTAGGGCAGGTGAACGATCACGATCACGATGAAGCAGGCAGATGAGCTCGGATTCGTGAGGGTCTTTGTCGTAGTCGTCGTCGTGCAGATTGTAAAAGTCGTCCATTTGGCATCAACCATTGCTGCCGCAGCACTGTCATTTTGTGTCAATAGCCCGCGACCGGAGGCCGCATGCATGAATGGCCGTTTTGCGAAAAAAGCGGTTGCTCTTTCCCGGCCCCGGGTTCCGTTTTTCCGATTTCGTAAGAAGCAAACGGGGTGGAAATTATGGTAAGTTCGTGCGAGCACGCGGCTTGCCGCTTTTGCTCATTAAGCGATGACAGTTGGCGAAAATGGAAGACGGGTTTGAAGATGCTTTTGGGTTCCATTGGCTTGGTACTGTTTCCGGCAGCCAATTGGAGCAGTGTGGTAGCACTTTTTTTATGAGAAAGCTTACAGAGAAGGAGAGAAAGTGGTGGATTAAGTAATTTTATTTTAAATAAGGTTTGTACAGACTTTTGGGAAGAATTATTGAAGAGCTAATAGGTAGAAAAAGGGTATAAAAAGCATAAAGTCAAAAAGGAATTCCATGAACATGTTTTCCAATATTTAATCTTCAATTCTTTCGATCCTTCTTTACACTCATTTCTCCTGCAACATGCATCGCGCTTCAAGTCAACTCTTCTGCATTCGGAATTACCCTATCGATTGAAACTTCGATTCGATTCCCACGCGCCGCCAACTACCGCATCAGTTTTGAGAAAATGTCAAGAAGCACCGTCTCACTACCGTTGCCCTTTTTATCTGCTTCGGGTAATCAATTTCACTTTAACGCTACGACACACCAACCTTTTGCACCGAGTTTTTCCCCTTCGACCCGTTCGATACTCTAAAAAAAACCGGCGTTAATCCGGATCGGCGAGAAGGTGACGCTGGTGGCGGTTGATGGTTGTTGCATAATTGCAAAGAAGCACCGAATCGGATGGACCCCAAATTTCGTGTACCAAAGATGAGCGAAAGAGAAAGAATGGGGGGCCGGAATATGGCTTCCAAAATGAAAGTAAAAAGGCGGAGAGTGCAAAGTGCGCTCCGGCCTACCAGCAGCGACCGATGTCGTGAGTGTGCCTTTGTCGTGCACAGCCAATGTGTGAAGCATTCAAGGAGCGGTGAGGAGAAAACCGGCGTGCAGAGCGCATTAAGTGGCAGCAGTTTGGTGCGGTGCGGTGTCTTCGCGATGATTTCAGAAGTGGAAATGGAAAAGCTTGCTTGAGCCCACGCTTTGCCCTCCCCCGACAGACCCGGACGGCCTGCGCCTAAAGGCTAAAGGTTACTTTCTCCCAAAAGGGTAACCATTGGCATGATGGGGTGGAATTGTTGTCCCGGGTCGGCCAGAGCGGTTCGAACCACTCGTTGGTTAGCTGGAATCGATGTGAAGGATCCGGTTTTATGTGTGAATGTATTGAAGCGGCACACTGCAGGCCGGATTAAGCCGGGTTGTGGATTGCAGATTTGAAAGAAAGACAATACAACGAGTTATGGTTATGGTAGTTGGGTATTACAAAGTTAAAAATGGCTTTAGTAATGTTTCGTGAGATAAAAAATGTATTGAAAAAACAAAATAAAATAGCAAAATGTTTAAATAATTCGAAATAAGAATTTAATTTCATATAATTGATGGATTGCCGACATTGTCGTAAGAAATAAGACAAGAGAATCAAAGAATAAATAAGGCACAAGACATTAACATCCAAACAAGTGTTTTGAAATAAAACTATGATTAAGTACAGGACAAAACAAAAGAAAACGAGGCAATCAAACAATTAAGAAAAATAAAAATTTATCTTATTCATAAAACAATGTTATTGCAACGGAAGTGATTGAACAAACGTATCATCAAATTTAAATTGAATTTTACGAAAGCCTTCAAACAAGGCGCAACATTTAAAATCAAAGATTTGAAAAAAGAAGTAAAAATATAGGAACAATCATGAAAAACTGAGAATGAACTTAACAAAGGATTGAAAAGAAAACTTAAAAAAGGATGCTGATTCATATACCAAAGGGAGAACTAAAACAAGCATTTAATCGTTAGAGTAGGAGAAAAACGAACATAAAAAGAAAGAGAAAGATATAATAATTGATAGAAACAATTATAAAACAATCAAAATATACTGAAAGCAATTAAAACTTGACCTAGAACATTGAGCATTATAGTCTTCCAAACATAAATCCATAAGTAATGATAATTAAGAAAAAATGCATTTAAACTCAGCAAAAGTGTACAAATCGATTAAAACGTACGAAGAAACTAAATTAAAATGTGACTTAAATGGATTTTTCAGATGATTAAAAGAGCTAATAAATCCGAAGCTAACCTTCACACAGGTATGCAGATGAAGAAGGTTTCATTTACATACAGTTAAAAAGCTGGCCACGCTGCATGTGCAGCCAGCCTGGGGGACCCCTTCTCGGATGTGCCCTTAATTTTCACGCGGGTGGAAAAGAAGCTTATGCTTCGAATAATGTTAAATGTTAACAGCTTTGCTACACTGCTCTGCCCGAGGAAACATGTTTTTTTTGTGTGTTCAGCATCTCGTTCGTAAAACGCTTTTGTTGTAACCGCCGCCGATGGGTACGTTCCATTTCCGTGCCCGGCTTCATCCTCACAGCGTCATCATTGGGGGGGGAGGTTAAATTTTTCCTAAACGAATTCGTTTTGTTACTTGAACGGAACGATTATTTAACACGCATCTTGCTGTACGCGTGTCGCTGCCCGCCGTATGCCGTGCGGTGCTGCATTTTATCAAGCAGGACGTTTTTCGGATCGGTTGATCTTTTGGAAAATTGAAAAGGGTGTGATTTATTAATGGAAATCGAAACGTATTTTAAAACTGAGCGTGTTTCAAAGGGCAGCACCGCTTCAAAACACTTCGTTTTCACCCTTTTCTTTTGGTATTGAAAGCATTACATCAATTCGTTACTCCGTAAACGCAAACCTGTTGACCGGCTTTAGCCTGCGACAAAACCCAGGTTATGAATGCCTTTAAATCATGCCTGTCAACCTGAAACGGAACTCGAAACCAATCCGGCTTCAATTGCAAGGGGCGTAAGGGAAGTAGAGAGGCTAAGGAGGTGAGGAGCATTTTTGGAGTTTGAATTTTTAATTAGATTTCGCTCTCTCTGCCAAGCCCGTGCTGGAATGGAGTGTATCGAAAGAGGAGCGTTTTTGCTACAATTGGAGGATGAAAATGGGAATTGATTTCCATATTCGTGTGGAATAATTTATAAATTTCGCAAAACGCGACTCGTTAGACGCGTTACGGTACATTGCATTGAATTGAAAGTCGTGAGTGAGTAGTGGTGGCTTTGTTTTGTTTGTTTTGGGCATCGGCAGAGCGGCTAGCGGCACACCGCATTCCTTCCTAGAGGTGGGCGATCCTCACACATCGCAAATGCAGCACGAAACAAACAATGATCTTTCGCCATCATTTTTGATCAAAAATGGATGGTCTTAGGCTTTAGAATTTGGCTTTATTTAAGCGGTTTCCTAAACGAAACTCTTGCACATGAATAAAATAGGCTTAATCATGCTTGAATTACTTCATATTTTACGACGGTCATTAATGCCACAACTTGCCTTCAAAACATTGCCACCGATCTACCCGTCCGATCGTTTGTTCGGACAGTTTTGGAACCGCCTCAAACCAGCCGTTGTATGGGCTAATAATCATTATTAAACAAGGCATGGTTTGCCCTACATGCCCGTCATACTAAACCAGTAGTTACCGAACGGACGATGCCAGTAGCATCAATCATATTTCTCGAGGCAAAAGAAGGCCTCCGATCAAAGCTCCGATGTGCAAACGTCTCGTCTGTTTAGTGTTAGCGCAATGTGTTCCCTCCGTCCAGGGGAGGGGTCTTTTGTTTGATTCGCCCGTTCGTTAGGATGCTAATGATCGGCTCACTTTCTTAACCTTTCCCTCTTTAGGAAGCCCTCCGCTCCAAGATGAGCACCATGCGCGGTTGACGTAATTAGGGTGATCCATTGTTGAACCAGACACACATGCGCCCGAAGTTACGTTACTGTTCGACCTCTTCGAAATCCATCATTCATTTGTTTGCTCTGCAAAACCCACCGTGGAGTTGCAAAATGAAGAAAAAGCAAAACCCCTAAACACGTCATACCATGACGGACGTCTCGTATGACTTTCACCTTCACTTGAGTGGGGCTAAGGTTGATCCTTTCTTTCTCAGATGCCAACTGTGGTTTGGCAGGACAAAATGTGCCTGCTTCGCGCGCAGACAAACCTGCCAGATGACTAAACACAAAGACTGCAAAACACAACGGACGCTCCAAAAATAGCCCAACAGGTATGGAGGGAGTTGTGATTAACAAACCATTATCGGTTTCGTGCGAGGGAGAGTTGTGTGTGTGTGTGTAAGCGTAAATGTGGTGTTTCTTTTTGTTTAATTTATGGACGCAAAGTTGCGTAGCGTGCTAACGTTGTTGACCGAGTTGAAGCTTGCGTAATGACACTACGGTGTCCTCTTTATCGAACCAATCACCCGTGGCGATATGATTTGGACGTACGTGTCGCTAGACAAATACATGTTGGGGCATCGTAGAATGTGTCGTAGTCGAATCAAAAGTGTGTCCTTGGGAAGTTGACAGTGATTGTGGGTCAATTACATGTTACTCAAGACGATGTCTATGTAAGTCTTGTTTACGTCGGGAATGTGTCACTGAGGATGATCGAGAAGTGCATATCTGGGCCAAATTTGTAAAAAGAGCTTCAATTCTTGTGGAACAACTGATGGTGATCTCTGCTCCAATGGCTAGACTCCAATCCAAAACACTGAAGAACATTCGAAATCGACAGAGTTGACGATGATCTCTAGTCCACTGAACTAGACGATCCAATGCACTGCAGATCTCCACCAATTCTAGTGGAATATATCCATACCACACGGTGATCTACAGTACAATGTACTAGACAATCAAATGCACTAAAGACGATCGAGAATCGCAGATCTTCTCCAATTCTAGAGGAAGCTCTTCATACCTCACGATGCATTAGCGCTAGCCATCCCCCAACAGGGTAAAGTGACCCAAATGCATGAGGCTTTGATAACGTCTCTAAACAAGACTGGCCGATGCATTCACGAACTGCACGAAACGCAACATGGCAGCACACGGCGTGCAATGCCCATCTATGTTCTGGGGCTGTATCTATCCATGCCATCAGCACCATTTCGTGACCATCAATATTCAATAGACGACCCATCCGCACTACCCATTGGACACACGAGAAGACGTCTTCAAGAGGAACGCATCGCATTGCACATCGAACCACAGACGGTACACACTCCGCGATCGACAGGCTTTGTTTTTTTGGGGACTTTAGGTTAACCCGATTCCGTTTGAGTTACATCAAACACTTTGGTGGATTCGTTTGTGACAAAATCGAACCCTGTCGCACAAGTGCGACTGTTCGAGCAGCCATCCGAGCAACCATCTACACCTCACCCTTCACGACTATTCCGGGTGTAGACAGCCGTAAAAGGAATGTAGTCGCCGTTCAATTCGCACCGGCAATACATATTCATAACAGCTTTATCCTTCACCGGGGCCGGGCCTTCATAAATCATGTGCTCGAATTTCTTCGCGCAACGAGACATCAGCCCCTCCACCGCTTTGCTGGTTGATGAAGTTGACACAACGATCCGGTGAAGATGCTCCAGCGCGTGGTCTGTAGCGCACAAAAGGGACACGATCGTCTCAACTTCCCGGACGACCCCCGACCGTACGACCCAGCGATGCGATGTGAGAATTATCTCGTCAACAGCAGAAGCATCCTCACCTACACGAGAGGTCGCACGATTCAATGATAATTGTCCGGTCGGCGTCCGGTCTTCCTGTCGCTGCCAGGGGTACCGATTCAACGAGCGGCCGATTGTCCGCCTTTCGAGAGAGGGAGGCGTGCCGGGCAAATGCGATGCAAAGATGCACGAGCAGATGGCCCTGACGGGTGACGGCTCCGCCTGGGTTGAGTGGTGCCGTCGTAAGGAAGGAAGGTTTTTTCCTGTGCAAAAAGGGTGTCTCACTACCGGGGCGTATGATAATGACGCTGCCGTTCTGTGTTTACGTGTGGCGTGACCGTGAGATGAGATGACAATGCGGGGCGTAAGTAATCGTCGAAGCCGGAGAGGTGAGATAAAGGTTACGTTATGGTTATGTGCGTTACAAGAGGCGCCTGCACATGAATGAAATGGTATTATTACTTCGTTTTTGTACGAGAAGGAGTTGAAGAGTTGTAAAATATTATGAACAATCGGGATCTTATCAATAATGCTTCGACGGAGATAAGTTTGAGAGAAGTCGTTGTTTGAAGATTGAGCTATTAAATGTGTTCTTGAGCTATTTTCATGGTATCGATGGTGCATAAATGCATGCCTATGTTATAAAGTAAGTACCAAACATAAGATAGCTAAATCATTACTCATATTATCCAATTGCACAAGGTTCGATCAACACGAAGGTAAAGATAAAAATGATGATTACGGAATGTAGATTTATTATACGAGTTATCTTTCATCAGCTCCATCAGCTACCATTGCAAGGTCGTTTTGGACAATTATGGCTTGCAGAACTTGTAATTTTACTACTGAAATGTATTACTTTAACTATACTTGAAGACACTTATATTCAATTGTTAACATTAAATAAAAAAATAACCAAAAAATCGTTGGTTTGTCCAAACAGTTGCCAGAAAGGGTATCTTCAGCTCATCTTGATCGTCGCGAGATATCGTAACACAGTAAATGCTTCATTAGCAACACATAGTTTCATCAGACCTTCCCATCAAAAACCGCATTACAAAGCTCAACATTTAGGTTAGAAACCCCCCGTCTGCTCCATTAATAAAACTTATCTGATTCTTAATCAACCTCTCATCACTGATTTGATAGACACTTCTCCGCTGCCAGCGTTGCAGCAACAAAAAAAAAAGAAGCATAATTCACCAAACCGACATAATGGACATCGCCGCCTATCGCTGCCACCGATCGGAACGATGCAGAAAATCACCATATTGCACAGGGGCTTCCTTCCCGGGTGCTGGCTGGCTGACCCACAAACGCAACCGTTTTGAACAAGTATATCCCTTAAAATGAACCCAAGCCGCCGTGAGTGATGCAAGTAATCGTTTCAATCAACACTGCCAAAAAAAACAACAACAACACAATCCGATCAACATCTCTCGCACGATCGACGCCCGTAAATCCCTCCCCCGTTCTCGGGGAGGTTCAAAGGTGATGCGTGTGGAAAATGAAAGCAAGAAAAACACGATGTTTTCCACGCGGCCCGTTTTTGGTTGCGGCACTGTAGCGCCGAGCAGATTGGTGAACCCTTTCGCTTCCCTGTTTTTGATGGTTTGGCGCGAGCTCTTTTTTTTTTGCTTTTGGCAAACGTTTGGAAGCTACGAATAATTACGCGCTTAAAGTGATGCCTTTTGGCTGATGGCAAATTATGTAACGGCCGCATAAAAAAAAAAAAACGGGTCGCACGAACAATCGTCGCAGACGTCGAAACACGAAGAAAAAACATAAGCAATAGAAGCAAAGATAAATGTTCCAATAATATTCATCCTTTCATAATCTAACAATCACGGCTGACCACACGGCTGCCGGTGTTAGCCTCCGGGGAAAATTTTTACAGGCTGGAAACGTCCCACCCTCGGTGAAGGCCGCGCTGGTAACGAATCTAAAGCAGATTGTATCGGAGCAGCCGTCTTGGCTGCGGGCTGTGGGCTAAATTGGTGCGCGCTGCCCCGCAGGGAAGAGCGCTTGGACGGCCATCAAGCCGCTGATTTATCGCGATTGTGCTGAAAGCAGTACACCGGCAGCAGTGGCGTGTGTTTCGGGGGTTTTCCTTTCTGCCGCTGGGAAGCGGCGAGGTTTTCGTTTTTGGGGGGGTTGTATTTTTTGTAAGCTTTCTGGCTAGCTATCTCGCAAGACCTCTGACCCATCGACCAGCCTTAATTGTTGCTTAGGCAGGGAGCGCAAACTCCAGCGCAGAAAAAAATCCCACACACACACAGCTCGATGATGATGTTGATGATGCTGGTGGAACGAATTGTCCAACCCGGAGGAGTGTACACTTTGCGATCATCACTTAAGCGCATAAGACAATCGACTTGAAAGCACCCCCCAAACCAACGATTTCAGCCAACCAACAACGAAAGGCTGAACATTCCTCACCCGTCTGGGGATGGAGCAGTCGCAACGGCAAGCTGCCGAGGAAGCTCCTTCAAGCAAAAGAAAAAGGGAAAAAACATCCTCCTCCCCCCACACACTAATGCGGCTGTTATAACACCATCAAACTACCGCGACTCGATAACACAAAACCTCCAAAAAAGCAACCAAACAAACCGTCCGTGAAAGTGAAAGGAAGCGGAAAAGTGTTTATCAACAGACCGACCGGCCGGGCCATCGGGTGGGAAAGCAAAGCTTCACGTCCGCAAGGCGTGAAGATACCACAAGCGCAACCCTACCCCACGAGCAGTGTGCGCGATTATGATAATAGCGCAATTTTTTCGGCCTTCCCAAAGTGGTCACCGGGTGTCTGTGTGGACTCACGGTAAGCGCCACCATCAACCAGCAATCGCGCTGGCGTGCGCTTGAACAGAGGGTGCACCCAAGTGGCAATCATGCGAGGAAATGGAAAACTGTTACCCGTACCACAACACCATCCGTAGTGAGGTGTTTGAATCGCATCGTCGTCGTTTGTTGTTCCTTCTCGCGTCGTGCCTGCGTCTGGAGGTGTAATCGTTCGCTTACCTGCAATTGGAGTGGAAGAAAAAGAAATGGACAAAAATGCTGTAATTAGAATATGTATCTAACCACCATGGGGGGATGCAATTTTACTGGAGCAACGCGAAGCAAATGGCTTTATTTTCGGGTCGGTAAGTTTAAGTGTGTACATTTGTGGTTTTACATTGTGTCGGTTGGCGGCGCGATCGTTACGAGTGTGGCAAGGCGTAACAAAAGGGCAAGCAATTCGCTGTCGGATTGCAAGAGAAAGAGAGCGAGAAAGAGCGAGCACAATCGTGGACATGGAGCTGAGACATTTGAATGGAAAATATTGTTTTAAGGCTTTACTATTGTTAGGCTACATATTTTACTCCAATAAGAACCAGATAGAATCGTGTCAACTATATTGGTTCACAAAAAAACATTAGAAATTATCTATTCTCAGTGTTGTAACTGAAACTCAATCTGAATGATACTCTGTAGTAAGTAGTTGCTGAGAAATTCAGGTATTCCTCAGAAATTATTCAGGAGCTTATCCCACAAAAACTATTTAAATATTTTATTGAATATTGTTCCCACCCTTTCACCATTGTGCAATGTTCCACCTACCCAAAGCAGCTTAAGTGAAGTGATACTCATCAAGCAAACAGCCTCAACACTCTTAAATCCTTTACTTAGTTGCGAATGATACATCACCTCCAAGCCCTAATCCGTTGTTCGTTCGCCTGCTTGTAAGGGCGTTGGTTTGTTGTGCAAAGACAACTGGATTATGAGTGCACCGCACTGGTTCGCTCCACCTTCACTCAGTCGGTGATGATCGTGATCGGATTGTAGAGTTCGCAATTAACAAGATTAATCATCGATCGGTGGTGTCAGTTCCGTCAAACGGAAACGGTTTGGCCAACCCTGAACGCCCCTGGCGCGCGTTGCGTCAGCATTAGCTCATTTCGCATCACTTCTAACGAAGCGGAAGCTGCCCAAGAACCAACCAACCAACCAAGTGGCAGGTCATACTGGATGCATACACGATGCATCAGCACCAAACGCCCCAGCCAATGTGTACACTTTGTTGGTGCCCCACGGGCCCCACAGCCAGCGCAAGCGAAAGGGCAATCGTGAGAACCTAGGTGTGATCGTGTTGATCACAATTAACAGCCCTCGTACGATTATCACGATTCCTGGGAATGGCCGCACCATTCGTGTGAGTAGCGCCATGTTCCTACACGATCTTCAGCCGCCGCAGCCGTGCGAGGCGATTCGCACCGGTGGGGCAAGAATCAGCGACAATTGATCTTTGAGTGACATTTTATCTAGTCCAGACTGCGGCAAAGATCATGCCCGTGCGCGCTCCGGTGGCATTTTTTCGCTTTATGAGCTAATTAAACGGAAAGCGCATTCTTCTGACTTGCTGTTGGCTGTATCGAGCGAGGCGGATCGAAAAGCTGCAGGGCAGTGGGCATGAGTGGTTGAGATCATGGTTTTAGAATATCTATTGGTTGTCAGGCTTTCGAAGAGGCGTTTCAAATTTATCGCTTTTGCTCGGACGTCCTTGGCCGGATCGTAACATTCCCTGTTTGCTGGTGCTCAATTACCGCAATATACCGTTCGGTCACGCTGCTTTCGAATGCGCACTCGCGCACGCCTGTTGATGAATATTTTACCGATGTCAATTTACATCTTCACTACATCTTTGCATCTTTCTTGCGTTGACCGGTAGAGAAACGTGCGTGGATGTTATCGTCCCCGATGCATGGGGTACCGATGTACTGAAGCTTTCAGTTTGAGCAGTGGCACTGGCATTAGATGGAAACTCGTTAGATGTCCATTCCATACGACACAAGTGTTTCGTTGGTTGTGCTTTCGAGCCGCGGGAGAAGAGAGTGTTGTTGGTTTGCAGCTGTGCTAAGGTAATTTATTGTTGTCCTATAGCAGCTTGCAAGTGACCAGCAGACTTGCGGGACTTGAAGAATCAAAGAAAACGAACCTACAATATCCCAAGGGGCATCAAGATGTAAATAGCAGATTACTTGTAGTTGTGTAAACATAAAGTAGAATCTGTACTAAAAGCCTAATACTTAAATACAAGGTACAATGATGGTCAGATATCAACAAAGAGTGTTTGAAGAAACGTGTCAAATCTTAGTCCTTGAAATAATACCTTCAACTACTGTTAGAACTAGCCCATGCTAAGGTCCAACATTTTTCGGCTACGTATTACTTTAAAACATTACCCACCAGCGGGCTTGATGCGGTTGAATTCAGTGCCAAGTGGCCACGATGCCTGCATAATTGATTCGATCCATTTGACGCTCAGTGCCTGCCTGTGTGTGTGTGTGTGTGGTGGTCAGTAGCCGGAGGCCACCAAACAATTCGTCACCTGGAGGACACTCTAAGCGCGCCGCCAAGTTCGAAGGTCTCCCGCGAAGACGGTCACCCCGAGATCGTTTGGGCACATCAGGCACACATCGCGACCCGCAAGCACCGTTTATGTCGACCGTAACGAAACTGCTTCGCGTGCTGAAAGTGGACCAGTGTTGCCTTTGGGGCAGGTTGTTTAGTGGCAAAAACAATTCACCCGAAATACGGTCAGTTACGAGCAAATCGATTGAATTGAGTTGGGGCTGAAAAATGCGTGAATTCTGTGAAACAGCAACCGTAGCGGTTACGAGGCTGAGATGCTAGAACTAGCTACTACAAACAGCAACCCAAAAGCATCTGAGCTTGTCCGAAACAGTTAAGCGAGACGGAGTGCGCAGACGAACGTGATAATTACCAGCGGAGAACCTCTCGGTCCTCTGGTCTGTTATTTGGTCTACTTTGCTTAAAAGTGTTTAACCATTGGGGGGGTTGTGGTTTCGATTGACGGGAAAATTGTCTTGCAGTAGGCAGCCGCCAGGCAGGTACGATACGGTGCTGTGCTGCACACTGTGTGCCACCGTGTACACCGACTAGAACCATTAACAGCAAACAGCGATAAAAGCGTTCGCCAAGACCAGGAGGGTTTGATTTTTTGTTTGCAAAATGCCAAAAAGGTCAACCAAACGGATCAACTGTTTAAGCAGCCCTAATTGAATGGCGGCATCTGCAGGTCACTCCTGTCCCCGCGTCGATCTGCTCGGAACTTATTAAATCTAATTCCAATAATTAGCCAGCTCTTTAGGCCGGCTAGGGTTCGAATGCATGCCCGACCAATCAGTTGGGGGCAAGATGCATGCCGCACGATTAGTAAGACGGCGGGACCTCATTTGGTTAAATTGCAACCGTTTTGTTCTGTGTGTGTTTGTGTGTGTGTGTGTGCTACCGGCAGGGGAATTAAAACTTAACCGTCGTTTGGTTTGCTGCCTAAAGAGGCTGAACTACCGTTCAGCAGCCGGTGTCGAGGGCAGAGAAATTTAAGCTGACTTTAACCGACACGGACAGGGACTGGGACGTACTTTAGGATCCGGCCGGGAGTCGTGGTGTGTTTTGTTTTTTTTTTTATTTCTCCCGGTGGCAGATCTCTAATGTTTGTGTCCATAAATGGTTAATCAAACGGTGCTGGATGCGAATGGAGAGAAAAGAAATGGGAAAAGCGACACGAATTGCAGTGGAGTGCTGGTTAGGGTTTAACCATGGGCAGCCGTCGTGCAGTAATTAGATGTAAATGAAGCGAAAATGATCTTCGGGCTAGGAAGCGAAGGGAACCGCGGTGGTGGTGATTAGTGTGCGGGACTGTAATTATACTACGATCGGGAGGAGGAAAGTTTCTCAGGGTTGAAGAAAATTTGTTAATTTTGTTAACTAGCACAGCACCGCAGACGGTGCCGGGGGTGTGTGTGTGTTTGGTAAAGAGCGATGTTAAAGGTGATTATAATAAATGTTGGGGAAAGTAATTTCGATTAGTTCACCATACAAGCGGCACTAAAAAACAATAATATTAAATATATTAAAATTAAGTGCTTAAATTGTGGCTTATTTTCTTCCATGGTTTGAAACTATACAGGGTTTTCCAGGGGTTCTCATAGTTGTCGGACACTTCCTTGACACTTTCCTATTAGAAGTGAACTTCATAAGCTGGAAATTGGACTCTATGGCACCCTTTTTGGACAAGCTCCTTGAAAATTCCTATTGGTTTGGTCCAACAAGGGTGCTATAGAGTCTAATTCCCATTGCATAAAGTTCATTTCACATATGAAAGAGTCAATAAAGTGTTCCACAGCTATGAAAACTCTTGAAAAACCCTGTAAGATCAAAGGCGAAAGCTTTTTTGGCAATATTTGCTCCGGCATTGGACTCAACCATTTCAAGCGCGAATAGTTTGAAACTAAGAAATGTAGTCATACGTAGCCAGCTAAATAGTGGTAAATTTTAGAGTAAAAAACGTTTGTACTCATATGGTATAGTCTTTATATTTAGTTTTCACGAAAGGTGTTTATTATTCGACATTCGAGCGTTCGAAACAGTTGCTCAATTTAGGCCAAACATATTAATAAATGTTGCAGTTATAATCACAGTTGGTTTAGATCATCCATAAAGTACTAACCAGTGAATTAAACTGAAACAACTATCTCGAAACAGTGGTGAATATTTAAGCAGATTTTGCGGCGAATACACAAGCACTGGTAAGTGATGATCGCTGAAATATCGCTGACTATCTACTAACTAGCTAACAAGCCAACTTATGCTAGTTTATGCTAGAAATACATGAAATTCATATTAAAAAATTCCGAACCACCTTTAGGGTTAACACAATGATTTCTGTCAACACCAAAACCATTCCCATGTATACCTCATACGGTGTGTGATATCTTGCAATAACCAATCATTCTAAACTGCGCCTAATTTTCTTTCCCACCCCTTTTAATCGAGAACAATCTTTCGATCCACTTCGTTCGCTTCATTTGCCGAAATGATGTCTTAATCTTCCAACATCGATATCTGCCAACCCAGCACGAGTACATTACAGACCTGTCAGACAGCTTAGGAGTACAGTTCTTTTTTTTTGCACAACCGTGCAAAGTGATCTGTTGTTTCTAGCAAACCCCAAAAACCACACCCACCCAGCGATCGTCATCCGTGTACCATCCGATGTTTATCGACTCCCAATACGGGGGTAGCGTGCACCAACCAGTTATGTAACTACCATTCCATCCACCCAGCGATGCAACCTGCCCCGATAGACATAAATTAGGAACCGCTCCGCCGGTTCCACACACACAAACACAAAACACCGAATTAAAACCCATTGTCCACCGGGTGTCTCAGACGACAGAGAGCATTGCTTGTTTTGTGTGCAATCCACTGTAAGACAGTCAGAACTGAAGGTGTGTCTAAAGGTGGGAGGGCAAGAGCTCGAGGGCTGCCACTACAACCTGCCCAGTTTCTCGTTCCGATGTCGTTTGGTTGAGCGTGTACTAACGGTCTATGCTGGGTTGCACCATTCTAGACACCCCGGCTCGATCGATCCTCTATCTTGACGGATCTCACGTACAGATCGTCGAGACACTCCTGGAGTGTACGCTGAGAGAGCGCAATGAGTTTGCTGTTTGGTTTTGCGAAACATTAATTGAATCTGGTGGTCGGTGTAGATATTCCGTACTGCTCCGTGCCCGTAAAGACCTCATCCATACCGTTCATAACAATAATTTCACCCAGCCTGTGGCTGTGAGAAGCGACGAGCGAGTGGCGTGCGGTTCTGGTGGCTAGTAGCGGTCGTGGCCGGAGACTTAATTATGTCTTTGCAATTTTCGATGCGGCAAACTGGCGCTGGTGTACGCTGGTGAAGACTATCCAAGCTGATGCTGTACCGTGCGCCTAAGTCAGCGATGGCCTTCAGCGTGCAATCGTTAGCGCATTGTTTTAGCTGGACGATGATTATTTCGCTTTAATTGCACTGACCCCAATAGGAGCGTTATCTCGCTTGAACGCGACGGACAAACAAACCCATCTCGGTGCCAGTAGAGAACGTTCTTTTGTGATGTTTTCTGTGGCAGTGTGCCATGAAGCACACTTCCAACGCGACCTACAAACGTGGCCAAATTTACGTAAAACTCCATTTGCCGAATAAAAGGGCCTACCTCTACACACTGCTCCTGCAAATAACCCACAGAAAAACAATCAACCCATATTGCTTCTTCGGTGAATTGTGGTCGCTTCCCGCTAAAAAGTCCCGCCGAGTCATCCTATGAGTTACGCAATGATGGATATTATAATGGATCATATAGTTTATGCCCCATGGCACAGCGGGCAGCGCTTAACAATACGCAAGCAAAGTCAAGCGGACGTGTGTGATGTGTGAAGCGTGATGCACTGCCCGCGCCGTAGTCCGAGCGGACTGCGCGTCCGTCGCGTGCGCCGCAACGACTTCCGCAACGTGTGCCAGGTCCATCTTTGGCGAACCGGTGGCCTCGCCTCGTCTCCCATTCTCGGGGGTAGGTGGTTTTGTGGTAGACGAAACCGAGCATAAAGGAATACCCGTTATGTAACGAGTTGCCGTTTCTGTCCCAAGGGGACCGCTGCCTTGTTTTTGCATCGCAAAAGGTCGGTCGGTCGTGCGGGAAGCGGGGCTAAGGGAAAGGCCTTTGAAAGCCTTTTTCGGCGCACGGCGATAAGGTCTCGGGTGAGTTTGAAGGGAGGATTACACATGGCTGCTAGTCTCTTCGTTAGATGGAATTCGCGCTGGGTAGGAATTGAGTTGAGTGGTTGAGGAGTTCGTTTGTCAATGTTTTATGCTTATACAGAGATATAGATAGGTAGTTCGCAATTTATACAACAAGTTTAGTAGTATGTTATTAAGTATGCTCCCTAATCAGGATGTATTGCAATCTGAAGACATCATCGTTGCTTTAATATTCACGCAAGTTATGTTAGATGGTAAATAAAACAATTAATTTTGAGTATTCTGATTAATGGTGGCGATTCTTAAGGCTTTAGTGAACTTTGCTACTATATTTGTGAAGTTGTTTTGACATATATTCATAGTATAGACAATATCGAAGTTGTTAGGTGCTTTCCAGAAAATTAATTGAACATTGAAATTGGCTATCTTCCTAAGGCACCTTCGTAGATCTTACGTGATCATAATAACAGACTTGAATCAGATTTGAATTCTAACGTGTTTGGAGAACCAAGTATTAGGAAAGAACACAATCAGATAAATCAGATGACTCAGCCAGAGAGACTAGAACGATGTGTGTATACGTAAACACTAAACAACAAGTACTACCCGTTCCTACAGGAACTCCCAGCATTTCGAACTCCCCTGCTTACCCCATCGCTCTTCATCGACCCCATCTAAATCGATGACAAACAACAAACAACTCATATCCGGTCAGCTCGTGGGAAAAAAATGAATCCGATCTCGTAAAAAATCACTCGAAACGCTCGGTTTAGAATGCATCGACAAACCCGTTTGCAGCCTTCAATACCGTAAACTCCCGACCTCACGAAACGGTCACCCTACGTACCAGTACGCTGCAAAGAGGGTGAGGTTCGAATTAATTGAATCAGCAAGCAGCGCAGCCATCGCACCACGGACCCTTTTATCCCCGCAGGGCAGGGTAGAATATTAGATTTCCACTCGATCGGTGCTCACGGTGACCGGATCGGCCAGCACTCCTCTAGCCGGTGCATGAGCGATGAAACGAAACAACATTCACTTGTTCTTTTGAACCGTTTAACCGGGGCCCGGGCCGATTTGGCATCGGAGCGGCACTGCAGATCGTAGCGGACCCGCTGGGTCAGGTTCACTTTCATCTGGAGCGGGTGGTTTTGCTCCCATCGACCGGGCCGCACCGGTGGGTCGAAGATTTATTGATCCTCCCCCGTGTGAGCGCTCGCTGATATTCAATTATGAATCGAGCGTAATAACGGTTGATTAGGGGAGGTAGAGTGCAATTCACCACCCTATTACGGCAAAGGAGCAGAAGAGGGTTTGTCCACGCGGTTGCGGATCTTGCAAACAAACAAGCGAGTGGATCGCACCTGCACAAGAACAATAAAAGTGTAATGCTTTTTTGCAATCGCTCCAGCGCTCCACCAGGATGTCACTGAAATGTCGAGGTGATTAGAATTTATCGTTCCAGCGCTACCCTAAGCGACTAGGTCCATAAACAATCCGGTTATGATGATGCGTTATGTGCCGTCCTTTCACATTCACAGTAGCTCAGCGCCTTTATGGTTGCATATTTGCAAAACCAAATTTTAGTGCCGGCCATTTACGACTCGAGCGAAAGACGATGCAAAGACGAGCGGACGCCAAGTGGTTCGGCAAGGCAGTGTGAAGAGGAGTTTTAATCACCCGGCGCCCGGAGTGTGGGCTTGCAGTTTTATTGCAATCGATAATGCATAATGACGATGGCGAGTGAAGGTGCTATGCAAAACCCCACCAAGCTTGAAAGGCTTAGCTGTCGGTGCCCATTCACCGGCAATCCCGTTGGGAGTTGCGCATGAGCGTTTGGCTGTTGGAATGAACGTTTCAATGCGAGATGCTCAATACAGCGCTTTTTGCATGTTGATTAGACTGAAGGGGAAAGATTGCAGCAACAAAAAAAGAGACTAGGATGTGCTTCACACAAAACATACATCATTAATCTTGCTGGAGGATCGGGACAACTCTCTCGTGCTTGTATAAACATATCAAAATGCGGGACAAAAGGAATCATTCAATGTAGCAGAAATGGGTACTCAGGCATTCCGGAAGTGTGTACACTTCTGTAGCGATAGGTGCTTTTCACCGTGGATGGCTTCATTTTCGATCACTTGTTTCATGTTCGATCCAGTTCAATTACCGTTCGGGGGGGTTGTTCCTCGCTGATGTGCTCGTTAACGGTTGACTGACATGAAGTGGGTTTGTTTGGATAGTGATTTTAGCCCTTACAAAATTGCGGAATATTCCGTTTTTGCATACTGCTTTTCCCTGTTAAGGCAGAGCAGAGAGCTTTATGAACTACCGACCACTGATTACAACCTTGCTGTCTGTCACGTATGGTAACAGGAAGTGATCAAACTGATTGACTGATGACTACAGCAACGCCATCAAATATTAAATCAAACCTGTATTTAATCTTGACCGATGCAAATATTAGTGATTACACCTTAAGTCCGTTATTATTAATTTAAACGGGAGATTTTACCGAATATTTGATAGACTTTTTCAATTTCTGAGATGAAGAGTAATGGTTCCGTAACAAAATTCGTTGTAGTCTTATATTGTCAGACAGATTAGATTGACGAATTTATACTGTGATTTGTATACATTCGTCAATCTAATCTGTTAATCTGTTAAATCTGTTAGCTTTTGATTAAACAAGAGATACAGTAATTCTAATGTATGGTTCATGCCAATCAATGAAAAGCTTCCATAGGTCGTTACTTGCCGGATGTCTTTGTATATCTTAGAATCTAAGACTGGATATTGGATGGATATTGGATGGATATTGGACTAAAAAATGCTTGCTTTTAACTTTTATGAAAGTTTCTGGTTATATGTTGATTGAAATCATTGTCTCTCCACAGAAAAACTTCATGGATTTAACAATTTGAAACAAATGTCATAAGCTTCTGCAATAGTTACCATTCCGAGGCTTTGTTAATAGGGTTTCGTGTTTGGGTGCTATTTCTTTAATTAAAATTAAAATCATTGTGTGAGTCTTTGCTGAAGATTTATTGAGAGCGTCCACTCACCTTGCTTTATTATTCAAATTTCAATCACTTATATTATTCAACAAACAACTCATCTAACTAATCAAAAACCGTTTCTCAGCCCAAACCGATAAGCAATGAACGACTGTCGAGTCATGCCGCCCGGTGGCTGACACCTTCCCGCTAGTGCACATTCCAAACGTATCGACTTGACTTGCGCCACCACCATTAGCCGATGTCAGCGCACCGATTGCAAAAAAGTGCAACCCAACCGAGTGTATGGCTGCACCGATCGGTGTCCGCCGTCCGATTGGTTCATAACGACACGTTAATTGCACGGAATTACTTTACAGCTCTCACAGGCGACCGGTGCCAACCGATCGAGATGTTTGTATCGGCAAAAGGGATTTATTTAATTTTTAAAGTCAACCCATATTATTACCCTCGCGAGCCACCATCACCGCTACCATCATGAATCGCGTGTGTGTCCTCCTTTATCTGTGTCCTCGCGATCTTTTTTCAATCGTGCACCGTGCTGTCTGCCAAGGGTTGGGCGCTCGCGTACCCTATCGGTAAGAAAATTGTCCACCTCAGACCTCTTTCCCAGGTTCCACTCGAGCAAGCCCAGCGGAACGCGAAACAGTTGTGCGAGTTTTTAGCTTTATTGTGCCGTGCCACACTAATCAACCATTTCATCGTTTCAAATGGAGTTCGCGAGAGACAGAGAAGGAGATCAGCAGATATTACAAAAAAATCCGCGATGAAACAAACAGAGCACCAGCCCAGACGATGGCATTTAAATTGTATCTTTTAATGAACTGCTTCCAGGGCTGCCTCTGCCCGCACGAAAGAAGCACGTGCTGTGGTGACTGTTGAGAATGCATCAACAACAAAAAAAATAGTCCAATCCAGCAGCAGTTACGGCAACTCTTCATTACGCCATGCTTCTCCTTCTTTAACGGTAGATGGGTGGATTATGCGCGGTATTATGCAATGTTGGGACCCTTTTTTGGCTCCAAATTCCAAACGTGCCTCATTGGGGAAAAAGAAATAGGCCGAACCCTTCCCTAAACCAGCATTATATGGTACAATTTTCAGAATCAATAGAGCTGATCCTTGCGGCACATCCCAGCCGAAGCTTTCCACGGTTTGGATAATCTACCGGAAAAAATCGCACATTGCCATCAAATCGGCCCACGGCTGTGCTTAGTGAAAGTAATACCGACCATGCGTTAACCACCGCAGAAGACTGCACTTGCGGGGGCACTAAAAACACGCCTTTTTTGCAGTCATCTAACAGTCCTCCCTCAAGAAAGAAAGAAAAAAAAAATGCCAGACCCACCCTGTACTTGCGCAGTTTGATTGCAACGTGGTAGTGGTGGTGGTGGCACTTTTTTATGACTGTTTTTCCCTCCCGCTTGTTAGAGCTCTACACACACACAAAAAAATCCTCTTCTGTGTTTTTTCCTCTTCTGCATCCTCTGCCAGGTATTGCTGATCGGTTTGGGTTGATGCACCACCGACACCAGTCCCTGCCACCACCGCCGGGCATTGTGGCTCGGGGGCATTGTTCCGCGCAGGGGTAGATTGTGTTTGAATTTTGATTAGCGATCGATCGAGCCGGGTTCGTCGCTTGCTGCTCGGTTCTCGGTTGACCGATGGGCCACCAGAACCGCTCCCAGTGAGGTGGCACGCGTCACTGGCGGCCGATTGATCGACGGCAGGGAAGTGACGAACGGTTCGGGCAAGCCGAAAAGGGATGTGAGGGATGTTGCATTGTTGAGCCGTGGATGTGGCCATACCATTTCCAGCGCACTGCTGTGTGTGTGTGTGTGTGTGTGTTCGCATGATGTATGCAAACGGTTCGATTGTTACCCGGTGAACCGGTGACAAAAAGCGTCAATGGTGGGACAGTACGGTGAACTGGCTTGTTGTGACTTCATCGCATTAAGTTGAAGTAACAGTGGGTTTGAGTTTGTATGTGCTGTAGTGGTATAAAATCATCTGCTAAATGATCTGTATTTCCAACATAAATTGTCAAAATGGTCTTGGATACAACAAATGTGGCTATTTTCTGAAATATTGTAGACTATCAATAAGTTTGTGTGGATTTAGTAAAGGCATCTTCAATTATTTTATTTTATTTTGGTACAATCTTAGTACACAACCACTTTGAATCGTTATCTTAAGGATTTCTATTCCACTTCTAGTAATTTTCATATTATTAAAAATATAGAAACACGATACGGAGGGCTCTGACGCACGTCAAATATATGAACAAGTATTTTCCGATCGATAAAAAGCGAATAAAACTGTCAGAATATTAATGAACTGCGAATCAAATAGGAATTGGTCAACAAGCGACGAACCCTATTAGCTTACTTTTGAGGAACTGCTCCTACTGCATCCCTAGTAAAATACTAAAAAACACTAAAAAATTGAAGTTTTATCTTTCTCGCTGTGTAGCCTAGACATCGATTCTTTGGGTTGTTGTCTATTCTAGATGAAGTAAAAGTAGTATTATAATGTAGACCCTAGAATCTTTCGTATGGGAAGAGAACTTCATATGATAAAAATTGGACTCTATGGTACCCTTTTTGAACAGACTTCTTGAAAATTCTTATTGCATTTGTCCAACAGGGTGCTATAGAGTCCAATTCACATTACATTAAGTTCATTTCAAGTAAGAAGGAGTCAACAAAGTGTCCCAAAGCTAATAGAACTCCTGAAAAACCTTCCATTTTTGCAACAAAAAAAAAACACAATCGAACAGTCCATGTCTCTCAACACTCTATGTCCTTTAGAGATTTACCTTTTGAGATGTTTTAATAACCTTTCTAGATCTACCAAACCATACCGAACAGAACAACATAAACACCATTCCAGAAATTCTCATAAATAAACACAGTAGCGCTCATAAAACAATCAAACTGAGTGTTGACATTTCGCATAAAGAGAGATTTACATCTTTTAGTTATTATTTCCTTCTATCCGATTAGCATCAGCGCGTTTAGAGGCGGGGAAGAAATATGAGTTTATTATTATTACCCGCTAGAACGCTAGAACGTCCACGTGCCATTGCAACCGGTATGCGAACTCGACAAAACAATACATTCCTATATCATTTGGATCTTTTTTTCCCCGATTCCCTTAACGACAAAATAAACACTTCTAAAACCATAATCTCATTGTGATTGTCCCTCCATACCGCCGCCACTGTCGAATGACGCGCTTTGCAAAGAGACGTGTGTACGAACGGAAATGCACTCGGTGGGAGGGTCGGGCCCCGGCACGATTGATCGAGGAAGCATCCCTCCTATAATTTTGACCTCGTTGATATGTCACCCAGCCAAAACGAATGGAGGGGGGGGGGGTTTCGCAGCTGTATTAATGCCACCCCTACGCCGATCCGTCCGCCTGTCAAGTGCAGTTAAACGTCGGCTACTTTATGATCCCACGAAACGCGCCCGATGCTGGAAATAATTACGCGCCCGGGCGTCACCAAATGGGGTGGGGGTGTGGGGGGAGGGAGTTGAGGAGATGGGGTAAGATTCTGACAGCGAAACAGCGGCATTTTGTCACCGGGAGAAGAAGCAAGATTTATTGCTTGGAAGTTGGAAACGCCGACCGACCCGAAGGCAGTGCGCATTGCTTCGGCATGGGGATTGCGGGCGTAGCTGTGGGTGGTGGTAGAAGGGGCGATATACGAAGACAAAAAAGATACGCGAAGGTCATGGGAATCGGGGCGTCAGGGTTTTCCATCTTGGTTGCGGATCATCATCGCAATCGGGGGAGTGGGTTTTGGTTTCGTAGCGCGTACGATCTTATTAGGTGGGTGGAGAATGGATGGGGGTGTTTTTTTAAACAAATTTTAATGGCCAATTTTACACTCGGTACTAGATTATACAAATTCTACAATTCTACAGTTAGCGATTGTTTGCTCCAAACACATCTACTTTTGATAACATTTAGATAGATTGTTCAAAAGCCTATTTTGACAATAACTATGATGCACAAAGTATAATAAATGTATGAGAAATAAACATAGTTCTTGCACCAGATCCATTAAGATAACTATAAGTCTCTTCGACTCTTTCAAAGAAACAATGCCATGTTTTGCACATTTCTAAATAAAAACAAATCAAAGCCCGTTTCATTTAATTTCCAATGATTAAATCTCATTTCAACATTGTTCATTGTTTGTCAAACGTTGATCCAATCAACCATTGACGAATCACTTGAGGTACCGTTGATATTTTTGAGCGGGTTTGAACTAGTTGTTTAATGTGTCCAGATGGCTTTAGAAACGTTGTTACTTATTTTATCCGATTTGACAGGTGAGAAGACAAGAGTGAACTAAATTAAAACAATTAAATCTGTTTGTAGCCAAAATGCTACTATTTGCAATGCATTTTTTATGCCCTTGCACTTTCAAACAATCAAAACCCCTGCTCAATAATTATAACTTCAACAATTATTGTACATCCCTTCATTCCACACAGTCACACACAACATGCAAACACCCTCCCCTTGGACACACCCAAAACACCAATAAATCCCCTTGCAGCCTGATTTGATAGCAATTTTCTCACGCTCCTTTTTTTCACCTTCCAGCCAGCCAGCCAGCCAGTCCAATATTGCATGCGAGCATTATTTTCCCTTGCCCTTGCTCTCTCCCCTTCTATCTGTCTCTGTATAATCTAATTTCAAGCACCATTTCGCACCACGAACACCGTCAGCACCGGTCAGCATCGCGGTTACACGCGAGGTCGGCCATAAGATTAATGTTCCACAAACTTCGAGCAGGTGGCAGATGAGGGGGTGCCGGCCGGTGGTGGTTGATCCCAGTGGGTGAGTGCATAAATCATGTGCCTTTTAGCTGGTGCATGATCGATTGGCTGGATCGATCACTAGCGCCACCACCAAGTGCCGGGGAATTGTTTTGTGTACGGAGGAGAAAAGGCGCACTAAATCACGCAGGCCGAATGGACGGATACCGTCTGCCGGTAGCTCTGAGCGAATATTTTTGGAAATTGTTTGAAGATTGCAGCAAAAAAAAAACCCGCCAAAATGAAAGGTTCAGAGAGCGTCGTCTGCAATGGAATGGGTTTAAATCCCGTCATTTAGAGCTTTAATTCTTCATTCCAAGCAGTATGAGATCATCGGATTCCTTCAGCTGCTTCGGAGCTGCATTCTATAGTTTGTACCCCACATGCTTACCCGCCAACAATGGAATCACGACAAATGCGCAATCAGCACAAAGCGGCAGGGAAGTACACATTCAGTACAGTGGCGCGCACTCTTCTCGACGCTGTACAATTGAATTGTGTGCCCGCGAGCGGTACCCAGAACGTGAGCGTTAGAGCAGAATCACGCCGCACGGTGGAAAGTTCAATGTCATAGATCTATCTTCCGCCAGTTCGACACAGAGGCCCCGGTGGAAGATTTATTCCGCACGATAACAGCACAGCACAGCCCCGGACACGACGTGATTAAGGATTTTATATTAATATATGAACCGCTGGCGATGACGCTATCAGGCCGCTGACGTGCGCAGCGCGTTGCAGCAAGCCGAGCCGACGTCTCACGATCTATCTGACCAAACCCGTGTGATTAGCGCATGTGGCAGGGAGAGACAGCGAAGGGAAACAAGGGATCTATTCTAAGCCCTAAGACAGGACCGTTTATCAGAACGCTTTGGCGCATTAGTCACGAAACGACCTGCACAGCATCATTCGCGTAATGAGCAGAACGTGTAAATTGCAGTGCAAAGGAGGACGCTTTGGTGCACAAGGTGCATCCAGTAGAGGATGCACTTCTACGCAGGTTAAAGGGTTAATGGCGGCACGTTTTGGATAGCGAGGAGGGATAAAAAACGAAAGATAATTTCCGTACGGGGTACGCTTCCATCACGCTTAATGGTTGAATTAAATCCAATTACGCAGAGGTACGTGGTGAGGCATCTTCGCGGCCATTCACAGCGACATTATTTAATTGTTTTTCTTATTAACGTGTGTGTGTATGTTCTTTTTGCATTCATTTTGCATTTGCAGCGAGGTGCAGTGTCTCGTTAAAACCGTTCATTTGCACTTAAATATGAGTGCAGAAACCCGTTTTCTTCTTATTCGAATGCTTACGCGAGGTCAACATTGCGAAAACACATAAGGGGACTTGATTCATTCGGCTCGTTACCGATAAATGTGTCTTTTGGTAAGCGCTACGAAAGCTCTGTTGCAAACGCCATTGGTGGTTGCTTATTTCCTGCAATTATCATTTATCACTTTAAAGAGGATTTAATGAGACAGAATCCCTTGGTAGAACTTTTTCTGCGTACAACACTTCCTTTGGCCTTCGTACGTCACAAAAGCTCGCAGTAAAATTGCACGATTGTTTATCTTAATTTTAAGACCTGTCCATCTAATTAGTTCCTTGCGAAAAAACACACACACAAACACTCGCCATGTGTCATAATAAGCTTGCAAATTTGTTCACAAATCCTTGGCGGGTGTGTATGGACGGCCGCGAGCGCACGACCCACCCACCCAGAACAGGACAGATTGACCGGCAGCAAAAATGCGATTAAAATGTCACGCGCTGTACGTTGGGCTGCATTAGCTAATTAAGGGTGCAAACCGCGCATTGGTACGCGGCTGGGCCGGTACGGTTGTATGAAGAGATTAACTTTAGTTCCGGTTACCAACGCCAGAACGATCAAGATCTTCTCCGCCGCTGTCAATCATGGGCTGTGCTGCTTTATGCAAAGGTAAACGCCACGCCGGTTGTGCTTTTTTATGACTCTAGACGTTATAACTTAATCTGTTTTAATGGTGTGACGTCATTTTATGCTATTGTAGGACCTTGAACGCGATTATGAACCGAAACAAAATGGGATGTTTGTGAGGGTTTCCTGTGTGCTCTAGTGTGATCTTCATTTCAGTGATTCAACAGTAGCGTTGGAAAGGAATGAGCCTCGTGAAATGTATTGGGTTCGAAAGAATACTTTGTTTTTTGTTCTGGATGGTTTTATCCAAATGTTCATGATACATCATCATCATCTATTTGTACATGAGGATCTTATTTTTTTTTTAAAGAAATGCTTATGCTGCAATGAACATTCCTTTTTGAACTCATACTGGTGAAATTTAAAGTCTCAAATCACTACCAAAAAGGCCATGATGATGACACAATATCAACCTCACGCCGGTGATGTGATTATGATTGTGATGCAAACACAGCAAACAACCTTGCAACGGAGCAAACTTTTCTCTCGCCATTTCCTCCCATTGCGGAGCGCCGTTAGCTCCATTCGGAAGCTTCTTCCTATTTTCAATAAGCAGACAAAAAAAAACAGAAAAGAAAACAATCCCGCTGCGCCCCATCTCACCCCAGACTGATGCTTATTTAATGGGTACGTTAATGAGCAACATACCTCCGGGCGAGCGAGCGCCGGCTCATTACCGAAAAGCGGGGCTTTAGCGCCCGGGCCTATGCCATTTGGCATGTTTTCCATGCTTTTCCCCTTCTCTGTTTTTACGGTCAGCCTACGGGATCGATCGGTTTGAGATTTATGTTTCGAACGGGTAGGTTTGAGTTTCGGCTTTTCGGCTCTGCCACTGCACACCACGGTGAAATCGTTCAATTAATTGCAGCCCACCCCGCCTCCCAGGTCGATGATGACGTCCGTGTACGGCCGTGTGTTGGAAAATCTTTCTACTTCCTCTTTTCGGGGTTAATTTGAATTTTCATTTGCTCGCGCTGTGTGGCGTGGTGGTTTTTTTTTGCGGAGGAAACAGTGAGCGAGTCTAATTAGGTACAAAATCCTAGATTTAGGCAAATCTACGATTGAACGCCAACGCCGTGCTTTAGCGGCAGAAACTAAGCAGTAGTGGAGCAAATGCGTTCCCGTTATGTGCTGCCGATTCGAAGTGAAATGATACATTTTGAGGGAGTGGGAGGTATCGTGTTACCGGATGGAGGGAAAATGATTTTTTCCTATGATCGTTTGCATATCGCGTTAATATCGTTTGCAAATTGAGGATAATAATGAAAAAATGGCTAGAATAGGTAGAACAATAATTATACTTCGGGAAACAATCACGTTGAATAGAGTGGGAGTACAATGTAGGTTAGTGTTTGCGCAGTTCTACTCTATACATAAAATTAGGCCATTTTACTTTTGCTTGAGATAGCTGAAAATAGTTTTCATTTTTTTAGCAAAAAGCATAAAATACAGTAAGAAATTTGAAAGAAAGATCATCTTGGACCTTAAGTCATTCTAGTTATCCTTAATACATAATAATAACATACATACTAACATTTTACTTGCTTCATTTAATGATGATCATCAGGCAGAGTTTTTATTATGAGTAGAGTAGGTGACCGCTAACTGAGAGGTTTAATTTGTGAGAAAAATCCACATTAGCTATGAATTTCTCTTCGTAAGATTCCGGATGTTTCATGTTTTGACATTTATGTGTTATTCAACTGAGAACCACTCCAGTTTGCGAAATTCTAGTTAACTCCAGTAAGACACATCCAGTTAGCGGTCACCTACTGTATAAGGATTAATTGTAACAGGACTTTGGTCATTCGTTTACTATAAACATCAACTCTATTGCATTTAGATCAGAAAAGCTTTATCCTATTAGATTTATAGCTTGATGACAATCGTTTCTCACCCTTAGTGTAAACAACAACAGGGAAGCTGTTTGAAGATTACTTTTCTGTTGCTTCTCAGTTACGTGTTTAATGTATGTGCCACCAGCACAACCTTCGCTATCTTGATGTAGATAAAAAATCAATTAAACTTAAATCATTTGACAAAAAAGGGGAAGACAATTTTGTGGAAGATAATTTTACATTTTGTTTTTCATCTAAAGCTTTCAGCTAAATTCTACACTTCTGTGTGCTTTTAGATAGCAGACCGAGAGAAAAACAGCAAATAATTTGCTCAGCCCAAACACCACTCAGACGATGACACGGCAGCAAAAGGGGCATCCTCTTTTTGCTAGAAATAAATACATACCCCCATGCAAGCACTACTTCCCGGTTCACGTACTCATCATCGAGCCGTTTTCGCACCAGTCAGCACTTTTAATGCGTCGCTAAAGACGTCAGCATCGTCAGGTGGATAAGGCTCCATTCCTCCTCCCTCTCCCAGCCAGTCGAAAGAGGGGTCACATTGAGCACGGAGAATCGTCATTCTCACGAAACTCTCCGTTCGTGAACCTTACCGGTATCATCTCCGGGGATGGCGGTAATTGGGGGGTACCAAATCAAACAAAGCGACCGAAAAAAAATGACGAAGAAACATACATACCGAATAAACGGCAACATCATGTTGAGTGGGTTTTTCGCTTCATCTTTTTTTTGTGTGTGTGTGCCGTAACTCGGTACAAAAAAAAAAACATAACGAAGCAACAGCTCACATGTTTGGCATTGACTCGCGAACTTGCCCCGTGTGCTCATCTACGACCGGCACCAAACTCACGCAATATTGCACAGAAGGCAGCCAAAAACGACCGAACAAAAAACACCATTCAATCGAACGATCGTTTCGGCTGTCGTCTCTTTTTCATTCACCCACCGCACACACCGCAGCAGCGGTACATATAGATTAATGTTGTGCCGTGCCGAGGTCACATTCACGGTTCAATATCTTCTCTTCCGTTACGCTAGTGAGGATGCCGCACAGAACCGCGTTCCCAAAAACGCGCCGCATTGACTAACGTCGACCCGAAACTAATCAAACGAACCCTTACCCTGTGCCTCACCGTAGCCAGCGAAGAATCGTATGCGAAGTTTCGCACGTTTCGGCATACGATCTCGGCTTGGGTTTTTTGGTTGATCGCCAGTAATGATGTGCTGTGTAGTTTGAAGTGTGAGGGTTGAAGAGGTGCATGAAGCTTGGTGGATCCGGTCTTTGCTACCGGCACAAATCATACACGGAATCACGGTGATCGATTTTCGAACAAAAAAAAAAAAGAAGAGAAACAAAAATAACAACCCACAAGTAACGAGGAAGTCAATTTGCCGAGCAGCGGTGATTAATGTGTGTGAACAAGTTTATAACTTCATTTTGTTGATGCGCTTGGGGAGTTATTTTTTGTTTTATTAGTGCACGGCGACGCACAGATCACTCTAATTAGAATCCGGCAGCCAAAAACCATTAAGCTTAATTGCATAGAAGGACGAGAAATATTATTTAAATTGAATTTTCGGAATTATTGGGCACGATGATACATGGGAAGCATGTGGTTCTGCGATGATGAGCGGGGCAGATTTATTGGTGAAGCAGTTTGGATAATTGAAAAACGAGAATCGTATACGAATGATGATATTTTCAAGCCAATTGTATTATTTATTTTTTTAAACTGAGTGATACACATTAATTTAAAGTCATTTTTAATAGGAAAAATGGATACTCATAATGCAAGTAGTTCTTCTTGCTATTCAAACGTTAAACTTCTTCTAGCAATACAGCTCCTTTTGCAACAATCGACCAACAGAGGCAGCGTTGCACTGTGTGTTCTCTTTCCATTTCCTCCCGGTGCTACTTTACTCTACTTTAGAGCATCTCGCACCGGGTTTTGCAATGTTTGTGCAACTGCAATTGTGCCGGTGCTCGAATCAAACTCGCTTAGGTTCGGCTTTTGTAACTGTCTCCGAATCGGTCCGGATCGAACGAGAACGAGAGCAGCAAGGAAGGCAACGGCAACAGTACCTGGCTCCAGCGATTCTTGGGCTCGTCGCTTAATTGGCCGTTGCAATTGTTCATGGTTTGTGCGGAGTCTCCTCCTCCCGCTTTCGTCTGCACCGGACGATTAGATTCGGTGCAAAAAGAAAAAGGAAAGGGAGACAGATAGACGTAAAAAACAAACAAACACCAAACAACAAAACAGAAGAATTACATTTTCCGTCCCGCTTCCCCGTTCGAGCTCGCACCGATTGATGGCCGACTGTTGTTTCGTACGGATTGCTTGATACTGTTTTTTCCACACCAAATGACTTGTTGCAACAAACTGGAAACATGCACAGGAACAAGTAAAAGGGAGAAGTTTCCCAAATGAAGCGCAAAGTGTAAAAAAAATCATGAGAAATCCGATAGACAGTGCAAGATGAAGGCACAGAATTGCGGGTTGTCTGGAGATTAAGCACACTTCACACCGCACACACACACACACCAGGTTAAAACAGGGCAAGCGAAACTACATCGCACCACAGAATAAAACGGGAAACTCATAAAATTGAACGATGGGGGAAGAAAAAACACTCACAGCTAATTGTGCAAACGAGTAGAATGGGTTTAGTTTGCAAAAAAAGGCGTAATAATGTATCCACCTTCAAGACTCAATCTATCAATGCTCTCTTCGACCTCAACAACAGCAGTCTAACGAGGCGTAGACAATAAGATGGAAGGGTTTTGTGCAACATGACCACCCAGCAGCGCATCCGTGGGGGTTTTTGCGATCATTATACAATCAGCCGGAGTTCACTGATCCTATTTGACCATCATCCACTGGGAGGAAAGCATTACCAGTAGCCAAGTGGAATTGATACAATAGCCCGGGCGGGCAAACTACTATTAGCTGGATTGGCTGTTTGTACTGAGTTTTCGTTTGCGAATGAACCGCACGCCTGCGGATAGGATGGGCTGCTGGGGCACTACACGGCGGCCAATCATCATCCCGTGCATCATGGGGTAAGGTCGATTGCCAAAAGGGTGCTCATTACGGTGGTGGCAGTGGCCGATTGCAGAATCGATGCTTTGCTAATCGGGGTGCGATGGTCGAAAAAAAAACGGGGGCACCCATCGGTTTAAACCAACGAGGTTTGATTGTTTCTTTGGGGCGCGCAGCTTTAGTTGCTTCAATTAGGCGGATTGTTCCAAATAGAAGGATTGATGTAACGTTCATGCTTTTTCATGAAATATAGAGACCTTAAGTAAAAACAATATTCTTTATAATATCAACAAAATACACTGAATAAACTAAAAATATACAGTATCATACTTGGACTTAGCCTACCAATAGATAACAAATTAATGTTCCAGGCTTATTTTGGAAAAAATTAATCTAAAGCTCTTCGTCTGTTAGGTTTTGTTACACGTATTACTAAGGAATTCAGGAACCATTTGTGCTTAAAAGCTATGTACTGCGATTTTTCTGTCCTACTTATGAATATGCTTGTATCATATGATGCCCGGAAACAATATAGGATAGATAGGATTGAAGCTATGCAACGAAAATGTACACGTAACCTACTTTACCGTCCGTATTGTCTCCTGCCCTTCTTATAGAACTAGGTGTGTACTCTTTGGTCTAGAATCTTTAGACGATAGACGTTAAACATTTCAATATCTCTTATTACATACAGTTAATGTGTGGTTCCATTGATGCACCCTTTCTGCTCCCTTGCCGAAAGTTCATTTAGATCTTTCTCCTTCTAGACCAGTTAGACCCAGGCCGTTATTAGTTGCAAGCTTATCTTCTACAGTGTTAGGCTCTCGGAACGCACTGTCTAGCGTGATTATATGTTATAATGCTTTAGGTAACTGGAGAGATTTTCATATACACTTAGAAGAATTGAAGATTATTTTACGTAGAACTTTTTCACCAGCATGACTTAGTTTCTGGCAGGATAGAAATAAGGCACAAGTTTTAGGTACGGTTATGCAGGCTCGTTGAAGCCAGATGTCTTAATTAAATACGAATACGAATGCTAATGAGCTCATAGGGTCTTTTAAGTAGACAATAGACAACTTATATATTGGAACTAACATCAAACACTCAGCATAAAACGCTAAACTAATCTAACAATTAACATCCGATAATAAAACCTTCTATTTGCTTCAAAACAACTCCATGTTTATTTCCGATTGCTTACAAAGATTAGATCAACCGTACCTTTTAGATCTCGACAGCAATTTTATCACTCCAAAAACGAACGATACGTTTCGTGCAATAAATATCTTCATCAACAAGTATCGAATCACAAGAACCTCATATTCTGTCCAAGAAAGGACCCCCAGTAATGAAGTTGTGTTTGTGCGCGCCAATAACAATATCATAACCAACCTGACGTATCGCGCGTTGCTCGTACGCAGCCGACAACAAACGTTGTCTGTCTATCGGCAAGCATAGAGCCCCCTACACACACACACGCCTCAGCTCGCGGGTCAGGGGGCAGCCTTAACCGCAACGGAACTGGAACGCACAGTCCTTGACAACTTTTCGTATCGATTCTAAGCCCCGCGAGCGTTAGACGGTCGCCGGTAGGTCGCGTCTACGATCGGCAACACAAACTCACACCGAGCGGCAAGTGGCAAGTGTGTGTCTTTGTGTGGCTGGCGCGCCAACGGAACAGGTTATAATGTATGCAAACGTTCGCACAAATATGGCCAAACGGGTGGCGACAATGGTGCGTACTGTTTGGGACGTTGTCGGGTGTGTGTAAAGTGTGTTTAGCTGTTTCGTTAACGATCGTTAACAAACTCGCGACCGGGGTAGGAACACGCAAATGCTGAGTGCATGAAGCCAACGAGTTTGTTCAACCGAGTATGTTCGAGAATCATTTACAATAGATGTTATTTTTGTGAAACTTTTTTGACAAGCTTGAATTAAATTTCCTTCCGCTTTGTTATTGCTTTGTTTGCAACAATATCCGACTGCCATCCAGTCCGAAACATGCCGGGGAAACAGCACGCAATCAAGCTTAATCGATTATTGATTGTACGAATAGGTATGCTTTTTATGCTTTTATACAGCAAAAAAAAGCCCAACGCACCCCACGGCCATACGCCCACCACACGGCCATACGCCCACCAAAATCAAACCAATTTGGCAGCCCTTCCTCATTCCTTTGAGTGCGTGCGCGCGCGCTCACACACGTTAATTAAACGTAAGCGCATCATACAGACACACACACGCACACAGGCGGGCGGGTGGTCGGACGCAAATAATCACACCGTGAAGTGTACCGCCACTGCCTGGTTTTCAGTGAAAGTTTTCGGCTGACCGTTTTTGACGTTTCGAGCGGAAACAGAAAAGTTGCGCGAAAGTGAAAGCGACGAACCCCCTTCGCTGCAAAAGGGAATGCGCGTAGGACACCGGTCCGGTATGCCGTAGCTGAAGCGATCCTTCCTTCTCAACCGTTCTAACCGGTTGGCGTTGTTGTTGTTGTTGGGAGCAAGTAGTAACACAACACCCTGCTGCGGAGATGGTCCTCGGGCTATTACTAACAGCAGTGGCAGCAGCAGCAGCAGCCACCCCGAAAGACCCCAGCCTTCCGACGACAAAACACAGAATCGAAGGACAACCGGGTCCGGGTCGGCTGCTCTAACGGTGCTACGCAAATATTCCAACCTAGCGATGAATGTTTATGATTATTTGCTGGTTGTTGAATGCCGCTAGAACGAGCGAGGAAAGGCGAGAGGGCAAGGGACACACAATGTGTGGGTGTTTTTGTTTGCCACCATGTCGCGCGCGGTTCGGATGTGATCGCTTCTCCGCGTCCGTTAGGTACACTCGTCTAAGGTGGGATCGTGAAGGTCAGTCGCGCAGGTGGGCAAAGCGTTACAACTGTGCAAAGGGAGAGGAGGAACTTGAATGGATTTGTTATTGAAACCGATGGGGGGGTTGTTTTAAGAACAAATGAGCAGTTTGTGTGTAGTGTGCAGGGAATTGAATACAAAATAACAAAAACATTCAAATTGATCTGTCAAGTGCAGTGGAATGAATGGAGTAAAATAATAACATGTAGATCAAGATCAGCGATTGTGAAATGTATGAAAGGAATACAACGAACTATTTACAGAATTTAGACATATTATTTTCAGAACTCCTCTTGTTTAGTTATTACTCATTTTAAAGAAGAGCGTTAGATGGTAGTTAATTGAATTTTTTTATTGAGGATATCCAACATTAAATATTTATTTTATTATCTTATAATATTTATAATTAAAAATTTTATATTCTTTAACAACCCATTGTGTAGTAATTCATCATATTAGCCTAACTATCACACATTATTTTGCTCGAGAGTAGAAGAACTGCAATATTAACAGCCACAATTCATACATGACAACTTGCAGCGCAGCCAGAAAAGTTGATTTTTGTACGAAGAAATTCAAAATTTGACATTGAGATAGGTCGTTGCTGGTCAGATTGTAGCATTTTTAATTTTGTTGTGAATTCGCTTAAGAAGCTCATACAAATAATTAATTATTGACAGACGAGTTATAAAATATTATTTAATCTTCAGTCATCTTGGTACACTTAAGCATGTATTGTAACGACTGTCATTGATTCATTTGCAAAAAAAAAAATTACCTCTATTTTTTAGTAGATTATTTTACACTTAGTGAATACATTAGCCATTTCTACTACAGTGATATCATAAGAATCAATAAATAATCTAAATGAGCAACGCATTTAATGGTCATACTTGCTCTTGCTTAGACCCTTTTACTGAAAAATATCCTTTCCATAGTTGATAATGACGCTTCTAAACAAATCACTCTAAAAAAGCATAAAGCCATCAAGCACATGCAATTAACTAATAAGTTTATGTTTGAGGGGCATTATTTTTGCACATTATCGCTGACTAACTCCAAATTTGAGTCAAGTTTGGCTTTCCAACGACAAAAAGTGACCCAAATGTTCTTTACAACTCTAACGACTTCTATGCCACCGAACAAGCGACGAACCTGGTGGTGTAAAAATTAATCTTAACCAATTCTGGCTCAAGGTAAGTCAAAATTGCCATGTTTTTTTGTTGTTGTTCACAACATTTTCATGATGATAGTAACGCAAATGAAATCACAAAAAAAGTTCGGTTCAGTTTCGGTCAGCTCACTGGAGCGTAAAATCGTAATTTCCTATCGGAACTCCCGCACCGGTCTAAAATAACCATAATTCAGTGCATTCGTACAGGGCAGGAATTGGTTTGCGTGTGTTTTCTTTTCTTTCTTTTTTCCTCTTCCTTGCAAAACCAACTGCACACGCCATGGGGCGCAAAAGAAGGTGAATGCACCCGGTCGCAAAGTGCACCGGATATTCGATACCGCAAAACGTGATACGGCTCATATTGCGGCATTTCTTCGGTACCGTGGTTGGCGGTTTTGCACGAGTGCCCCGCCGAATAGGCAAACGCTCGCGCCGGAATCGGTGTGATCGTATGGCATGCCCGTGGTGACAAAACGGTTTCATTGCATGATTTTGCAAACCTTACTGGGGAGAGAGAGAGCAAGAGAGCCAAAGCGAGCAAACAACCGCGGTCCCTTAGATGGTAACTAAGTTCTCACATCGCACATCTGTCCATCTGATGGTGATGGCGATGACAAGAACCAGTTCGTTCAACCGTCCCTAGGGCCCTTCCCGCAGCCTCCCCCTTGCATTGCAGAATAGAGAAGCAGCAAGGGGCGAAGGAAAGCCAATGAGAAGGATAGCAAGCGCGCCATCCGAAACCCTTCGCCGCCGTTCCGAGGGAGTAATTTAGTAAAATGTGTTTTCCACGGCACGGGGGATCACGGACCACGGGTACAGAAGAACCGTTCGAGAAGCAACGGTACCCATTCGCGCGATGAAGCGCACATTGACTTATTGCCGATCGTATCGCGGGCTCGTTGCGACGATGCGACCATCTCGATGATGACGCAGCCCCAACAAAGAGCAAATGAGTTATTGGCCCCCAGAAGAAGAGATACTTTGCTTAAGCGACGTGTGTGTGTGTGTGTATGAAATGGTTTCGTTCGTTCCTTCCATGGTGTTTAGTGGCCCATACCGTGCAATCTAGAGGAGAAGTTCTATCTCAGCGGAACGGGGGAAAGGTTCCATTCTCGGCAGGGGACGCTCATCCCGTTATCTTGCGGTCGAAAGGAATTGGATCCGGAGCCGCAGGGCTTGTTGTGCCGATCGCCCGTCTTTTGTCACCGTCGGCCGTTGATCTGCTTTTAATGGGTGTGCAATCAAGGGATGGATCTATCTGTATCGGGCTGCAGACGGTGGTTTAAGCGAATGCTTTTTTCTCCAGAAGATAGGAGAAACAAAGCAGCTAATGATTATTTCATTAGCCTCGTGCTCAAAGGAAATGCTTTATATTTTCTTCTCGCTCCAATTTCTACCTCTTTTATTTGCTATATTTTACTATTAATTTATTATGTTTCCTCCTGTGCGAATTGAAGAATGAAGCTAAACAGCATCATCCAAACCAGACTTTGGTAAATGAGTTGATAGAAAGCAAACTTTGCTTCATAATGTCACACATCTTAACAACTGATAGTTTATTGATTGGCTTAGGTTTAGGTACAGTTTTAGGTACAGTTTAGGTAATGTATTTAATAAATTGCAATTCTCTTCATGGTCTTTAGTGCTGCTAAAGCTACTTAAGAACTAACCTTAACTGTTTTGTATACCTCACCTAACAAGAACTGGCATCCAGACGATTCAAAAGAGCTTTGAAGATTTGGAAAAGAATCCGTGGATCAATTTAAATCAATATACTCAGGTGCAGTTTAAACTTGGAGGCAGCAAAGGTTCATTAGAGCTATACTGTGTTTAAACATACTTTACTCATTCTGAAGATCATTTGTTGCAAGATTATAGATTCCCGAACAATCCCATCTTTTGAGTTATGTTTAAACCAATTTTGGCCCATTATTGGAAATGTCTTCGATCATCCTTAAACCAATTATGTTGAAATTAGCAGCCTTTTGTGAATATTCGATGTTTCTTGTGAATTGAGTCTAGTATAAATACTGCCAATCGTGCCAATATACACATAAGCCCTTGTTTTACATGCTTTTGCTCACCTCATGCTGAAGCAAATTTCCACTTCAATCTCATTAATTCCACTCCACCGACTCCAGCTTGTCGCACGCTTGGCGCTTTTTCAATGCGTTTTTTCTTTCGCCATCTTCCATCCCAGCTTACCGATGACACTCAAGAGGATGCACTTTCAGTTCTGGCTGTATGTGAACTAGATCTCCCAGCTAAAGCCGACCCGCAATCCGCAAAAACAAAAAAACAAAATCCCCTCCGAAAGTGTGTTACAGTTCGGTTTGGATCCCTCCCTTCCCCGCCAATGCCTCTCCCACTCGATCGCCCTTTTCGAAAGTGGCACCAGACATTCGGATCCGAGCAAAAGCAGGTCACATTCAAATTTTACGACACACTCAAGCCGAACGTCCGTCCGGCGCCCGGAATGGTGTTTGGTGGTTTCAGCTGATGGATCCGTAGCATCGAAAAGCATCGTTCCATAGAGAGCATGCGCGCATGGAAGTGAGCTGCACAAAAAAAAAGAAACAGAACCACACTAGCGCTACTCCCCGCCATTTTCCAATTCAACACAGCCCACAAAGTCAGCCGGTAGAGTGCATGGAGTGTTGTTTTTTTTCTTTTGCTTTACTTTTTCGGTTCCCATCTTGAACGAACAAACCGCAACGCGCGCCGTTGGTCGCGCCAACCTGCCGCTCACGAACGATCGTCCACGGATTCAAATGCACGGTCGGTGCTTGCGAAATTGGTGACCGTGGTGCAGACGCGCGACGATCATTGCTTTAATTAATACCCTCCTAAGTGCTGCGCGTACTCAATAATTCACTCACCATTTAAATGTGCTCCGACGGTGCTACTGCTGCTGCTGCTGCTGCTTTGTTGCTGTACCGCATCGAGCTGCGTGGAAAGCTCCGGCTCCGGGATGGCCGTCGGTGTCGGTTTGGGGGATTTTCCACCGCCATAGCTTTTCGCCGTCACCTCCGGCGGGGGGACGGAGGAGGAGGAGAAGGGGGAGGAGCTGACGAGATACGGCTCGTCGTGGGTGGTGGGTGTCGCACCGACGGGACCACCCGTCCTGCCGCACACCAGGACCAGGAGCAGCAACAGGACGAGTGGCCGCGCGGCCGTCCCGCGAGAGTCACCCATGGCGCCGTTCCAACGTTGCCGGTGCACCGTGGCTGTGTGGATGGTACGGCACCTGCTCTCGCATCTATCACCGGTGGGTGGCAGAATGGTGCTAAAGTTGGGGTGGGATTAGGGGGGTTGAGGGAGTCTTATCACACGCACTCCGGACACTTGCAATCGCAATCACTTTATCACCTTTTCTTTGTATTTCGAGCTGATGGTAGGGCACAAATTTATCTTTTTTGGGATAAATCACACAAAACACTCTCACGACATTCTTCCCGAATCGTCACTCACTGTGCAGCTGCTGTGAAGTTTTATGATGATTTCTCTTCGATGACGAGTATGCTTGTATCGATGCAGTATAGTCCAGTGGGTTTAAAGACACCTGGAAAGAATGAAAAGCGTATTGGTCAGTAATATTTAAACATTATTCTTATAAGCTTTTGTTTTTTGATTATTTGTCATTTAGTGTCTTACATAGGTTCGCTGGGACACATATAACATACACTTAATGTATCTACAAACTGAACTTCATCGCTATCAATGAGGAAACGAGTGACGATTAGGGTTTGAGCTGGTTTATACTAATGTTAAAGGCCGTATTTGTTAGAGCTTTACAGGAATTACCAGAATGAGCAGATCGTGCGAACGAAGGTCTTAACAGCTCACCTAACCTGGGCGGTCGTTCAGGAGCATACAAATTCAGTTCGCTGGTAGGGAGAGCCTGGTGATCCCGCTCATTAACTTCGCGACAAAAGTGGCCTGTAATGTCTGACGTCTATGCTCTAAGGTTTGCAGACCAAAAAATCATGCACCGTGACAAGTGATCTAACATTTCAGATGACTTCCATTGTTGCCAGTGTATTGCTATTCCGGATAATCGTTTTTTTGTATGCTTTCTATCCTGAAGCTGACCGCACGTCACAGTATTTGGAGAAAAGAACTGAACTATACTCTAGGAAGGATCGTGCCAATGCAGAATATAATACTACCAAATATATTGGATCTTTTATCTCAAGATTTTGCCTTATTACCAATCGTAACATCCAATCATCAATCCTAACATCCTAAGGTTTTTGTGATTCTAGTTGGAGTAAAGCATTTATGGATTGGAAGCCCCAAATTCGTAAAACAATCCAATATGAATTGTGTTTGAAAGAGAATTAGCAGTAAGTAAAAGAAGGCCGGTTTCTAATTTGTTAAATTTACTTTCTCTTCAACATGAAATATTCGTGGTAATGTTCTAGAAAAATCTGTAAGAAATGAAAATAAAAACCTAGATAAACTTTTTTTCAAACATTTAGAACTAAAGAAAGAGCAAAACTCATAGAAATTCCAAGAAATACATACAATTGTACAAATTCCTTAGCAAAACTCAGAAGACCACAGCTTCGAAAGAACATTCTACTCTTGACTAATGCTCGCTCTCTCATTCCGTTTGTCCCCAAAACCCCTCTCGGAATTCCCCTTTGGCCCTAGCAACGCTTCCGAAAGTGGCTAATCAAACCGACATCGATACCAAAAAGGGCACACACTTCAGGGCACGCGATCAACACGAGACACTGTGCAAAAAAAAAAGCCCTGCAATTCCTTCCACGGCAAAGAAGGTCGGCTTCGGCCGAGTTCTTTGTGCGTGTGTGCAGCCAGTGCGAAAAATGGGGCCACCTCGGGTGATGTAAAACGGCATGCCGCTCTAAACAAACGGGCATATCGGTCATCAGTCAGTTGCGTTAGACACGGTCTAGCACGGTGCGTTACCTTTTTGTTGTTGCCCCGCTGCCTCCATGCCCGCAAAACGCATACATATTTGCCAGCCTTGGTGTGATGAGGTGGTAGTTTTTTTTTTTTTGGGTGGGAGATACGCACCTGCTCGCGTACGCACACATTCGTGCGGTGCATTGGGTCAGCACTAAACCTACTCACTGCATTGTGGTTGCGCAGGAGGCGGTAAAGGGTGGGGCAGCTGGTTAAATATGCCAACGGTTAGTTCTGCGCTGTAAGCACACTCACACACACACACTCACACAAATGCATGGGGCCGTGGCATAGCCGTTATGCAAGCGAGTGCATCGACGGGGCCGGCATACCGTGATTGCATTTGCGCGAGATCGCATTCAACCTAGTCGATGATAGTGAGGCAAAAATGCAACGATTAGCTTCACGCCTCTCGGCCCGAGGACCGAGGCACGGCACGTTTTTACGGGGCGGCACATCGAACCAGAGGAATTTTGGCCAACGGTTGCCAGCGGGATGGGGAGGTGGCTTTGTCGTCGGGGTTTCACTGCATTTTCAAGACTTTTCAATGCTGATAACGGAGCGTACAATGCAGTTTGTTATTTTGCTAGCTCAAAACATGTCTACGTCACAAACGTCATTCTTCTCACCGAAGAATAACAACAACGCTCGGAACAAACAATCTACCTCATGCTTTGGGTAAACATCCTTCCCCACCCGTGCCGATCGAGCGAGCTGGCGGGACAGGTTGATAAATGTGCTAAAAGAATGCCGTTCTCTGTTGTGTGCCTAGATGACTCCACACAGATCAACCACACCCAAACGTCGCCCGTTGAATGACGCTTCTGTAGGTTCTGCCTATTTAGTGGGCCTAATTTATTCACAACAATTCCCGACAGCTCTGTCAGCGAGGAGTAAGCTGAGCGAACCAACCAACACAACAACAGCGTGCCATTGTGTCGTAACCACTTTCACGAAAACGGAGGTACCCGTGTGGACCTGCGGCTTACTGAAAATTGCCCCAAAACATACGGCACCGATCTATGGCTACATGTTTATGATCGACTTCTAATGAGCTCCAGTTATGGTAACTGAGATCTTCCACAGTCGCTCCCACCCGACCGTTCCCTTCGCGGGCGGCATCGGAATGGGGTTTATGGCGTTTGGCGATGTTTTAGCTCAATATTTATAGCTTTGCTGCTGGCTAGAAGCGCTGTTGATAAAGCCCAAACCCACGGCTGATTGCATCATGACGGTATGGCGTTTCGGGCAGGCCTTTTTTCAGGTTTGATGGAAAAAGGTGGACAACGGAATAGCAACGAAAATGTTTGTTTCTTTTCAACGAACTTCCGTCAGCAATTTCCGCCCCGAGGAGGGTTGAATTTTTGATGCTTTTGAAAAATGGCAACAAACAAACTGTGTTGGGTAGGTTTAAAAATGTTTTATAACCTTTACGTTTAACACTACCTTTCGCCATGTTACATCAAAAACGGCTGACAGTTGCTGGGGTATTAAACATTTATGAACTGATTTTTGAAATTCTAATAATTGCATTGTTAAAGCACACACCGTCGCGATATGGTAACATGTGTTCGCTTTATTTTATTACGCTTTTTTTAAAAGAAAATATTAACTCATTCCTCATCGAATAAAGATAGAGCCGAACCGACCAGCAAACCGAAGAGCAGCAACAAAACGGCTCGCAAAACTCGCCACTCTGTTTACTTATTGCTTTTTTTAATCAGAAGCACGACATTGTCTTTCATGACCGAGACGATGAGTCAATGTGCGTTGGCAGTTATGCAATGCCAATGAGCCAAATTTCCGAACGATTTTACTGTTACGCGGGTCCTTTTTTATAGCACTGTTTGCCAAAAATCAACAACAAAAAAACAAGTTACGCGAAACGTTTGCCCAAAAGGTTCGTCGCTTGCCGCTACGCAAACAGTCTTTTGTGATGTGACCAACGATAGGTGGATAATTTCCGCCTTTTCCACTGTTTTTAGCTAGCGGGCCGTTGTCAACAGTGTGTGTGTGTGTGTATCGGTATGTGTTTGCGTGTGCCTTAATGCAATTGCCTTTCAAGCGCAGCTGCTGCACCGATTTTCCGAAGCCATTTTTCTTTCAGCCCGCCTGTGAAACGATGCTACTTTCTCCTTGCGCACCGTGGAGGAGAAATTCGTACACTGTACTGCCGCGCTGGCATACAGGGCAGGAGTGAGAGGAGAGGGGCATTTTTCCGTTTTCGGCTCTATTTCCCCGTTTCCGCTGCATGAAAATCGAGCACCGGTACCAGTGGGCAATGGCAGTGAGCCGTGAGCACACCCGAAAGCCATGCCGCCGCACGTGCTGGTACATTAACCGTCAACGGCTTTGATCTGAATCGATGTGATGAATAAGTTGTTTTTTTTTTTTTTGGTTAAATGTAAACGCGATGGAAATGATAGCAAAATTGCTTGTAGCTAGGTTGGAAATTGTGAATGCGAAAATCGATCGCCTGTGCTCTGTTTCAAATTGAGTGAATTTAAGTTGAGAAACAGTGAAAAGAACGGCTACAAAAATGCAATTAAAATGTAAGCAATCTGGTTTGAGATGACGTATTTAGCAGCATCTTGATGAACACATAAAACACACCTTTTGATCGAAAGCTCTAATCGAATGCCTCTAAAACACTGTTTGTAGTTTTTTGACATTTATTCCTATACCCAGCAAATGAATGAAGCATTTCTTATTATACTCGATGGCATTATTGTTTCATCCCAACACGCACATTATATCGCTCACCCATCAAAGTATGGAAAGCAATACCCTATCGCATACCACACTAATACTCCGCACTAATAATCTCACCGCATTCACTGTCTTCAAGATCGTATTTGCTTTGAGGTGGAAGAAAAAAATCAATTACCCTTAAAAAAAACCGCCCCGAGAGGATCGCTCATTACAGTGCGTCAACAGGACCGTCCTTCGGCGGTGTGGCAATTTTGCCTTCGAACCAATCAATGCCGTCCTCAGCTCATTGCGACGATCCATCCACACCGGCTTCCTTTAAGCACACGAACGGTGGTGAAAGATGCCTCAACGATCTGCCGTTGCTGCCGGTGATCTTGTTTTCGAGCATCGAGCACTCAGCGATGCCTTTAATCGGACGGTCCTTCACTTCCTCGCGGTGCCCCGAGTGGCCCTTTACCTTACCCCAAAAGTGAGTCGGGGTGAGTGAGGGGTGAACGAAAACGAACACAGAAAAAAATGTGGAAAGAAAGAAGCACACGCACTGCACACTTGCAGAGCGTATAATTCACTTTAATGGTTCTTCGGACGTGTTCTCAGCGCAACACACCACCAGCTACCACCAGAAGCTACACGGTCGCGTTTTGGTGCGCCTGACACGATGCGAGACCTTCTCGAAATAAGAGCAATAATTTGCTGCGGGCCACTGTGCGAATGTGGCGGCGATGTGGCAAGCGTGCTTCTAAACAACAAAACCTTCTACCGTTGGTCAGTCGAGGGATGCTTTGCGCAATCGACTCACACGCCGCGGATCATCTGCTTTGGCCGGTCCGACCGATCGACCGAACGGGTTCCATCGCCACGCATTGAAAGTGACTTATTTATGGTGCCTTGGATCGGTGCAGGAATGTACGCGTGTGTTTGAGCGTTCACTCTTTGCTCGAGGAACAGAAAGGGGTGAAAGATTTATAGGCTAGAATAGACGTTTTAATCAATTAGCAGTCCGGAGGGAGCGACAAGAAGCTGGCTTAAGGTGTGCAGATCGATATCTGGCAGGGTGTTGAGTGAATGAAAATGAAGCAGGATCTTGGTCCGCTGTTTGATGATGATGATGATGGCAGGCAATAAATAGGAAAGAAAAACTACATTTTACTGACAAAATTGGGCTTGCAAAAAAGGAACTTCTTTATTACATGGTTCAAAACAAGAGTTCTAACCAAAACTGCTAAACTGCTGTTATAAACATATAATTATATTAATCCTTTAACGCAAGGAAAGAACAAACCTATATTTAGGAATCATTGTATTCTTGTCCGCTCTTTGCATCCTTCTCAATTGTAATGAATGTACTCAATCGTTGACTTTTTACGATCAGTTTGGTTTAAAATCTTATAACTTAAGCCAGATATGTTAAACTGGTGACCTGAGAGGTCTTTTCAGAGGTCAGCTCAAAAATATTGATAATCAAAATGACACCAACATCAACATTTCTTCACAATATTTACTGCTCTGTATTGGAACTAACGCGTTAGTCATGGCCAGTTTTTGCACATTATTTTTAGGTACTGAATCTTGTTAGTTGCCATAAAACTATGCAAATGTTGGGAATATCAGAGGCCTATGAAACATTTCAAATTAATCCGCTAGAGCTACTAACTAGATGTCTTTTTTTACATCTAAGAGTTACCTTTGGTCCGTAATTATCGTCTCAAAATGAAAAGAGCGACTAACGATCTGGGTTTTGTATCATATAATATAATCCTATGTAATATCATGTAAAAACTAGGCTGCAGCTCGTGCTATTATTTTCAGTTGCATTTTAAACCGCGAGTTTAAATAAATAATACACTTCAATATTGGTTGAGGTTTCTGATTTGCAAATTTATATATCTATTTCTTTAATATGCAATATACCCTAAAATTCCTTATAGTGCAACCTTTCAGTAACATTAAACCGTAAAACCTATGTAAACATTCCCGTCGCTTTTTCATTCAATTTAACCTCCACATATCACTGTTCGCAGCACGCACCGGATCCGTTGTTACGCGTGTAATGTCCATTTGTATGTACAAAATGTCATTCAACCCGCCCGCGTTTCGTGCGTCCGTTTCATTTTGTTTTCCCATCTGTATGGTTTCGATTTTGTGCTCCAAATAACTGCCATACACACGCACATAACCGGGAGCTCAAGCTATTCGCTCTAGACACGGTGGCGTCTGGGGGTTGCGTTTCGGTTTGCCCCCTTACATTGCTCATGCGTATCCTCATGCGTCCAGTGGCACGGGTGGGGGTCAGTATGCGTGAGTAAGGTTAATTCAACCCATTTGTAGGTGTTTGGTGTCACTTGGGATCGAAGGGGGTTTTGGATCACATCAATTGCCCAATTTTGTGCTACTGGACATAGAAAATTAAGGGTAATTGCAATACCGCGATGACCCGACATTGGACAAAGTGTTGCAAATGATAATAAAATGCAATAGATAATGATGATAAAGGAGTAATTCAAAACCATTGTAATAATAAATGTTTAAAATTTAATTTAAATGAAATTAAAAATGTTATTTTAAAGATAATTCCGCGTTGCCTAAACTGCACACGAAACACCCGCGGACAAGCTTCTTAATTGTACAGCCACCACCCAAGTCACGTACAGCGGACGCTTACAAGGGGCGTGAGAGCCAAAATGGTCATAATTCAAACACACACCAACCCCCCAACTCCCCCCACAAAAGGCTCGCGTGCGCAACCCAGGCAAGCCAGGCACGCGTGAAAGCAAACCGTTCTGTTGCACCTCCCGTCCGTTATCCTTCATCGTCACGTACAGCAAAGCAGTGCCACTGCACTGCCCCACCGTACACTCGCTGTTGGGGCTTCCCGTTCGCGCAATCGCAATGTGCAATATGATTCCCTCCGCGGTTCGATAAAAAAAAAAAAAACATTAGCCCACCCCATCATCAGCGTACGTCCGGGTGGGTGGGTTTGCGCTTCAAAAAGAGAGAAAGAAAAACCAACTCACGCACACACTTGTTCTCGTGCAATTCTGTTTTTTGTTTTGTTTTGCGCAAAGGGCTGTAAAAATAACCGCGGTTCCGCAACCTCGCATTGCGTTGAGTTCGCGCAGTGTCGATTGTCACGTTTAACGACGTAATTGTTGAGCCCCGTTGACGACCTGATAACTTCGTTGATTGCGCTCGGATGCGCATTGCGATTTTGCGCTAGAACTGTGAGCGGAGCGGGGGGTTTTCTTTTTACCACGTCTAGCCCCATTTCTATCCGCTCCCTGCCTACTGGTGGCGATGGTTTAGATGCTACATGAAGAGATTTATAGCCGCTTGCCAGTGCTGCAGTGTTGGTACAGGTGGTACCACGAGCTTCATTTTATATGCTGCACTCTTCGCCAATGATGACAAAACGATGCCAATAAAATCGCAGCCTTAAAGTGCAACGAATGCAACCGGTGCTGCAATGTGCAAGGCTGCGTGAAGAAGGGAACGAAGCTTCCAATGAATAGGTTAAAATATAAAATAGTAGTTTAATAGTTAGGCGCCTTATAGCTTCATTTTCATGGCCTTTTAAATACTATTGTCAACTTTAAACCTCTTTTTTAGCTTAATTTGATACCGTTCACCTTTAAATGTAAAAATTTAATGTAAATTCCATTCATTCAATTTGATTGCCTTTGAATGATCGATTGTCTCTTAAAATATCATATAAGTAATATTTATGGCCATGAGCAAGATATTATAATGAACCATTTGAACGTGAGCTTGTTGTTTTCTCAATCAAAAAATCCATTAAATATCAGATTTTGATAAAACTACAATTTTTGAATCTTTAAAGTAAGTAAGCTTATGTAAAATCATGACAAAGTTTTCATGCCAAGTTCATGCCAAATAACCATAAGAAACCCCCTTCTCGCCAGTTTCAAAGCTCGAAAGTGTCAAAATACTTTAAACCTCTTCTGCAAATACTTAGAACACACACACCTTACGGATACTGTAAAGTGGCGCAAAATTAACACAATGCAAACAATCTCAGCCTCTTAAAAAGCCCCCCTTCCCACCCAGTAACAATTGCCATTAACATCCATAAACAAACGTTGCTACAAGTACAGGCGGAAGATAAAAAACCCCGTCGAACAAAATGGCCCCGTCCATGGACAGGCAACGCTCGTAAAGTCACGCTTCTTCTCCGGGTCAGCGAAACCCTCCCCCAAGAAAGGGTCATTCCGTACGCTCCCAGTCACGCTGACAAACACTGCTGAACAAGTGCGAAATGCACTTCACCGTTTGCATTGTGTAGAACACATGCAGTTCAACGTTATTCGGGGTCGTTTTGTTCCTCTCGGAAGTAAAGCTGAACTGTTGACCTTCGTCAAACCACCGTCAACCCTGGTGCGATACGCGCTTTGTCACATGCGCGTATGCGTTCCGTTTGATTGTTTCGCATTTCAATCGCTCTACAGCCTCTCGGTCTTAGAACGGTTTTGTTTGGAGAATGCTACGCAGAACAAAAGACACACGTGGGCACAATTTATGTGCACATTTTAGATGGATGAAGCTGTAGAGAGGTTGGGTTTGGGGTACATTCTCTTGCAACGAACCCATTGGGAGCCAGACCCACACGGATAAGAGATGCGTGTGCTGCCAGCTTTTCCAATTCGCCTCGCAATGAAACCCTTTTTGTGGGCCATTATTTGGCTGTGAAGGCGATACACCGATGCCGGCCTGGCCGACCGAACACAAACCGATTGACCATTGTATTCCGAGCTGCACACTGATGTAGAAATACAGCTACATGGAAGGACGCAGCAGACCCTTCGAACGTATTGCATTGTCGGCCGATTGTGGGGCGGAGGAGGTTCGTCGCTTTGGCCGGCGTTGCAGTTACCGGGGGGTTTCGTTTGAAGCGCTGCCCATCTGAAAAGCTGAAAAGCGGCTCCCTCTCTCTCTCTCTCTCTCTCTCTCTGGTGCCTCGGGTGGAGGATGCAGTGAAGGAAAACTTACCTCAACCCCCCCCCCCCTTCCCCACATACCCCTTCTTGCCCAAGAGCCGGCTTAAGTAGCTGAGGTGTCTTTTTCATGAGTGTGTTTGGCGCAATTGTATGCGCTTAGAATTCGAGGGCCAAACCGTGGGTGATGTTTTAATCATGAGACTGTTGAAGAAGCGGCAGCATCAAGATTTAAGCCGAAGGCGGAGAGGGTTTTCCTCTCGCCCCAACTGCTGCTTGATGTGGTGTTGTTCGATTGCTGCTTACTGATTTATGAATTCTGCACTGCCAGCTGCGCCGTTGCTGGTGGTGTTTTTCCAGCTAGTCGCGGTGGACTATGTAACAATCCGTAACGCAACCGAAGGCCACATCGGACGGAACGCACACCCAAAGCACCGTGCCGCACGTAGTGTTTAGCTTGTTTGGTCGGTGCGTTAATTGTGGCGCCTTGCTTTTAGAAGGAGGCGGAGGCGACTTGCTATGGTTTAATTTTTTTCCATTTTGGGCGCCACTGTTTCAGGGACACGGGCGAAGGGTTTTTTCCGTGGGGGAGGAATCACCGTGAAGGTGATAAAGATAAGTACGAGAGCGCGATGAATTAATCGCTCAGTTTAGCGTTTCAAAGTTACGTCTTCACGGTGGAACGGATGAATTTAATCTCCACTTCCGAAGCGCGACCGAAATGTGTGTGGGGGGGGGGGGGGGGAGAATGAAGGCGCAGAAAGAGAGTGTGGCCACCAATCGTAAGATTAATTCTAAACGTCATTCGTAGCGGGAAGTAAAAGAAATTCTTCGCAATCATTACCAAACAGGCTTAGCTATGTGAAGAAAGCTGTTACGGGAATTTTAATTTGAGCTCGTTAAGCTCCCACCCAGTCCATGATAATACATCAGCATGACAACCACGGGCATGTGTTGAAACCGGGATCGCACTGACAATCAACGAAGTGATAAATTTAATGTTCCGACAAAGCCACGTTTAGCTCGCGCTCGGGATAATTTTGATGAGATTTTGAAATTTCGTACTTTTTTCGGCAAAGGTGTTCATGTGTGAAGCATGTGTTGGCTGAGAAAGTTATGAATATTAAACGGCTGCTTGGGAATTGCAGATAAGCTTATGGCGTGCCCCATTCTTACCGTAAGTGGATCTGATTTATTAGGCTGTTCATTTTTTGGGTCTTATTTTTGCTGAATAGTTCAGAATAAGCAATGATTAAGCCATTCGTTGTGAGAGAGGAGCAAGCAAGACACAGGCATTTAGAGTTAATTAAAGCAAAAATAAGATATATTACCACTATATTGAACCAGTTCAAATCTAACGGATAGCTGCCAAAAGCTTAGTAACGTTAACTATCGGATACTAATAGTGAAATACGCGAATCTTGTTTACCTAGAACTGTCATAACTGAGGACATTAAACATGAGGATCAATGTGTGTTCTTCCCTGTGGATGCCCTCTTCTTTGGATGTTCTGCTTCACTATGGACGTAAGTGAGAAAATGTCTCTTGAAAGCCATGGTATTTTAGCGGGAATTAACCATGCTCGAGCTGAAGTGACTTCAAGGAAGTGTTTTTTTCCCGGGTTAAAAAGTGATAATTTGGATTAAGAAGACGAAGACCGGTCCAGGGAAAAATGAAAGCTTGAGGATGAACAAATTGAGACAATCAGCCACTTTCCCAAACTCAATCCAAGAGGAACGAGAATTGCAGTTGCCTAGATACAATGGTTGCTTGAATTTATATGATGAGTATCCTGCTCAGTTATGCGAACAATTTGGCAAACTGTTCGAAAAACATCCAAAGAAAACACCATTTTCTATCATTTTGACAATCGCTACGATCGTTCCCGAATGCGATCGAGTTTGGGAAAGTGGTTGAATGCTCGATGATGATCCTGGACGAACACATTTGAAATTCAAAAAAGTCGTAAGAAAAATCTCTGCAACACATTTCCCATCGATAAAAAGTAATCGGAAATGATCCGATACGATGAAAAATTGTGTCTTATATTGTGTCTTAACTGAAAATGATAGATTTGGTGAATAAATATAACGTTACAGACAAAGCAAGATTTAGATGAGACTTCGAAGTGAAAATACGCCATATTTGGTCCAACATATTTAATATCTTCCAGAATTCCATTTGAACCATTTGTCTTATCGATCGGTGAAGTGTATGCCCTCCACTACCAATAGAGAGCCCCATGTGTGTTCCTTTACCCCGAGGCACACGCCATACGACGTGTTGAGTCGGTTTCGTTAATTATTACTTTCCAACACCAATCATTAGCTAGAAATCAAAAACAGAGCACTATTAAATAATTACGAGATCGCGATATTGCCACCTCTCGTCTAGATCGTTCTGCATCTAACTGCTCCGAAGAAAAGCGACAGGTCCACGACAGTCAACCACCCAACCCCGAAGGCGAATTCCATCCAACAGCGACCTCGGCCCGGCCAGATTCCACGAAACATTCCATAAGTATGGAGTGTAGACACAAACCAGGCGGCTTTGCCGATGCCAACAGGACAACTGCATCTATGGGGTGTTTAAAAGCACCTCACAAAAAGGCAGAAAACAATCGAACTGTTGTGGTCGTGAGGCGTTGGGCGGTTTGGCAGGCCATTTTTGTTTGTTTCGACCGTATTTTATCGCTTAAAAACTGTTAACACACACGCCGAAGTTATCGCAATCGAACGCGATCTCACGTGTCTAGAATGTGGTTTTGCGTTACCATTCCACGTGCGGCGTTGTATCCGGGCATGGGGAAGTGAGCAAAAAAAAAAAAAGAAGGGGAAAAACACCCCCATATGATGAATGGCTTCTTTTGACGTTTGTAGAACACGGTTTGCGGTTTGCGTTCCGTTCGTGTGTAATTGATCTAGTTTTTTTCCTTCCTTTGCTGCTGCTGCTGTTGTTGTTGCGGGTGCAGCTAGGCGGGAAGAGTTAATTAAACGTTAACAAAAACGGGAAAAAAGCCCTGTGCGCGAAGGGTGTGGGCAAACGGCTTAATTTATGGCTTTTAATAATGGTACGTAAAAGCTTTCTTAAGATAAGCAAGGCATTGTTTGAAATCTTAAATGACAGATTAACCATTACGAAACGCGATGCATAAGTGGAGCCAAGCACGGGACATAAATTCTGCCTTCATTTTGCCTAAATGATACTAACATCTGTTAGATATTCAGGTGGGACCTAATTGCTTAATTGTTTTATTAATTTTAACAAAATTTACTATGCAAACTATACTTAAATAAAATATTTTAGTACATTTGATAGAAGATCATGAAGCGTATGTTGCATCGGTTGTTGTGTCTATTTACACTTATTTACTTTGAATTGAAACATAAGCTTAGATTAACCTTAACGTCATCTTCTAAGCCTTTCGTTTCAAGCTATTTAATTCAACAATAATTCCCTTGTTTAATTTACTAGTCCCTCTCTCAAACTAACGAGTTTTAACGAGTGTCAGAGAGCATATGCAGTCTATCCTTATTAATGTATTTTAACGCTTTTTTCAATAGTAGAAAAAATCTTTTGAAATTTCGATATGTTTTAATTTAAATATATTTGTAGTTTCAAGATTCTATGGCAATATTAGAGATGTTTGGGGATGTTTAAAATCCAATAATATATTTTAGTGAAGCAAACCAATCGATAATATTTCATTTTATTCTTAGTTTAATCCAATCTTCTGTATTTTCTATTCCTCACTTTATTTTTAGCTTTCTCCATCAGAGTTTTTTTTAGACGTTAAGCTAAGGAACGAGAATGTCATCAACAAAGATAACGCTGTGTTTATCCCATTTAATGTCCTTTTTTTAGTTAGAGTTATATTACGACTTATGATATGTTCTATAGCCAACAGATATTGCAAAACATTGATATTGTGCACATTATTATGCTTTATAGTATAATTTGCTAATGTGCAGCCATGCTTCATATGTTTTAGTTGTAACCCACGTGAAACAAGTAATTCCTTTTAAAGTAAATTAAATAAATTCCTGTTTCGAAAAACTAAAACTCTCATTTATGCCGTCAAAAAAATGACCTCACCCTTGGAAAAGCTCCCAACATAACAAAAGAAAAAACTACCTACCAGCATCAAAACAGCTTCAAACCTTCAACAAGCTGCTACAACCGTTCCGAAACTTTCCATTAAGCTTCTGTGCAGTCTGTAGATGCAACGGCCGGCGTATGGTTACGGTTATGATTACGGATACGTAGTGTGGGTTGTTTTTTTGTTGTTGTACCACCAGCGTACCGTCGGGAAGATTAGATTTTCACTTCTTTCTATCGCTACCACACTGGCGTCTGGCGTGGATCGTGGAAGCGTTTTCCAGACACACACACACTCACAACAAGATCACTCTCACTTGCTTCGTGATATTGGTGCACGAAATTATTTGCTAGCAAAATCAAACAGCAAAATGTATCTTCAATCACCACTTGCAAGCACCATTCAACACTCTGGACAGCGTCGCGTTCTTCCTAAGCACAGTAAATCACTAAGGAAGGGAAACAAGAAAAATAAAAAGCTCATTATTTGAAACTCACTTCAACGGCAAACACACTTCAACAAAAACACACCCTACAATCATCAAAACAAGATGCATAATTCACCGCACAATTAAAACACTCCCCAATCACTGCACAGAGAGGAACGGTCTAGGAGGAAATTTTCACTCGAAATAATCATTACAATTTCCCTTCAAACGACGTGCCTCTCGGCGAAGATTTGGCTGGCGCGATGGGCGATCGCAAGATGCGAGATGAAAACTACCAGATAAGGGTTGTTAATTTTCACTTTCACTCGCTGTGCCTTGCTCTTTGTCGGCTCTTTGTCACTTAACGCGCAGTGCCCACACACACAAAGGGGAAGAAATGCTCAACGCACAAAAGCTCATCATAAAGATCATCTCATTTGTTTGAAGCAATTTGGCGCTTCGTTCCACGTTTGAAGCAATGTGTTTCACAATCTACGTATCACTAATCACGTATCGCGGGTGTAAGGAGTGGCCGGGCACACCGAAAACCTAACCCGAAGTTGGACAATGTATTCGCAATCGCTCCAAACTGTTGGCCGGCTTGTGTAGTCCGCTGTTGGTGTTGTTTTGTGTTTGATAACGCTCGAATGAAAATCACCTTAAAAAAAAAACATTCCACAACCTCAACCTGGTTGCCCATCACGGAATCACTGAGTTGAAGCGGTCACCCGGCGGCGCAAAAATTTGAAAGAAGACACGGTCCAAAAGCCAAACCCACCAAACTATATAAAAACGCAAAAAGAAATCATTTTTAGTATGCTTTTTTTCGATGATGCACACACCAGCACATCTTTCTTTGGCCACTGACGGCTGCTTCAACCAAGCGGAGCCACAGACACCGAAACCTGTTTGGCGCGAAGAAACAGCACCACAAAACGAAACGTTACCAAAACACAAAAAGCGCTGCGTTACGCGATCACCATCACCACCGGAAGAGGCGACCTCTGGCAGTGGCAAGTGTGACGCATTGACCATCAACGCAGCGCCGAAAGATGGCCGTGGACAATCTGCCAGCGGCCAGCCTTTCTGCTTGATGCTTTCAATGATGAGCCAACGCCGATGGTTACACGCGAAGAAACACACCTTCGCGGGTTGGGCACTGCCAAGCGGACGGACGACGGTGGACACGCTGCCAAACATGGTGTAATGTCACCTTTTGCTTTCGATGAGGAGCTGCCTGGGAGCATGTGCTGCGACTGTACAAACCAGAGGATTGATCACCAATCATCACTGAACACGGCACACTTTAAAATTGTTGGGGAACATGCTTAACGAAATAAAACTGACCAATCTCACTTAAGATCAGTTAAAGATGATCGAAAGACTTTTTTGTAAAATTAATAACACACTACTGCTACCCGCCACTCTTCACTCAAGTCACATTTTGTATATCTTATCACCAAATGCACACATATACACATACAAACTTAACAGCTTTCTTGGAATGTTTGGTAGCGAAATAAAAACCCTCAACACACCATACACTGGGTTATTCCCACAGCGGAACCGCGCTCGACCTTAGTGTACATAGCTGGGAGGACACCGAACAGTCGCCCAACAGTTTGTTTGTTTGCGTTTACGTGAAGTTTCCACCGCGCGATCGGTTGTTGTTGTTGTTGTTGTCGTTTGTTTTTTCCTTCGTCGTTCGTTTGCCTTGCGTATTTGAAACTTTGTTAGCCACGCTGCCACACCGATCGGCCGTGTGTGCTTGCGCCGACTTTCAAAACCCGAATGAAGCACGATCGTCTGCGCGGGGCTGGTAAGCGACGAACCCACCGCGTGCTCGCGCACTCGCAAACTGAATCCGGTTTGAGTTGCCGCTGGATGGATTGAGCTGGCCTGTGTAAATATGTAACCGGTGTATTTTGGTGGAAAATTACAGAACATTAATAGAATGTCTAATTTTCTACTGGTATGTTTGGAAGCAAGTATAAACAATCGTAAGACATGTTGTGCATGGTAAGAGGATCTCGAAAGTTGTGAAAAACTGAAAACTGTTTAAACGCTTCTAATAAGAACTAAATAAAGCTGTGCTTCATACGTATTTTTCACGTACTATAATGTAACATATTTGACACATTGAGAACAGATCGTCACCTTGATGCAAAAAGGAAAAAAAAACTTCCAACACTTGTACCACACACGCTTACCAAATGTTACATGTTCAAATTTCTGCTAAGTAGCGTGGTTTGCTTGAATGCCGAACAGCATTTCAGATTTGCTTGAAAGCAGCCGTTTGTTACAATACAGGAGTGTCAAACCCTCGATATTTGAAACGTGGCTCAAAATCAGTAATTTAAACAAATTGCACGAACATTTGGGTTATTCCTTTCCTCCGAATGATTTTCAACGTGCGTCTGGACTGGACTGAGCTTGACACTTCTTGGTGATGTGTTGAAAATCATGTAGAAGAAGAACTGGACAATTAATGTAAATATCTTCAAATTGTGACAGGTATTGAAAAACATCTCGCGAGTGGTGAATATTGATTTACGCATTGGAACTTCACTCGGCAAACGGTCGTGTACATACACTAAAGGACTCTTTATCCTCTGATACATTAACAACCTACAATTATATTAATTATATTATTTTGTTACTAAGAGTAACTTCACCATTCTCATTTTCGCATATTCGGATCACGAAAGAAATCACCCCTTTTCCTCTTCAACTCTTTCTATGGCATTGGCCTCTCAAATTATCTGAGGAAGCAACTAGCGAGAAGGTTAATTACTGGTGCTGAGCGGATTTGATTTACGAGACTGCATCCTTCGCGTGGACCACAGATCGATCGCCGTTGTAAGAACTATAAAGACAAAAATCACTTATGTTCCTTTTTCTCAAATCAACCATAGCTTAATTTCTAACTCCTTGTTCATTATCACTTTTTGGTATCTTGGAATGCACAATTATTATTATTATTATTATTTATTTTTTACAAGTTTTCCTATTGGTGTTGCAAATGCTCTGTCCTCTGGCTCATTAGTTTGACGCTGGGGGAACATTCATTGCTAAAGGTGGAAAACAAAGTAGAATATCATTTAAAATGTTGAAATCCTTGAAGTAGTTTGGAGTGAGGGAGTTGACTTGTGGAAAAACAGTTTTCATCGCGTCCACTCTCCCCACATGATTTTTACTAGGACTTAAAATACGAACCGGACTTCCTTCGACTAAAGGATTGAGATTGAGGATGATTTACGCTCAGGGTGGTCCTTGCGATCAGTGTCCGCCTTACGGACGGACTGGTCTTTTTGACCACATAAAGAAACGTATCAATTCTGGAGGAATTGGCCTAACAACAGGCTTATTTTTAAGAATATATTTAAGAACACTACTTCCCCAGCTACCTGTATGATGTGCTTCGCCCAAACTGATCAACGCCAAGATGGCGAGCAGTAGGAATGATATCGTAATTTTCATGTTGTTTGAATGGAGCTGCGATTGTAGCTAGATCTGAACTTCATAATACATTCACGTTCCTAACGTTTTATAGCAGAATTACTGTAAATTTCTAGAGGAGCATGTGTTCTGTGTCTGTTTGGTTTGCTGAAATGCAAACAAATAACCATATACCAACCGGAGCTAGAAAATACGAGAAACACTGCATGACGCAATCCAAGACAGAAACACCGTTCAGATGCTCAGATTTGTTAGTTCGTTTAAAGGCAGATGTTATGATCCATTTTTTATGGCATTTTGTTCTATGTATATGTATGGTTGAGGTTGTTTTGCAAATGAAAGTGGTTGACACAGGTTTCTACCATTTCAAGTAATTTTTTTCATTACCATATATTATCATATATACAAATAGTGTATAAGAGACCCCTATTTGCACCCTTTCCGCTTTTAGCATTCCAAAGTTAAGTACCGTCGTACCTCTTTCATCTGACACTCGTATATTGCACATTGAAGCTTAAGGAAACTTAAGCATCAATAATCTGAAACATAACTTTAAAACATCATTGTATGACAGATTGTCATACATTTCGAGATAAAAAGTAAGAATCATAGTAATTGAGCAGACAAAGAGAACTTAGGACGTAGGTATATAGAAATATCAGATTTTTTTTATCTTATCCGCATCCCATTCAGTACTTGCAAAAAGTTCCCTCTTTTCAGGAATGGAATACGAACCATTTTAGGCATTTGCAAAAGTCGACGCCGCTACACCATTTGGAGTCTCGTTATTGATGTAAGCTTGCTTGATTGTATATATCAAACTGCACTGCACAGCAGCTAATTAAGCATGACAGTGGAAATAACAAATCATGCATTTTTGAGGATCTTGCTTTATTGAAACATCGGTACTGTTCTTTGCATTGAATTTCTCATTTCTACAATAATCACTGATAACAAAGTGTTTCAGCTTCTAGCCATCGTATTATCCACGGACAGGACGTACGGGACGTGGTGGTGGCCGGGCTCCTCCTCCCGGTTGGGATCCTCCTTGCGGTCGCGCTGGGGGTCGTTGTGGTGGTCCTTGCGGACGGGCTGGTCCTTCCGGGCGCGGTGGGGGTCGTTGTGGTTTTGGAGGAGTTGGTCTAACAACAGGCGGCCGTTTAATTGGTCCCTTGCTACCAGAGCGTTGTGCTTCAGCCAAACTCATCATCGCCA
>KB667445.1:1538732-1574272 GCA_000349065.1 Anopheles quadriannulatus
TGTAGAACAATTGAAACTGATGAGACAATCCGACGATATCCAGGGCATGTAAGCAAAACTGACTAAGCATTAACCAATCCAACATAGAAGTCATATTCTATAAATGATATAACGAGTTAGCATGAAGAAAAAATTTAGCAATAATTTCGTCTTCTGTAAACTTATTTATGTTGTTCATGCCAAGCAACAGCTGGCCGGCATCTATTTTGACAGACAAATTGTAAACAAGGTATCCATAATGGTGACCCTCTAAAACGCTCTGTCGTAACCTGTATAGAGTCTAATAACCTTGATAGAACCATTCAGCCAAAGAGCTCCAGCAGAAGCAGCAAAAACTCAAAGGCTCCTCCGATGAGGAGCTGCGTGTGCGTGTGTGTGTGTGGCTAGTGATGGCAACATAATACAAACACTACCAACACCGTCAAGAAAGTCGCGAGCAACAGCCGGCGACACCGCTCCAACGCACTAGATCGCACCCGTCTGGTTCGATTTGTTGTGTTTCCGTTTCACTCACACCGCCCGCCTGTCTCCCTGTTTTGTCCCTTTTCACCGTTACCTACCCTCACATCGTAGGAATAAAGCGCACCCGTAAGGGGTGGTGGAAAATGGTGGTAGAAGGTAGAGAGGAAGGACGGGGGTGATGAATTTTCCTCCCGAATACAGCACGCTGCGGTGTTGGTTTGTTGTTTTTCCGGTCAGGTAGAGGTGTGGGCGTTTTCCGAGGTGGCTCAAGCCGATGGGAGGAATCAGGTGTACTTGTATGTGTGTGTGTCTGTATGTCTACGTGTGTACATGTGTCTAATGCATGTCGCGCACAGTAGGAGCGAGTAAACAAATGCTCCCAAAATAGTTGCAACATAAGTTTATGCTGCTAGAGACATGCACATCGTCCCATAGAACACACACACACACAATGATGTGCGAGAGCAAGCGGCGTGGAAAAATGACGCACATTTTCATCTAATTTTTTCTTTGTTTTCTTGTTTTCCTTGTTTTCTAGCTTCACCCGAACGGAAATCTTCTGTGTGTCGGAGCGAAACTCTGGCGGATGCACCTGTGGACCCCAACCCCGGTCCCCCCCATTTCCTCTGTGCTGTGCTTGTTGTCGTCTTCCCGTTGAGCTGAGTGGCAGAAGCAGAGCATCAAAAGGAAAGACAACATTTACGCACCCTCGCTACTCGCCTACTACATGCGCTGCAGCTTCCTCGAACGGTGACGTTCGAGTATCGACACAGACAGACTTGCCAGACACACACACCCAGAGTGTTTGCTCGACCCGTCGGCGAAGAATGCAGTTTTATTACATTACCGTACCCGACGGTGACCGCCCCGGTTGGTCGTGATTAGAAACGAACGATCACGCGCGAACGCAAAAAGAGCAAAAGAAACAACGCCGTGGCTTGTGCTGGTGGGCGACCGGAAATCGGATGAAAGCAGTGTAGCAGTGCCGCTTAGAAGAGTTTACATCCTTACACATTCGCCAGCAGACACAGACACAGACAGAAGTGGCGCGTTAGGAGGGGACAAAACCGCTCAGTCGGGGGTTTGAGGGCAAAAGATGCACACGTGGTGCGGTGCGCTGGCCAGAGAGTGTGAAAGTGTGCAGGCACATGCCGATGTGATGTGGTGAGCGAGACTGCTGTCTGGTGCTGGTGGGGCGGTGCTGGTGTCGCGAAACTCTTGTTCTTCCACTCCTTTCCATCGTCCATCGTGACAGCCGCGCGCCGGTGCATTCTAGATTGCAGATTCTTTGTTGCACGGGGCATACCACCGTTGCATCCTTTGTGTGTGAAGCCGTGTGAGTGTGTGTGTGTGTTTGTAGCAGCACAGGGAGGACCAGCTTTCTTGTCTTTTGTGTGTCTGCGAGTCAGTGGAAAAGAAAACCCGCAGTTTCAGTTCACTTATTGCGCGCTGCTGGCGGTGGTCTTGTACAGTGCGCGTGGCCAAGAAGAAGACATCGGCCGTGTGGTGCCCTAAACTTATCGATAAAGCAAATCCACGCGCCAGTGTAGTGGGTGTGCAAAAAGCTCGCACGAATCGAGTTGGTGTGCGTTTTTATTGCGAATGTGCCAGCCAAACCGAGCAGCCGAAACGCTAAAAAGGTGACCCCCCGGGCGAGGACGCTCCTCCGCGTGCTATATCGATTCTATGTGCGGTGCTGTTCCGTGTGTGGTGCGAGCTCGAGTGTGCTAGTTTGATTGTTCCCGGTCGCCCTTCCCCTCTCCCGACCTTTATTCCTTCCACCACACCACAACCACGGTCAGGCTGGTTTACCCGGGCACGATGAATGCAGCGCCGGATTTCGGGACCGCAATCCGACAAAACGGTTCGCCCAAACATGACTTTCCGCTGCAGAACGGTCCGAACCATCATCCGGTCGAGTACCAGAATTACATCGGGGGCGGTGCTGGCGGGGGTGGTGGTGGTATGCAAAACCAACAACCAAACCATCAACAGCAACAGCAGCAGCAGCAGGATCTGACCATCGATGGCATACCGAACAATTTCCCCCATCGGCGATCGCGCGCCTCGAGAACGTTCAAGAATCCGCCCCAGCCGCACATGTGCATCAAGGAGCGGACGCTGGACGGGAAGGAGGTGTTCATCAACGTGCTCAGCTGGACGCGTATCGCCAACCCGGACAATCCGGACGCACCGATACCACTGTACGGGGGCATGAAAGTGGGCAAGGTAAGCCTGTGGAAAGCGGAGTGGAAAGCGGGACGACGAGATATTTGTGAGCGTGTGTGTGTGTGTGTGTATTGATTTATGAGCATCATTTCGATGGAACAACGAAAACAACAACAAAAAGGCACTATGGCATTGGGATGGACAAAGAAGTGGAGAAATCAGTGCGCCAATGGGTAAGAGGGAATACCCCGGAAGGAAGCAGCGCGCACGACGTCACACGTGGGTTTTGTTGCCGGTTGGTGCAGTGGTCGGCAAGCGCTGGCTGCAAGCGTGATAGTAGGGCAAGCTTTAATGTCGTTTTAAGTAAATTTTGGCGAGCAGTTTTTAGCAGTTTATGCTTCATTGGCGGTTATTTGATACATTTTTTATATTTTTGGTAAAGTTGATGTATTTTCTTACTCGTAAGAAATGGCCAATCAAGGTTGTTTTTCAACTAATTTCGATGTATGAGTTATTCGTGCAATTAAATGTTTTTTTTTTTCGAGTTGTCCATAAAGGATTTCAGACATGTTCAGACATTATGTTAAACTTTGTAAATAAAGCCATTGAGTTACAGTCAAACATTGGTGCCTTAAAGACCAAAATAGGTGACAACGAGAGTATTTGTGTGGTACAGTTAGACTAATTTTACGTTACGACCAGGGCTGCAAAATGTCATGAGCATCACGAGATATTCACCAACGAAAACAATGAACATATCCGTGGTAGCTTGATGCTCATTGCTGATACTCATTGAAAGTACGTTATGTCATGCCGAACATGACATACGAGTGCTTGAGTCAACCCTAGAGTATCAGAGTAGAGTCAGAGTATCGCCTGACTGACAAGCTAAGCTTAATGCATAATCATCACAAGCATAATCATGACTTTTTCTGACTATGAACAGTGCTGCCACTTAAACGAAGCTCAAATCAACTCACGTACATAACTGAGATGCTCATTGGTCAGACTCTCAGTGGTCCAATCACATTATTGGTAACATTTTTTTTAGCACCCAACTCTTGATCGCTCACTTGGTCATGACATTTTCTCTCGGTGATATTCACGACATTCTTGCAATATACTTGGCGTGTGGTCCCAAGCAGCAAAATGAACATGCTTTCACGCTCTGTTTGGTTTATAGTCTGTCGGGTTTCGCACGCACCGCATATCTCCCATGACTATCAGGATTATCACCGAATGAAAATGTCGCGACCAAGTGACTGACCAAAAGTTGGTTGCACACAATGTCCCCAAGCATGTGATGGTCGCAACAACTGTTTGAGTCTCATCTCTGATCATCACAGTAGAGCTCGTGACGCTGACATTAGTTTGTTTCATGACTATGTCAGTGACATTTTGCAGAACTGATCACAGTAAAAGAAAAGTAATGACATAGTGACTGACTAAGCGTTGGTCGCAAAAATGTCACGAAGCATGCATTGGCTACACAAATCGTTTTGAGTGTCACCTCTGATTATCACAATTGAGTACGTGACGCTGACATGGACATTGTTTTGGTCAGATTTTTTTTATGATATAGACAGAGACATTTTGCAGCACTGGTAACGACACTAATTGATTTTGATATGAACTTTTAGTAACGTGTTTTTAGTTAAATATGGATAAAGATTTTTAGAAAAAACTAGAAGCCTTCCTATGGCGAATGGACCAGCTTGCAGTAATAATAACAGGCTGCTCTTTTAAAATATGACCATTTCTTTTTTTATTTTCCACAAATATTAAATGTAGTGTGGAATAAATTGAATTTGAAATCTTGACATTTCACGTTGCAATTGGGTGTAATATGTAATGTAGAATTAATTAAACTCAGCACTATATTCAAACGTTAACAAACTTGCCAACCCCTGACCTAGACAATAAGCGAACGCGCCCTGTTAGGTTACGCGAGCATCTTGCAACAAAGATCTTCTTTGTCGTTGGCTGCGCTAATACGCAGAGATGCTGCAAGTAAAAGCGTATCGAGCTGTACTAATGATGAATTTCGATTTTCTTTTCTTACCAAACACCACACCCTCCAGCGCGTGAGTGAGTAAAAGGTAATTTCGCACCGAACGCTTAGTTACATAAAGCGTGGCTGGTACATCAAGTTAATTATGAAATGCAATGGCGAAAAAAACGACGCAGAACGCCACCACCAGAGAGACAGCAAGTGGAAAAAGTTTAATCGAACGTAGATAGTTGATTCCGTGTGCTGTTTCGCAGGAAGTTTTGCGCCTCAACAACAACGGCACGTCGATATATAAAACTTTCTCGAGCCACCATTTAGCATGGACACGGATGAATTAGAGAGTAGGACGCATCGCATTAAGACGCGAACACCACTCACACCGGACACGAATCGCGAAGAGGAGGAGGAGGAGGAGGAGAAGAAAAGGGGTTGAATCGAAATTTTAATTACTGCTGCTGATTGAAGCTTCCGCGTTTTTTTTTCTTTCTCTAAACATTCTAATTACTCTTGATGGTTAGCGAAAAAGGGGGTTTATTTATGATATTCTAATTAAAAGTGTCTGTTATTAATGTGAAAATTGACAAATGATATATATTTACATATTCAGTATAGATTAATTCTTTATTCCAGGGAAACTCATTTATATTTTTTTAAATTACATCTATTTTTTTGTTCAGATTTGCATAATGCATTGTAATTACCTTTTCCGATTTCAAAATAACATAATTGAATGTTATGTGTAATTTGTAAATTAGTTTACAAACAAAGAAATTAACACCCACTGTAGGGCGCCGCCATGATAATCTGTGCGTCATTGTATTCGTCAATTCCGTTCGAAGTCAAACGAACGAACCGAAGAAAATCAACCGCGCGATCGTTCGGTGGTCGAAAAGGCAGGCAGTACTGGAACTGATTCGAGTCTTCTTTCTTCCACTGAGTGGGTGCCAAATTGTATCTTTGTAATTATGCTCGCGAGGAAATGAAAAGAAAAAAAAGAGACCCTCACTACGCCGCAAAAGAGCGCAACAATTGGTCATGCAAAGGTGGCCACCAGACCAAACCGGCGGCGGGGTGTGGAAGTAGCCAACTGAAAATTGAATAAACGGCCGTGTGCGGCCGGAAAGGAAGTAATGTGCGTGTGTGCAGTATGGAGAAATGAGGAAAATGAAATGAAAATGACACACACACAATCTGGAAGTAAGCAGCGGGGAGCGGGCAGGTTGAACAGAGGAAAGCCGACCGAGTTGGATGTTTTATTAGAGACAAAAGAAGCAGCAAGACACTTTTGCGAGTAAAATGAAGAAGCGAGAGCACTCTCCACGGTAGGGAAAACAGATCGAGGTAGATAAAAGTGAAATTTAATGCTGTGTAAAGTTATGATGCTTATGCTTTGGTGGACTTTTTGGGGGGAACAGCAAGAGAAGGAGCAACCGCAACGTTGTTGAAAGCTCGAGGTGTACTGACCGACGGGTGTGCTGTGCGCTGTCTGCTTTCGGGCCATGCCGCAAGGGACATCATGTTGCCTTTCCCGTGCCCCGAGGGAAAGAAATGAACCAAAAAAAAAAAAACACAACGATCGGCACTTTTGTTGTTGCGCCCGTACGCTGAAAGTGTGCCGCTCTTGTGGTTTTCTTCCTACTCGACACTTATTTTTCTTCTGTTTTGTATTTTAATTCGCAGATTCCACCCGGCAGCCCGAAAGCGCCACCGCTCGTCTACGCCGTAATGGCCAGCCCGGAGGTGCTGAAGAAGGCCGGTCGTAAATGCCCCGACACACCGGTAAATATACATATCGCATAAAGCAAACAGCACGCCGCTGCCGGCTTTTATGTGCAACGACGACGACGCCACCGAGACTCATTGTGGTTCGGTACATCTCTTCCTTTCTTTTTTGTTTATTTTAGGAACGAATGAATCTGGTCGATTTGATGTGCGAGTTTGTGGAAGCCATGAATCCTTCTTTACATCTGTCGAGGTGAGTAGTGGAGCACCACCACCCACGACGTGCTTGCAGCTCGGGGATGTAGTGTGGGATGGGGAGAAGGATGGTGGGAGTAGTGTATGAGCAGTCATCTTTTTATGGCTGCACTTCTGGAGCGGAATGATTCGAGAACCTTTTGCGCTTTAAGTTGTGAAGGAGCAGGAAGCTTTCCATTGGTTAGAGAATCGAGTGGTTCTTCCAGTGGACCACATTTTGTTGATATTTTTTTTTGTAATAAAAAGATTGCTTTAACTGTTGAAGCTAACATTTGTAGAAAGATACAGGGTTTTTCAAGAGTTCTCATAGCTGTGGGACACTTTATTGACTTTTTCTTAAGTGAAATGGAATTAATGCAACGAGAATTGAACTCTATTGCACCCTTACAGGGTTTCCCACGATATATTGGTTGGTTCCCATCAATTTTTGGTGGATTCCCATATTTTTTTGGTGCGTTCCCACGATTTTTTGGTCGTTTCCCAGAATTTTTTGGTCTAATTGTATTGATATCCAATCGGAAAATACCAATAAATTATAGGATCGAACCAAAAATCTATGGGATACAACCAAAAAATCGTGGGAACGCACCAAAAAATCATGGGAACTGACCAATAAATCGTGGGAAACCCTGTATTGGACAAATCCAATAGCAATTTCCAAGGAGCCTGTCCAAAAATGGTGCTATAGAGTCCAATTTTCATCATATGAAGTTCACTACCTATAAGAAAGAGACTTTTCGATTTACTATACATTTTGGATGGCCAGTAACTAATGTTGTATTTGTCTTTATTATCGTTCATCAGTATTGTAATTACAAAGTTTACTTGATTTCTACAATAAGTTATGCAGCAGACACCTAGAAGTAACTAGAATTCTAACCGGGTCATGTTTGCGTTAGATTATAGTTAGAGTTGAGGTTTTTTTTTTAAATTCGGTTTCAGGGCCAATATACAGTCGCTGCTGCCAAATGTTGGCTCTAAAGTCCGTTAGAGCCTCTGTGAAATTGAACATGAAATTTTGGGGGTTTCTGCTACATTGCAATAAATATTTATCAGAATATGGTTCATCGTACATCAAAAGAAAGGATTTTCAATTCCCCAACTATCTTGATTATAAAAAAAATAATAAATTAAATGCATTTCTTTGTGGTTTCCCATTTTATTCACGGTGAAAAAACAATTGGTCAACGGGGAATCGCAAGGAAATCTATTTAATTTATTATTTCAATTGAATATCCTTTTTTTTGGTGTGCGATGAGTCATATTCTGATAAATATTCAATGTAAATATCACGTTCTTTTTCACGCAAGGTTTAAAACGACCTAAAGGTACCAATTTTTGGCAGAGTGCATCAATTTTTGCCTCTAAGGCATCAATTATTGACTCTAGCGCACATATTTTTGTCTGTAAGTCAACATTTTTTCATTCTTTTAGGAATGATGGATGATAAATTTAAAAGATATTTGAACTAATTTGTGACAACAGTAATTTTACTTCACAAAAACAAATTTAATGAAGTCTAAAGCCATTTTTTGTACCTGCAAATACATGCCAACGTTTTTCACTCCATTAAAAGTTACAAAATTGGCATAAAAATGGTTCAAATTCAAATTCTATCAATTATATTATTAATTCCTTTAATTCCTTCCAAATTAAATAATTTTGGAACATACAGTTTCAGATATTGGATTAAATTTTGTAAGCATAACAATTGACTCACAGTCAAAAATTGATGCCTTAGAGACAATAATTGATACGAACTGTCAAAAATGTATGTCTTAGAGGCGATAATAGTGACATGCTGTAGTGCGATAATAGTGAGGCGATAATAGTGACAAAATTGGTGTCTTAAAGACTAAAATACGTCAGAGCCAAAATTTGGAGGCAACGTCTGCAAGTTAACGATCAGTTCCGGGACCTGTACAGATAGGCGACTGTTTCCTGAGCTTGGGGAATATTCGTGATCAGTTTCATGATCGCTTTTGCTTTGGAATCATTTCCAGGACTGATATGGATTCGATATCAGTTCCAGGACCGATAGCAGGTCCCTCAAGCGTTCACTGAACTAAGAAGTGTAAGCCTTGGGAAGATTTTGACTTCTTGGAATTGCGATTCAGCGCCCTGCCATTTCCACGCTTAATAATTTATTAAAATCAACCAAATTGTCAACAAAAATTTGCCATTTTTATTTAACTTACTTCTAATAACCTGCATTCAACAATTAATTCATTTCAATTCAATTCCCATTTTAGAAAACCTGAAATACTCAAGGACCGCGACCTGTCCGGCGAGCTGAAAGACGTGTGGAGTGCGGTGCAGGCGTGCCGCGATAAGGGCCGCTCGGACAACGGGCCGCCCGAGAATCTAGTCGTGTACACCGAGTTCGGCCCGGACAGTGCACCCAGCTACGAGCAGACGATACAGCAACATCACCACCAGCAGCAGCATCAGCAGCAGCAGCTGCAATATCAGCAACAGTACGATCAGCTTCCAAACACACCCGACCAGCAGGGTCGTTTTCCATTATCAGCTGGCCAGCAGCAGCAGCAGCAACATCATTACCCTTATCATCATCAACAACAACAACAACAACAACAAAGTGCAATTACTCACAACAACCACAGCAACTCCTCCATACTGACCAGTATTGACCCGATCTCAACGCTCTCCGCTACGGACGGTGCTAACGGTACCGATGGCTCGCCGCTGAACGGATCCAGCTGCTACGCCATGCTGGACGAGTTTCTCTCGAAGGAAGCGGAAAGCCTGCGACTGTCGGCGGGCAACGGTAGCAACGGAACGACACTGCCTAACGCGGACGGCAACGCGAACTCCACACTGACCTCGTCTTCTTCCTCTTCATCTACTCCAACCGTGCCACAAACGTCACCGACGAATCCCCCGACGTCGGCCGCAGCAGCAGCAGCAGCCAGCGCAACGCCCGCGCCGGTGCCTGCAAAAGAATCGACGAAAAGCTCCTCGGGGCACACCTTTTTTCCTATGTTTCGCTCGTCGAAAAGCAGCTCTAGCAGCAGCAGCAGCAGCAGCACTACTACTAACAGCAATAGTAGCAGTGGTGCTAACAACAACACTGCCAACAACGCACAGCTAAACGTCGGCAGCCAGGCTGGGGAGAAACCGACCGTGAACGGTGGCAGCGAACCAGCCGCTCCCGTGTCTTCCGCCCCGACCAGTGACAGTGCGCAGGGTGCGCCCGAACCGCCCACCCCGAAGGCGGCCAAAACGGGCAGCAAAAAGAGTGGGCTTAACTTTTTCCGCCGCAACAAATCGTCGACGGCAGCGGCGGCGTCGGACACCGCCTCCAGCAAGAAGGACCCGTCCACCACACCAACCAAACAACCTCCCGCCCCGGTGGTGGTGGCCAGTGTGCTACCGGCTGGGCTTTCTTCCGCTACCTCCGCACCGGCCACGCCGGCAGCTACCGGGGCCGCGTCGACCGGGCCAACCGAGGCCAAGCTGCAGGACAACATGCCGGATGCTTTGCCGTCGCACGGTTTAGCTAACCACCGTACCCATCAGCACGGTGGCGCGTACCATCTGGACGGTGGTAGCAATAATGCCAGCAATGGTGGAGGCGGCGGCGATGGTGAAATGCACGAAACCACCAGTGCGGCCACGATCGCGGCAAAGTAAGGGCGGCGGGGGCGGCGCACAACGTACGCATGAGTGCGAGGGGCAGACCCTGTGGCATGTGATATTTTCGGCTGGGCAGGACCCTTCCTACCCCCCCCCCCCTTCCCTCTCCTTCTTCGGACGGTGGGCAAGAGAAAAACAATGAGTGTTGATTGATGGTTATTGACGATTTTAGTATTATTCGATTCGATTCACACACCATCCGCACATTCAGCTGTGTAATTTGGATATAGAGGGCCGTGTGTAGGGTGTGTGTGTGATGAGGTGCATAGGTATGTGTATGTGTGTGGGAATGTTTGTGGTATGTAAATAGCAGTCGCACGAAGGGAAAAACGATTTAAACAAAATAGCGAAAAGTGTGCAAGTATATCGCTGCAGCAGCATTTCAGTCATCATCGTCACCGTCATAGAAGAATGCGTGCGTGTTAGAACTATTTCCACAACGGGCAACATTTTTATTTGCGCCCAAGTTTGGTAGCATGATCATGCAGTAAAGCTCCTCTTCCTCCCAACTGCAGCGTAGTGTGTATTAGCTTCATCCAAACTCATCGCCATCAATCATGCCGATGCACGGAGAAGCTTCAAGCCCCCCCAAACGCTACTGCCATCTGAACTCTCTTTCCTCCCTTTGGCTAAAAGGGATGGGAAACAGTAGACTTATCAACAATCGATTTTAAACGCACGGCAGGAATAGGAAACGAAACTTTTGTACCAGCGGGCTACGACCCACAGCGTCGTAAGCTACCTTTCGCAGTGCTTTTGCTGTAGGGATGCTTAGACAAATGACACTAGTGTGTATGTGTGTGTGTCTCTTTTTGCATGAAACACAATACCACATATTCATTGGTAGGCAAGCAAAGAGAGAAAGAGATATAAAAATGTATTAATGCTCGCTCGCATGTAGAGCGGAAAGCAGCTAGCAGTATTGCTTCTAAACCATTAGCTTCCCGTAGTCAGGCAGCAGTCCCGAACCCCCGCATGGCGCGGTAGCATAAATAAGCGCACACTATTGTGTGAAAATTTAGTATGAAATTCAAACGCGCGGTTGTATGGCGGCCACCACAACACGGTGCTTGTTGAGAGATTGTGGTTCTGCAGCAGTGGAGAGGTACGATAGTCAGCAGAAGCATAACACGCTGATGAGCGGCTGTTAATGTGCATAGTAGTGTTGTCAATTTTGCGGAAGAGGAAGGTAAGGTAGGAATGCGGAAATGGAAAATAATGTTTAAAAAGGGCGATGCAGCAGAAGGCGAACAGCAGTCGCGAGGACCTCAGGCTGGTGTGTAAATGCGTGTTATCAAGTACATTGCTATTATCGATCGATCGTTCTCGTTTTGGGCACAGAAAGGATGTAGGAAAAAGAGGATAGAGCCATTTTACGACGGTGCACATTTTCTACTTCTTATTCCACATCGTTCGGGCTATCTCATACACAAACGGGACCGGACCGGAAGGCTATCTTTTCTATTGCGTACGGTATACATTACATATACTATATGGTAACCTTTTGTGAAAAGATACTCTCTTTAAGCTACTTAAAACACCTCACAGACATAGACACTTACACACACACACACATATACAGATACAAAGAGATCGAACCAACGTGTGAGGCGTACGCCACTTAGGGCGCGCAACGACATGCTGCCATTTTTTGTTGCTTTAGTCAAAACAGCCAAGGACACAGTTTGCTCGGTTCAACAACATTTGGGTTTGACTTTGGGTTACTACGAAACTGCGGAATGGAACGGTGCTCTCTCACTCTCTTGTATTACTAGTTAGAGCTAGGTAGGAAGTAGCGCTGCGTGCAGTACAGTTAGGCAAAGGGAAGGTTTCGAACACTTCCAGTTCGTAGTAGGTAAAATATATCCATCGGGGCTAGTCTACGTACCGTTTTGCACGCAGGACCATTGTTAGGCGTTCGCATTGATCCCGTAGCGCATTGACAGTGCAGTCGAATACAAGACAAGGTTAGTTTAGCAGAGAGCGGCAATTAAACGCAACGCGTACAGATGGGACAGTTAAACATAAGCGAAAAGTATTCCGCACCTTTGATCGTACTGATTTTTAAACATAAAAAAACAAACAATTTTAGCAAACTCTGCCGAACCGGGCGCGCGTAACCGGTCGAACGTGATCTTATATATGCTTAGTTTGTGCGTTTTTTTATACTTATATATACGTGTATATGGCAACAGTTTCCGTACTGATTCGGTTTAGTGATTTAAGCGAGCGGAATAATTTACAAAAAGCTAGGATAGCCAACACACACACATCCATCAACACAAACACACTCACACATAAACAATCTATTTGTTCCTTCTTCGTACTTGTTAGCCGTAGAGAGTAGTGCGATAATCTTTATAACCCCCGGAGATGTATGCTTTTCCCCTGCAGGCTCCACAATGAAAGACGTGAACCGAGATCTCAAACCGATTCGATGACCTTTTTGAGGGTAGCGATCGAAGACGATCGAATTTAATTTTGCTCTCTCTCTCTCTCCACTTCTTTTTCCGTTTTGGGAGGAATCTTGAACAGACGAGGGAAAAAGAACGTTACACGATGCCCTCTACATTGGCAAATTCATTATTATGAATAGGCTCATTCATTCCTCACTTACTATTTCTATCCCGGCTAGGTTTAATGGGAACAGTTAGCAAAATGGATCGTTGGCAAGCGTACTAACATAGTATCGTCAGTTTAGTACATATTAGGGTAGCATTATTTTCCTTCCTCGCGCTCTCTGTCTCATGCTCAGGCGAGAACGACAGAACAGTTGAAACTAACGGCAGGTGATAAGGTGATCGAGCAGAGTGTGCACTGCGAGCAGAGAGGCGCAAAAAGTATTTATTTAATTTTCCGGCTATCCCGGACAGCGATAGCAAAGAAGGACGGTGCGTGTGAGTGTGTGTTGTGTGCGTCGTGAGTGGGATTTTCTTTCGTGTAATGCAGTGTAGTGTTTTTTTAAATCACATAATTGTTTAGATATATTTCAGCGCGCAATATCAAAACCGCGCCCTTTAGCTAATGTGCACAAGCTGCATTTCCGAAATGGAGGAGGAAGAAACCCCAATCCTTTTTTCGGATATGCCACGTGTTTTTGCTCTCTTTGGTTTAGGCACACGCCTCCCCCTTCCCGAGCCCAGTACATATGGAGTAATTAATTTTGCAGATAAAAAAAGCAAGAAAACCCGCACACAGCACACACTGAAAAGTGGTGCAGTTTATCAAAATACCCGTTCAAGGTGTGCGTGTGGGTTTGTGTATGTATGTATGTAACTCGCGCACTCAGTATGTTTTTTGTGTCTAGTTTTTTCGTATGATCATCAAATCTGTCCTGCTAGGGCGTTTAAATTATAAAACAGAATGGAAAGCAAAACAACAGCAACAAAAAACAAACAAACATCCACTGTCAAGTATTCACGCTGAGAAGCAGCTTGTATTTTTCATGCGTTGTTTCTGATTTTTGCAAGAAGAATCCGAAAATTCAGCCTGAAAACGAGAAGGGCAACACGCTGATCGCATCGCGGAAGCCGGAAACACGTTTCATCCCGTTTTTGATCACATCCACAAGAAAGTCGACCGGGTCGATGTCTGGCTTGTCCTTCGAGCTGTCGTCCTTTTCCACGTCCGGCTTTTCGGCGGCTTCCTCCGAGTCGGAAGCTTCGGTAGTCGCCTGCTCCTTCTCTGCTGCTGTACTAGCTTCTTCGCAACACACAACGGACAGCAGGCACACCAGTAGCGCGATTGTAAGGAACTTCATTTTAAAACAGGTACGTAACAACTTGATCTGACTTGATCTGTAACAACTAATGTTTGGGTTCGATCTGGAAAAGGGTTCGTTTTATAGAGCTAGTTGAGAGTCGATGATTGTCGCGATATGGCGAGACAAGTGCCAATAGCGCATCTGTGCATATAGACACGATAGCGGATGTCATTCCTTTAGATCAAAGTTTATTTAAATCTTGCGTTATAAAGATCACGCGCTAAACGGTGTGGCAACCAGCAACCGTATCATTAGTCAACTGCTAGCGTAGTTTATTAGACATCAACTGGCAGAATGTGGACAGAAAGGAGTAAGTGCACACGTGCGGGTTCATTATAACAATAGTTTTCTCACTCTCCATCTATTCAGATTGTTACTGTGTTCTGAACTATAAGATTTATTTATTCAAATTTAGTGCTTTAGAAACTGAAAGTATATGGTATTCTGCCAACGTGTTATTAGGTGATATTAGGAACAGTTTTTTTTTAAAGGTAGGAGCTGCTGAGTTCAATTTCCTACATGACAACGTCACCTTGATCATTAATCTTCTTACAATGGGTATCTTCGTAGTACAATTTCATGCAAGACCTGTTCATTCTTGTACTCAACTGTTTGGTTTAGGAGATTGTGAAGACAATTTTTGAAATCTTCTCATAAAATGGTGGTAGATAAGATATGTAGAATTGATGGAAATAAAGGCAAGAATTTGTTTTCATTCCATCTATATCAGTTTTTGCTGGTTCACGATTTTTGATACAAAAACCAGCAAAACAACATGGAGAACGTTGTTTGTGGACTTTATTTGATTCATATTCGGCTACATATAACCTCTCTTATTTTCTGTTCCTTTTGAATGGGTTCCTTGATGGACATCTGCATCAACTCATTAGGGCATCAGGAATCAGCCATGTATTTAAACATCCAAGATATCGTGGCTAGCGGCATCTCTGCTAGAATCATACTTTCCTCGTAGATATCAGTGAATGATACATTAGTTAGAGGGTCTAAGAAGCTCGAATGCTTCTCTAGATGTCCATGAAGATATAGCTGCGTAAAACGTTATCCAGAGAAACAATCGTGTCTAGCAGAACTTCTCTACCTGATTACGGTCATCGTCCTCTATAAGTTCATGGTTTTCAAATAAAATAACAAACAGATACTTTCGTCGTCGAGGGAACATCGATATGAATGCCGCAAGGCTAGTTGACATTGTTCAGGTTTTTTGTACAGAAACTCAACTGATATCTGTCTTTCCTCTTACAGAATACTTTCTGACAACACCAAATCAAGTTGTATGATAAAGAACATTATGACACAACTATGGATAATCACTTCTAGCTGGAGATCATGTAGATAAGCCTACGTATAAGACAAAATGTGATATTTACACTCTAATAACACTATAAAAAGCTATTTTTGCATTTTTGAAGATAGGTTTATTTAAAGATAGTTTTGAATTAAGAATTCATCCATCGCTGCTTCGACCCAATTATTGTCACTTTTTCACTCGCAAAAAATCAAACGTCCGGCGGGACAACTCTGTCCCAAAGCGCGTCCCCGTGTTCCAAAACTGTCCAAACAGTCTGGTGGCCCCAGTAGCCAACCGGCCAATGTCAGCCATCGGAGAGTAAGTGCTCCCGACATTACCAGGTGCCTCAGTCACTTGTGGAGCAGCACTGACCTTCTTACCCACGATGGACAGCACCACAAGCAATGTCATCAAGCGCAGCAAACACATAACTCTGCCCATCGCTCTGGTGCGGTTGTTTTATTGTTCTCCCCAAGGCTCGGCAACGAATTTACAACTTTTACCGGCGTCTGTCTAACTGTTGACGCTGATGGCACGCCGGCTGGGGTGCGTCTGTGAAGCGACTAATGAGAATCGAGCCACCGCCCGCACAACGTTCACTGTTACGCCATGGAAGGTGTAGGTGTATCGTCTAGCAATCGCTCTTGCACACCTGCAGATCACATTCCGTCTGAATAAATAATAAATTGACTGCAAATAGTAGTTTCTCCTACTGCGCTTCCTCTGTACGAATGCACTTGAAAGAGCGCATGGAAAACGATGGCAACGTGGTGCGTTACCACCTTACTACCGGTGTGTTTTCCATTTGCATGGCTACTGGTGATTGCACTTCCCGTCCGGTTGACCGGTGTGTATCGAGTGCACACTTGGAGCATGGCAACACACCCATGGCAAAGCACCCTGCTGCTGGTGCTGCTGCTGGTATGTAAATTGTGTGGTTTTTTCTCATTCTTCTATTGCATTTGAAGTTCCACTTTCAAGGACTGCCCGCAGCGGGTAACCATGCGTGTTACAGCCATATGCTTGCCCGCCGCAATGGTGAAATTGATCGGTTTTTACAACGCCACCCGTACCATTCCTTCCTCTCCCCGGGAATTTCAGTGTCATCCTTTCGGTGTGTGGTGGATGTAATGGAGTTTTAGCATTTATTACAGTGCCACAACAACAATAGCTACAACAAAATATGGGAAGAATTTAGAACCTTTGCACTGCACGCTTGGGGGAATTTATTAGCATTTGCGGGAAACTGCACTTTCGTGTGTTGCATGCATCATGTAAAATGCGATCAGCAAAGTTGAAAGTGCAACCTAATTCCTCGTCTCGTGGTGGAGTTTTAAATCCTCTCGTGTGCCCTGACGGAAAGTACTTTGCAGTGCTTTTAACGGCTCAAGTGAATGGGGGAGGGTTTAAATTAACCGCCCGTGCAAACTGTACAATTGCATGTTCAAGACATGGAACAAAGAGTTTGCTTGAAGTGCTTGAATGTAACGCAAAGGACCTCGCCACAGAATAGGTTCTCTGTTCAACAAATGTTTGCAAAATTTGTGTAAAAGGTGTAGTATTTTCCCTTTTGGAATCATGTGGGAATCTTGAGAGATGTGAATTCTTTAGAACTTAGTGTACACAACACATTTCCAACTGAAAACTAGAACGTTCCAATAGGAATGCTATTAGGAATGACATACAATTTATTTGAACAGTTGCATTCTTTGCTTATTTATTTCACTGTTTTTTCTTCATTTATTTATGTCTTTATTTCATAGTATTCTACAAGAATTCATTTATTTATTAACTTATCTATATGTATTCATATATTTATTTACTTACCTTTAGAGTTTCATTTGCCGCCTAGTACATTTTACTTTTTTTATTAGATTGTGACATAAAATGATACTTTCTAACGATGTTTTAAGTATGAAATAATAAGCCACTGCGTCGCTTAGTGTGCAAAAAGTGTGTGTGTAAATAGTAACAGATGCATTGACAATATTTACTTCTTATAGTTATTTATTCGGAAATTGGCCCCGTCCTACGTATCACCAAACAATTTAAGAGGAACTTCTTTTGTTCGCTCATATAAAAATCAAATACAACAGAAGAAAGCATTTGCCACACTTTCCAAACAGCAAAAGCCGCAATCTATTCCGTTGCCGTGTTTTAATAACCGCACAAAGAGAATCGCTGCTCTGCTGTGGTGCATACGCGAAAAGACGAACGGCGCCAGGAAGTGTCATTTTATTTTGCCATCCAACTTCAACACCCGCCATGGCCGCACACACACACAGTTCTGTCCATTCCCCTTCGTCCAAGTAAAAGGCAGCAGTAGTTGCACGTGGCAAACATAAATCCTTCCTTCCTTTCCGGGTTTTCAACCAACCTCTCATGTGTGATTGTGTGGCTTTGTCAGTGTGTGTATGTTTTTGTACCTTTAGCCCAGTGTTCTATTTCTTTCCAGTGCTCCATTCAATCTCAAACCCCGTTTTGGCAGCGTTTTTGGTTTCACTAAACCACGGTTTGGGACTTTTATAAAAAAGCACCAATCCAACTAACAGCATTTCGTGGCGCTTGGACAGTCGTCGTATCGTGACAGCCACGGTATGTGGCTTTTGCCCTTGGATGACCCGCTTGGATTCTTACAGCCCTCCAGGGCTCGGTGGTCAGTGGTGGCAACGTGCAGTTTGAACTTGGGCGCATTCTTCGCGAGTGACCAAGACCTCCAAGACCAAGCCCGACCCGACATTCGCTTGGATTTGATTACCGCACCACAGGCACAGGCTCGAGGAGGAGTTTCGTGCAGCAATGTAAGCAAAACGATGCAGGGTTATATAGCTTTTCCGAAGCGGACCTGAAAGAGCTTTACGAAACAATGTTACTATGCTATGTTTGTGTGACGACTGGTTTTAAAAGCGCTCTAATCCACGAAAGCGATCCGCCCCAGTGCTTCTAGAATGTGGAGTTTTTTGTGCTTCTGGCAATACGGTAACCCGGTCATTAGCTGGCACCGGCTCCGGTTCTATTGAATAGCTCTCTCTTTCTCGCACAAAAACACAAGTGCTTAAGTAGTTTGTAATCCAATGCCAAGAAGACACAGGGCCCAGACCTCCCAGGACTCCTGCCACTGCAAATACCGGCTAAATAGAAACCCGTTTCTGTTCAGTGTGTGGTGGAATTTAAAACAGAAGCAATTAATAATTGTCACGAAACAGAAATAAAGAAGCTTTTAAAAATAGTTCACGTGCCTATCGGACACGCCACACTGAACACCGCAATGTATAGGTGGCGCAAAGGAAAATACCAGGGTACACAAAAATGGCTACAAGGGACACCCACAACCGGGCAGGAGGGAATCGCGCATTGCGCGTTCCTTTGCGAACGGATTTGCACGTGCCAAAGTGCTGACGATGGTGTCGCTGGCCATTTCCTTTACGGGGCGACCGCTCGCTTCTGGTGCCGCAGTGGCAAATAGTAGTATTTCAGCAATCTCTCGCGAGACCTACCTTGGGGTACTTTGTTGAGTACGGGGCATTTCCACCGCAGAAACTTCAACTCTGGGTCGATAATTAAGCCATCATAGCTGCTGCTACTTTTGCGTGTGATACCGTTTTGTACAATACTTGCCGCTGATTTTATACTTACCCGCCAAACTATGACGCCAACCGACAACAAAAACGGGACAAGCGCGCAACGCAAACATTGTTATAAGTAAATAATGTCATTTATTAACCAGTTCGCTATTTTGACCGATCGAAATGCCTGGGGTAGTACTACAGAATACAAACCGATTCAACCGATTTAGTTCTTTAGTTTACTATTTTGTCGATTATCTCTGCCGCTCCTATCCCGGATGACCGGGCGACTCCGTGATGTTGGTAGTTTTCATTTAGTTTTTTGTTTTTTTTATTCTCACTCTTTCGGGACACCCCACACACTTACGTTTATGCTGGTGGTTTTTTTGCAAATTTCTTGATGTCTTTTTGTTTTTTTTTCATATTTTTTCTTCGTTTTCCTTTGCTTTGTTTTTACTTACTTCTAAGGGTAACGTAACTGTTATGCTCATGTTAAATGGTGTTTTAGCGGTTTAATTTGCAGCGCTTTCGCTTCTCTACTCTTATGTTGCTTTTATTTCATTTTCTGTTTTACTTCATTCTTCTTCATTTGTCTCCTTTTTTGCCATAATTTTCCATTTACTCATCATCTTTTATCCCCTCCTTCTGTTTTGCTGTTCATAAGTCATTGTATCCTTCAGATTTTCAGACTGTTTGCAATCCTTTTTACCTTGTAGTTTTTTTCTTTCGTTGTTGCTCATTTTTCTTCCCCTTTTGAAGCACCCACCGACTTCAATCGTTTGTTTAACTTCCAGCGCGCATTTAGCGTTTTGTAATTGTGTTTTATTATCATAACAACAGTGCCATTTAGGGTTTAGCGTTTCCTTGTATACATTGCGGGGTTTTTGCTTCTGTTTTCTGCTTCTGCTAGCCAGCTATAGAGTTCGTTGCTTATGTATGCTGCTTTTTTCTGTTAATTTCTTTAATCTTTATTTACAACTATGTTGTGTTTGTATGCAGTACATTTAATAATCGATTTTGATTTGATTTACTTTTCCCTTCTGTGAGTAAGGTTGTTTGTTTTGCATGTTTTTCTTTTTCATTTGTTTCTCTATCATGTGGTAAGTTGAACTGTACTTTGTTGTATTACATTTTTACTTATTAAAAAATAAATAAAACAAGCACAATACACATTTACAACTATCACAATTTGATTTGTAACAACGTATCAAATGATCATCATCATTACTCTCTCGCACTATACGATGGAGCAAACATTTAACCCGCCCCCCTTTACTCCTGTTGGCTAGAGGGTTCGGTGTGTAACGCGCCCCTTTGCGTGAGCATTATTTACAATCATCACACCGCCCACCCCATCCGCTTTTAACGGTAGAAATTGTTCAACAAATGCCATTATAAAACATGCGTTAAAAACTTTGCTTAACATTGGCTACATATTTAAGCGGCAACAGGCCGCCGCCACTGCCCCGCACACTGGCGCCTGCGGTGGATAACGAACCGGGCAAGGTCCGGTGCTACACAGCTCAGCAATAATGATCGTAGTAATGATAATAATAGTCATAAAAATGCTCACACTCGATGATAACGATAATATCTACTACGGTAGCATCGGCCCGCAACCCTTGTGTGCTCAGTGCTAACGGAACGCCACGAAACACGAAAGGATGCTTGACGAATTCGCACACACACACACACACTCATGAACTACCCGGTACGGAACTTGTTTCTGCTTGAAATCGACAACGATGAGTTTCTCTTAGACGCTTTCATTGCTTGCCGTGTATACGTTACACACTTTACCTATCAGCGGATATTTGTGTTAATATTTTCACTATATAATTTACTGTATTGATGTATTGAATGATGTAACTTGTTGTTTTTTTTTTGACAATTTTCCCCTTTCTTTTGTCTTTGTGTTTTGATTTCAGGCAAATGTGTAAGGCAATGTGTATGGGATTTTCTTTAGCTTAGGTTTGGTTTGTTGTGTACATTTGGATTGCATTGCATTTACATTTACAGGCTCTAGTTCTGTGTGTTTCTTTTTTTGCTTTCATATTCATAGCATGGTTGTGATTGATGTTTCATTTACTAACTAACTAGAAGCTTCTACAAATCATTGAAACACGACATATGTCCACGAAGCTCGTATGCCATGTGCTGGCATGTTTTCTTTTGCCTAAAAGCAGCAGTTTGTCGATCGGTTAGCAGCACAAAGAGCGACACTTACATGGGTAGAGATAGGTAGATTAACGCTTTGTATTTTGTCTAAATTTAGCTTACCTTTTTTTTGCCTAATTTAGTGTCTCACTTTAGTGGTTCGAGTGTAAGGTTATGTAGTTTGGTTAACGGAGTTAAACAGCAGTGGAGCGCCCTCTGTACAGCGTGAAGCATCAATTGGATCTTTATTCCCGGTGCCTTTGGCGATTGTGCGTTAATGTCAATCCAATGTATTCTGTTCGCTTTCGCGGAACTGTTCGCTTCTTCTTCTTCTTACTTCAGTTTCCCATCGGTTGAAAGCTCTCAGTGGTTTTGGATTGTATTGACGGTTCTGGGCAAGATAGTACTTGCTCATAAGCTTTGGTTTGTTTGAAGATTTCGCGGAACTAAACTCTAAACCACCACCACCGTCTCACACCGGGGACACGTTCCCGGGAAGTGTTTTTCTCTCTCGGTTTTTTGTTTTGTTTTGTTGCTTATTTTGAGGAACGATGAAACGATCTTGATTGTCGTAATGGGAGTTCAGCAGAATGGTGTACGAGCATCAATGTTGCGAAGAGCTTTTGTTGTACAGCATGATTTAAATTATTTTTGATCACCTGACGGTTCCGTGATTCCGGTGTAAGGATGGATTGGAAATGCTGTCGAGACGAATTGATATTTTATTTGCGCAAAATAAAGCTTTGAAGCTTGCAGACTAGAGCAGGGGTCGATTTACTTTGCAAGTAAAGTACTGTGAGCACGTAGATAAAAAGGAAAAATATAGGTAATATCAGACACCCTTAGCTAATAACATTTCGTTATCACTAGTTAATTGGGTCAGGGCTACGCAACTAAATTACTGGAAAGAGTACAACAATAGTCTCTAAACTCAAAAAAAATTAAGAACTAATGACGACCCCGTAAAGGACCTAAAACCAAAGTCTAACCAATACTGGTCCTGCCACCAAAACAGCACCTTTTTTGTTCAAGAACTCCTATGCCTCTTTAGAAACTGATACTGAATCCAAACTGGTTCTGGAAATAATGCTGCTTTTACATATCCAAGAACTTATCATTAACCCACACCGGTCCTGTAACCTATCATGAGCTCATACTGGTCCTGGAAACTATCATGAACCCACAACAGCCCTAGTGCCTATCATGAAGCCTTACCGGGCTTGGAAACAATCGTGAACCAACACCGGACATGAAACCTACCATGAACCCATACTGGTCCTGCAACCTATCATGAACCCATACTGGCCCTGGAACTTATCGTGAATCCACACCGGTCATGGAACTGAAAGTAAATCCATATAAAACCTGGAACAGATACTGAACGTATGCCGGTCCTGTAACCGATCATGATCCCATGCTGATCCAGAAAAAGGTCCTGATTTCATTTATTTTTAGAAACAGTTCCAGAAATTATTCCGGATTTGGATTTGGAACGATACTTGGAGCTGTTACGGATATGAAATCGATACAATTCCGGTTCCAGTCGACAAACTATACCCGGCAGTAAATATGCGGCGTAGGAATTAGCGTAGGAAATAGTGTAGGAATTAGGGAAGGAATCAGCGTAGGAAATAGCGTAGAAAAAAGTAGAATTGTGTGTAGAATAGAGAGTAGATAGAGAATAGAATAGCGATAACTAAAACAGTATCTCATGTCGAATCAGTAATTTTATAGGCGCAATTATCTTTTAATACAGACAGTTTATCTGATGAGATTAGCTTCTCGCTTTGCTCAATTCGCATTTATGCTCATCCGCTGCTCAAAACAGTAGTTTGCATTAATACATCAAATATAGAAAACAACTATCAATTTATTATTAAACTGGATCTATTTGGAGCGAAAAAGGATCATAAACTTTTACTACAACCAATGTACCAGCTGCAGATCTCATCTCCAACTCTTTAGCGTGTTATTGAAACATTTCTTCCATTCCCCTGTGTCGCATTACTTTGCCCAACTCACTGGACCATTTGGAGTGCGGATTGCTTTCTACCCTTCTCGATCGTCCCGATATTCTTGGGTGAAAATCGAATAAAAGAAACATAAATTCTACAACCCATGCTCATTGATATGGAAAACTACTCGAACCGCCTCGCGCACGCGAACGTGAACCATTGGCGTTGCCAGCGAACGCTCCCCATTTCTACGCGAATGCTTTCAATTCAAAAGTGATCCATTTTTTACAACACCCATCTCTCGGCGACCCCCGTTGCCCGATGCCTCTCCCTCCTCCACCGACAGCATCCGTGTAACAAAAAAGGAGGGGGAAAAGGAAAGCAGCGAAAAAGCAGCATGTGAACGACACACGTTATCGTCATTTTCATCGATATGCGCTTGGGCATCGCCACCAGTTCCACCACGAGCTTGGCGAAGATTCATATCGTGCCACCCAGTCGGGGGGAGGGAGGGGTATAAAAAATGCAACAAGTCTTTTTTTATTATTTCCATCTATGCCCACCCGCCTTTTCTCTGTTACTCTGCTCTCCCTGTCGGAGGTTCCAGTTGGGGTGTGAGCTCTTTGTCTTTTTTCTTCTTTTTTCACTACATGCTTCGATGACGAAATCTTTTGTCAGGATGAATAATTGAGACCCTTGTTTCGATTCTTTTTCTTCGGTTGGCTTCGGTTTTTATCTCATCGTTTCCACTCCACTGGGATGGTGATGGTGAGAAGAAGCCTTACTATATGCTCGTTACACTGCCATCCGTGTGAGACCAACGAACGATCGAAACGGTTTGAACGCCGGCTCGTATCATCGACAACGACAACGACGTCGCTTCTCGGCCGATGTGGTCAAACTTATCAAGCATTCCGGGGACGGCACATGCCAAGACGGTCAGTCTCTCGTCGCTCGATACGCAGAGGGGTTTCGTTTACGAGCTTTTCTTCACCCATCTAATGGAGCTGTTGTATGGGCTTTTCCTTTTTTTTTCTTTTTGTTTTCTTACTGCCACCGCCACAGGGGACGGTAATTTGTAACAATTTGTGCACCACGCGTGAACCCACCCAGCTGCCCCCCCCCCCTCGGGCATTCCCAGCGGGCTGTCAACGGGCGCGTGAGGCTGAAAAATTATCCCCGTATCGGTTGCAGGCCGAATGAAGCCGTGATTTTGGCCGTATGTTCCGTGTGGGCGGATGAGAGAAAGCTTTTGTGTGATTAATTTTGCCAGAAATTGATGTCAGAGCCGGTAGAAAGGTTCACGAAAGGTTCACGCTAGAATTAAAGCGAATGGCTGTCGTTTTGGGGTTGTAATGGTAAAGCTTCGTTTAATCTTCGGTAGCTTATTGCTGGGAAGGTCCAATATGGCCAACATGTCAGCACACGCGTGTTGTTTGATGTGTCCGAAGTTGTTTTAAATAGTGGTGGGAGCTTCGAATCGGAACTACTCGATTCTGATTCCGTGTTCTGAATCAATTTCGAGGCCGATTCCGATTCTGAAATTGATTCCGATTCCGGTTCCGGAGCCGACTTCAATTTCAGAACCGACTCCGATTCCGCACTCAGAATCGGGAGTGGAATTAGAATCAGAATTACCTCCAGAGTTGGAATTGATTCCGGAATCAGAATTAGCTTGAGAATTGAAATTGGTTCCGGAATTATAATCAGTTCTGAACCAGAAGTTTCAGGATCGAATTCTCCTGAAGATGCCAAAACTGAATCCTATTCCGGAGCTAATTCTGATTGCAGAGTCGATTTCGATTCCGGAGCCGATTCCAGACTCGATTCCGATTTCTAAGTTGATTATGAATCCGGAGCAGATTCTGAATTCGATTCCGGCTCCGGTTCCGTTTCTGGAAAGTGATTCGTTTCCAAAAAACTTCGAAGCTAGCTAGAATCGATTCAGACCAAAACCTTTCATATCCCTAGTTTTAAACTGAAACAAATGCTAAAGAAACGTTCAAGATAGGCTACAACGGTAGTCAGGTTTCAGAGTGTAGGCATCAAACATCAAATACCTCAGAAAGATACATGATATTTTAGGGATATTTAATTTACTTCAGGGGCGCTTTAACAGGATTTGATAGAATGTAAAGAATAGTTAGTCAGCCATACGATGCTCAACGGGTAATTTAAGTTTCCTTCGAAACATTTTTGAAACACATAAAAGCGTAACGATGAATATATTAAATAGAAGGCAATTAATTTCTCCGATGAATATCCATATTCTGCCAGGAATTTAAACTTTCTTTTAGATAGAATATAACACTGCTCAATTACTTGTCATTGACCATACTTGAAATAGGCCTTAGACCAATGATGTCTATATCATCAGCGTATCAGGATCTGGGTTGACTTACAGAAGATGGTTCCCGTAGTCTCCACCCTCGAGTCGCGGATGGCCCTCTCTAGCACCAAGTTGTATGGGAGACAGGCAAGCCCGTCTCTCTGGCGTAGACCTTTGGTGGTAGTAAAAGGTCCTGAGAGTTTTCCATCCACCCTCACCTGGCATGTGACGTTGGTCATAGTCATTCTAACTAGCCTTATCAGTTTGGCCGGGATTCCAAATGAGCTCATAGCGTCGCACAGTTTTACCCTGGCTATGCTATCATATGCGGCTTTGAAGTCAATTAAGAGATGGTATTTCTCGTGTCTGTTTTCATCCATCTTCTCCAAGATCTGCCGCATGGTGAAGATCTGATCAGTGGTTGATTTTCCGTTTCGGAATCCTCTTTTAAAGTTTCCGACTATCTCTTCGACGTGCGGGACAAGGCGATCCTGAAGGATCAGGGAGAATATTTTATAGGCGGTATTCAACACCGTAATACCCCTGTAGTTATTTTGCAGTCCAACCTGTCTCCCTTCTTGTATATGGGGTAGATAATGCCGAGATTCCAATCACATGGCATCGATTCGCTACCCCATACCTTAGTAGCAATTTGATGAAATTCGTTTTCTAGTCAGAAAACCTGAAATAGTTCAGAATAGCTCAGTTATCATACAGTTTCGATTTAAGTTAGCAACTGTTTTTGAGAAGAAAAAGTGCTTTTTTCAATTGGGATTAACACGAGCTTAGCTTAAGTTATAATAAAATGCATAAACTGCACCAACATTGCACAATCATTTCACCATTAAGCGCAATAGCTACCGCCCAGATTCCAGTAAAAATGGCGCCAGTGCGAACGAGTAATGAAATTACCCAATCAATTTCCCACTTACGGCTGAGTTAAAATGTACCGAACCGCCAACCTTCGAAAGCAAAGCGTTTGTTGTTTTTCGGTTCTGCGCAATATGTACCCTTCCCTCCCTTTTCTGCGGCTCCATGGCTTACTTCGAACGCTCGTAAAATCGAAAAGTTATGCTTACAGGGTTTCCCACGATTTATTGGTCGGTTCCCATCAATTTTTGGTGAGTTCCCATATTTTTTTGGTGCGTTCCCACGATTTTTTGATCATTTCCCAGAATTTTTTGGTCCAATTGTATTGATATCCAATCGGAAAATACCAATAAATTATGGGAACGAACCAAAAATCTATGGGATACGACCAAAAAATCGTGGGAACGCACCAAAAAATCATGGGAACTGACCAATAAATCGTGGGAAACCCTGTAATCACAAATCGTGCGTCCTGCCCGCTGTTTTGTCAACGCTTCCGCTCAAAAATGGGAACACTCCCCTCTGGAAAGGAGAGAACTTGGGCAACATGAGGCAACGGATGGTTGTGAAAGGTTTGCCTGCCATCTGCATCATCGAAACCGCAAGGCCAAAGCCGCCAGCCAGCTAGCAGCTCTTAGCCGGACGGCCAACTTTCTTCCGCAGCATCATCATCGTCAGCGTCCGTGCGGCAGCAGCGTATGATTTGAGGCAAGCCTGCAAAAGTAGACGCGACGAGGGGCCAGGGAGTTCCTTGGCAGTGTTTAATTTAATTTTCTACGGGTTGATTGTTTTGCCAGCGCTACCAGGAAGTGCAGAATCCAATCGGTATCCAATCCACCCACCAATCCACTGTGTGCGGGCGTGCGGGTTGGGCTGGCCGTGCGGAAGTGATTACGCGAAACGCGCCAGCATGATGAAAAAGGGGTTGACAACCAAGGGGGGAGCAGGAGGTTAGGGGTTTGGAAATTATTATTATTCGTTTCTGGCCATGGTTTCTGTTGCTGCGTCGTGTACTGCCGACCGTGGCCGATGCGTACGCTTTTCCATCGGTTCGGAAAGAATTTGGAAAAACACAGCAATTTCGGGCTTCGGGCCGCTGATGGAGACGCCCGGTGGCGCGTAAGTCGGGGTGTAATATTTAATCGATCTTGGGCCGTGCACGACTCGCTCGGTGGAGGTGTTGATAGTTTTCCCTTTATTTCATGATTGCAAAGCACATTTTCACGTGTTTTTGGGCGGATCGTTGCAGCAGGGCTGGGGTTCGGAATAATTATAACCCCCGGTGCGGATGAATCACAACAAAAACAAACCAGCGCACACGCACGGTTGCGGAAGTGCCAAGAGGCAGCAAATAAAAGCGGGCGGAAACACAGGAACAATTCGTTGGAACAATTATAATTAAAAATATATACAATCATTTGCTGGAATTGCATTGCAACGGGAAGGGAAGTAATGCCGATATAACTTCGTTAATAATTAGTTGTTCTTTCTGGGTGTCTCGTGAAGTAAAGGAAAATAATAAAAGGTATTATAAATGGCACATATGTATGCTAGCAGCAGCAGTACATAGAAAAACTTAATCGATCGTAAACTAATACGAAGATTTTTTAAATTTTTAAAGTAGTTCAAACAGTGCCATTGGTTTGTGGTGAAAAGATATTTAATTTAAAATTATTTTACTAAAAGCATAATCTCTTCTTTTGCAAATGCAAACGGAGCTGTCCCTAGATTGTCCTTTATTTTTCATATTCATTAATGTACTGAATTCTTAGAAGAATAATTTTGGAATTAGATAAAAATTCTTATTTTAGCATCGCAGCTTCAAATGCGCATGTGTTGCTGCTTTGTTCGTTTTAATTGTTGTTGTAAAGTTTTCAAACAATAATTTCTATCTATTATTTCTATTCCTTGCATTTGTAATAAACAAGTTTTTAAAACAACTTGTAACTCGTAATTTTAACCCACCATATTGCATACCTTGAGGCGCAAAGCAAGGCCATCGTTTGCATACATAAAAGTTGCCTTTTTCTGATTTTTTATGGGGTTTTCTTTACCCTTATTAATGAAACGTTTATTGCACTTTCAATAATAGTATCCTATGAGTCGGTAGACAAAATTAGGAGGATCTATCAGTTGAAATCTAATCGTGATGGCCAAAAAAGTGAAGCAACTTCGATCAGAAGCGTGCGCGATCAAAGATCGGCACCACGCCACGTCTAAAACGGACTGCGTGTGGCAGTTTGTGGAAGTTGGAGAAGTCTTTTCCGGCATCTACAACATTGTGGGACCAATAGAAAACAATCAGAGCATCGAAAGAAAGCTCGGCTCCGAATGGCCGACGACCCTGAGCGACTTTACATTCCAAACGATGCTGAAAATTTAGAGCGAGGGAAAAGCCACTACATCGCTGCGTTCGCTTGGCCGGGAGATCGATGCAACCGGCCAGGTAGTGAAAAAGTACCTGTAAAACATGCCCATACACGGCAGGAAGCAGAAATCGCGACCACTGATCTCTCAGCGGCAAGCAATGACGCCAGATGGAGCGTGGGGCTGAATTTCGATATTTTGAACCTTAGTACGCGAACCGGTTCAACATACCTCAGCTGCTCAGTCTCTTCGAAATTTTCTGGACCTACATGATACTAAAGCTCTACTTCAACAATATTGTCACCAAAAATTGAAGAGAAATTGATAAAAATTCTATGCAGAACTTAAAAACATACCGACATGCCATGTCTTAGGTAGCTCACATGGTCCTAGATTTGCTTTTGCAAGTAGAATTACATAATTTATTTTCAAGGGAAGTTCAAAACAAGCAAACGTTAATTATGAATTACTTATCCTAAGCTTTCTATTGTTTATGAAAGTAAGATAAATGTTGTATCCATAATGTATCAAAAACAATCGCAATCGAACCCCTTTGAGCTAAACAGTTTCAACTGGCACATTGCCCCATGTGCAAACATTCTAATAGGGAGAGAAACAAGGTTAAAAAAAACCGGAATGGCAATGACATTCACTGAACAATACATAAATACATAAGTACATGCCACACGCTGTAATTGTTCTGCTTGATAAAGCTTATTACCACCGAAGCAGTGTTGCAGCACGAGATGCAACCAATACAAATACACACACATGCTGAGACACAGACCCAAAGGGGGGTAAAAAAGTGGGACTGACGGTAAATTAAACAAACCTAATTATTTATCTGACACTGTGTCATTCTGTCTCCCGGGCACAACATGGACGGGTGCCCTGCGCTCTGTGGTCTACACGATCGCAATTTATCGTTTGACAACATGAAACACCCAGACGCACATACACACGCACATACACACACACACACACACACACACACACACACACACACACACACACACACACACACACACACACACACACACACACGAACGGAGCGTGTCTGTGAAAAGAGCCGTCCATCTGGCTGCAGCTGGCAGAAAGCAGCAACAGCAACAGCAGCAGCATAGAAAAGCAATTAATCGAAATTTTCCATTTTCTCGCTTCAATTGTTCCGTTCCGGGGTAGATGGGGGAGAGTGGCACGAAAGGTTGCCATTTTCAATTCAGCCCGGTAACGGGTAACACAGTGGCAAAGCGCACAAAAGCACACAATAAGCTGCAAGGAGTGGGGTGTGAGGTGAAGGTGGTTGACAATGAGTTTCCTCCCGAACCACAAACCCAGGGAGGGTTTGCAGAATGGAAATGCGATGACGTGTGTGTGTGTGTGTGTGGCATGTGTGGCGGCGCTACTGAGCACGTCCATGCAATTGTCGTCGAATCGAACGCCATTGTCGCCCGTGTCGCTAGTGCATCGCTTGCGGGGTAGTTCCTTTTGTGCATGTGTTGCAGCCCGACACATTCAGCATTCAGGCTACAAGGGATAATGGGGGAAAACCTGACGGGAGCGTTAAAGTTTAGTGTGCGCTTTTTATACGCTTTCTTTCACCCCAAACCCGACCCGACCGGGATCGATTCGTGTGCGATGGGGTGTGGATGGCGGTTGGTTTCAATGCCAAGCGAGCAGTGGGTGGTGGTGGTGGTGTCTGCGATCCTGCGTGCACTCTGGGCCTGGCAGAGTGAAATGATAAAGTGCACAATCGCACAGTCATAACATTTCACCTCACTAGAAATGCTTCTCACTCCATCGATGGCTGCGGGGCTGCGAAAGTGTGTGGCTTAGGAAAAAGGCTTCGGAACACATGGCGCACCGAGAGGGAGAACATTCTTTTGCGTGCAGAACAAAAAGCGACGAGACCTCAGGGTGCAAATGCAAAATCAATTGCTCTGTTCGTTCTCTCTCTCTCTCTCTCTCTTTTTTTCTTTTTGGTTCGCCATCCGTCACCGAAGGAAAAGGCATCGTTGCACACCCGTCCGTTGCAGCAGAGACGGCGCAGCTGGTGTGGAAAATCGGTCCCCGTACCTACTTCTTCCTACCGGCGTGTGCCGCACGTGCACGGCGGAATTAGGTCTAAGCCCGGGAATCGGATTTGTCCGCATTTCCGCATCCGAAATCAAAACGAGAAATGTCAAGGGGGAGGGGGGTAGTTAAAGGGGAAGCTTGGGTGCCGCGGGAACGGTGCGGTTCGGTTGCCGTTGTGTGGGGTACATTTAAAACGTGAGTGAAATAAATTTAAACGCGCTATATCGCCCCGTGTGCGATTAGAACCAAACTGCAAGGTGCAAAACCCGGCAAAGGGGCGGTAGAGGGGGGGGGGGGGCACTGTTTGGTTTGAATTGTTCGGATTCAGTTTCAATCACGGGTTGAGTGAATTTTAATGAAGTTTTGCTTTTCGATCGGTATTGGCATTGCATTGGCAATGGGTCGGGAAAGGTGGTTTGGATGAGTTTTGTTCCGAGCAATGTTCTGCGTGCGCAAACTTTCTAAACCGTTTGCTACATTCTTACTGGAGTTTTAATTAGATTTATAAAACGATTATCTGTTCGCTTGCAATAACTGGTACGAAAGCTTCTATATTGGATTCTTATTTCAAGGTAATTTTTTTTATTTTAAGCGATGCAATCAATCAATGAATGTAAGGAGAATTGCATAGCTTTAGGCGCATTTTTCCCGTGAAAAATTAAGCCAATCATTTTTAGTTGCTTTTCAGTCCTATTTTAAGCCTCAATTTTAGTTCATTAAGAAGAGTTTGACCAAGTATTCAATTGTTGTTTCATGTTGCTACACATCACACTACGCTAAAATGCAATATTATCCTCTGCGGGATGTTACCAAACGCCTGAAGGTATGCAAAATAATAGCTTTAAGCAGTTTTTTACTCTTTCACAGCCTGTTAACAGATTGGCATAGTATTTTTATTATTCAACAATTCAACAACAACCTAGCAACAATTTTACATTTTTAGAAAAACAAATTGTGTTTAAGCTTTTACCATCTTTATGAAATGTTGTTGAGTGACTTGTCAAGTGCCTTTAGGTGTTGCTTTGGGCAAAAGAAAATAGAATCAGATCGCCTTCCGGATGAATGTTAAGTACACATAATTCTTTTTTATACAAAAGAGAAAGCTTATTCCTAACATTGAAAAGTCCTTTTAAATTGTTTAAAAATATTTCACTCTGCTCGAGCAACCACAAACTTTACCAACCAAGGAACCTGATTTATACAGCAACAAATCCATCTTCTCACTCGCTCACCGCACTTGCATGTCATCTCGACATGGCGTGCAGTTCGCATTAACTCTAATTTATTCCTGAATAATTACAAAAGCTCAGCCTTTCACACCGTATTCAAACGTCATCAATCACCACGAACAACCGGGTATCGCACGAGCTACACATCTTGCCGTCTCCTTATGCAGCAAAGCCACGAGTTAATTATGAGTGAAACTCGCAACAGCTACGTCATTTCCCCGCAGCCCGTGCGCCAGAAACTCACAGTGGCAATATGAAGAGAAAAAGGCAAATAATTTCTCCACTCCAAACCTTTGCGACTGTGTCGATTGTGTCCGCGTGAGTGTTTCCTTTCAATTTATCAATCACAAAATGTGTTGACAAGGGTAGATAAAATGCAACGTCTTTTCAGCAGAGCACAGCTGTATCAAGCGTCTAACGTCTTGTTCGAACAAGCCGGCAGGAAAAACAACAAATTATCAAGTCATGTTGTTACGGTTGTTTTAGTGGTCGCGTTTTTCTTTCCACCAGCTGTGAAATACCAGCAAGGAACGGTCAAAAAGACTGCAGTCAAAAATTGTCACACACCAGATGGCATGAGACAGTCGGCATGTGTACGAATGCTTCCAACCGTTCGCATTCACAGCTTTCAACGCTCCTTCCACGCAGAAAGCAAGGTGAAAAGTGCGAATTCTTCGCTATGGTGTGGAAAGGGTACAAGAGGACATTAATTACCTCGGTTTTCTGGGGGTTGGGGAAAGGAGAAATGTTCCGAATTGTTTTGTTTTCGCGCTTCACGGTTGACAGCCGGTCCCAGGAAAAAGGGTCCTACACTCCGTGCATGCCATGTTGACCCGCAGCCCAACGGCGCCCAGATGTTTAATGCTGGAAATGCGTATCAACCTGTGACTGCTGTACTGCTGTTTTTCACCTTCGCCGTCTTCTCACTGCTCCCACGTCTTTTGATTTGTTTAATGAATTTATGTTAATTATAAGAATAACTAATGGCACTTTGTGTTCGAGCACACAAATCGCACCACCCGCACAGACGACGATATTTTCCTACCTGGGTGGAAGAGAAATTTTATTAAACAAAAAATAGAGTAAAAGAAGCTTGATTCGAAAAATTGATGCTCGTAAAACTCTGCTCGACAGTTACTGCGGACGTGGATGACGTGGGCAGGATTGCGCACGAGAAAAAACAAACCGAGTGGTACGAGAGAGTTCCCATTTTTCGGCAACCTGAACCGACGTACGCGAACGGGTGTGGAAAAAGGGGGTCAGTTTGGGCCCATCTTGGAGCCATAATTAGACGAAGCTGCTCTCTTATCACGGTGCGAACGATCACTTCTCGGGGTTCAGCAATAAATCCTAGCGTTATGATCATAATTTTCGTTCGTTTTTTTTTCTTCTTCTTCGTCACCTCTCGCTCACACAGTTGTTTGATTTTCTTTGGGAAACAACGCGGTTCTCTATAAATAGCTCCTTCGTTATCGCTCGTTTGTGGAGTCATGTTTTCGCAATGTTTTTTTTTTTCTCTTTTGTTAATTAATTCTATACACCTTAAACTCTACCATTCACGCCTTCTCTTGCACGCGCACACAAAAATGTATCAACAATCACTCAAACACACACACACGCACACAACAAGCATCATATTCACATCACTCTGGTTCGTTCTTCACATAAGCTGCCGGCCGGCTTTCCCTTACACTCTATAGTAGAAACTGGGGGGAGGGAGGGAGAGGAAGGAGAATATTCTGTTACGGTTGTTGATTCGATTTCAAAACGGTGTCCAATTGCTTTCTCGTAATGTTTAATGCACACAGAGTTTCGTTTTAAAAAAAAAGCTCAGTTTAAAAGCTTTCGGAAGCGGAGTGAACTATTTTCCTTGGAGGTATCCAACCAACCAACCAACCAGTATTGTTGTGGTGTGTCCAGATCCAGATCCAGATGGGCTAAGGTTTAGTTGTTGTTAGTTTTGCGTAAGCTAGACATTGATTTGCTTTGGATAGAGCGGGCCTTGCTTGTTACGGCAGCAACGCTGGCTTTGGAAGCACCGTACCTGGAAGCAACATTTCAACTAGCGGAAGTAGTACTATACGTAACTGTTCTATCTTTCTGAAAAGCTTTAACGATCGTTTGCCGCTTCAAGCGTTAGCATTAGTTTTTGGGTGAGTTTTCCAAATGTTCAAACTCCTTTCAATTGTGTACCAACTTACAAAACTTGTGTGGTAGAAAGTGTGAGCAACACCGTTTTATCTGTCGCTTAAAAGCATGTTCTTGCAACGCTTATTGCCTACTTTTAAGCGGAAATCTTGTTTCGCAGCAAGTCAACAACAAATTATACAAAAAAGAGATTGATAATTTGTTCAGCTCTGAAAACAAGAGCTCTAAACCTTTTTATCACTAATATTATTGGTTTTCATTACGCTGGAACTCAGAAGACGTCTTGTTGGAAGATAGTTCTTTAAGGTGTTGGAACGTTCTAGTTCGAAGTTTTTTTCAGAAGCTTAAGCATGAATCGAGTATGGAAGACTCTTCCCGAGCAGGATCAAGATCCTCTCGGGGCGTTCACAGTGATCCAATCATTAGCGTCAACAATCACCAAACACCTTCCTTACGAGGTGCATGGAGCCGAAGTCTTTCCGAAGGATTTGCGTTCGAAGAAGTGCGCGACAACTGCTGCAGACGAAGAGCCTCATTAGCATCGTGTTCTAGCCGGCGCGGGCAAGGGGCATCTCGGCGGCGCTCGGGGAAGCACTATCCCCCGGCACCACCGCCCCGCCACACCGTGACCGACTTCATCCACTCGGCTAGCGCTTTGCTCAGGAAGTGCGTTATCTGTTACATTATGGAACACCGTTTCTTATTTACTCAGTGGGAAGCGCTCAGATTCTCCAGATCCTTGGCGGATGGTGGCCGGGACAGGGTGTGGGCCGGCTGCTGACCGCCCTCCTGATCGTTCGTAACGATCGGGGGCAGCACGTTCGGTCGGAACTCACCCATAACGTTGCCGGCCGGGTAGTAGTACGCGACCACGAACAGCTTGCCGGTTTTGGAGATGGACTTGCTGACGCCGAAGTACCGGCTGGCCCGCCACACCATCTGCGAGAAGTGGCCGGTGTTGACGTTGGTGTGCAGCAGATGGGGCTCCTTGAAGTAGTCGTACCGTCGGCTGGTGCTGTACCAGTACGTGGCCACCTCCTGACCTGTGGGTGGAGAGCAAAAGCAGGATGATTTAGGGGTTTTGAACGAGTTTCTTTATGACTTTTTTTCATTTTCTCCTAAAAAAATCTTCAATTAGGAAGCTATATGTTTTTGATTTCCTATTTTATATAATATTTTATCTGTTTTTGCAATGCATTGCAATATGCAAGTTACTTTTTTCGTACAAGACGATCTGAGCATTCCAATTATTCAAATACCGTTTTGATATGCAAGCTGCATACTTTCAGGTAGTGGTGGGTAAAGTTGGCATAAATCCGGAGTCGAATCGCCCGGAGTCGCCCGGAGTCATCCGAAGCCGTCCGGAGTCGTTCGGAGTCGTCCGGAGTCGTTCGGAGTCGGAGTCGTCCGAGGTCGTTTGGAGTCTTACGGAGTCGTCCGGAGTTGTTCGGAGTCGTTCGGAGTCGTCCGGAGTCGTTCGGAGTCGGAGTCGTCC
>KB667445.1:1574651-1608519 GCA_000349065.1 Anopheles quadriannulatus
GGAGTCGTTCGGAGTCGTCCGGAGTCGTCCGGAGTTGTTCGGAGTCGTTCGGAGTCGTTCGGAGTCGGAGTCGTCCGGAGCCGTCCGTAGTCGTTCGGAGTGGTTCGGAGTCGTCCGGAGTCGTTCGGAGTTGTTGGAAGTCGGAGTCATCCGGAGTCGTTCAGAGTTGTCCGGAGTCGTTCGGAGTCGTCTGGATTCATCCGAAATTGGCTACAGACGGAGTCATCTGAAGTCGTCTGGAGTCTGCCGAGGTCGGCTTTCGAAACAAAGGCCTGTATAAGAAGTGCACGCTCAAAGTGAAAGACAAAAAATACAATGAAATCGACTCCGGACGACTCCGGACGACCCCCACTCCGATCGACTCCGGACGACTCCGAACCACTCCAAACGATTCCGACTTCGAACGACTCCGACGACTCCGACGACTCCGGACGATTCCGGACGACTCCGACTCCGAACGACTCCGGACGACTCCGAACCACTCCACACGACTCCGGACGATTCCGGACGACTCCGACTCCGAACGACTCCGGACGACTCCGGACGACTCCGAACGACTCTGGATGACTCCGGGCGGATCTTCTTCTTCTTCTTTTTGGCACATCAACCGCTGCCGTTCAAGGCCTGCCTGTACCCACTAGTGAAGTGGGCTTGGCTTTCAGTGACTTTTTGTTACCGTAATAGGATAGTCAGTCCTACGTATGGGGGCTTGGTCTATTGGGTGATTGAACCCATGACGGGCATGTTGTTAAGTCGTTCGAGTTGACGACTGTACCACTAGACCGGCCTATAGACCGGGCGGATCTAGTGGTTCCATTTTTCCGGAGTCGGATCGGAGTCGTGGGTGCGCTCCAGAGAGTACATCACTACTTTCAGGCGTTTCTTTCCTCATACATTGAAGAAATACACATAATACAATCATCATGCTTTTTGAATAGCAAGAATTATTTTCGATCGTATGATGTTTGTACATAGAATGACTTAGTGAATTCATGGTGCACCTGCATTCATCTTTAGTATCAAAAGATAACTTATACGGATGGTTCAGTTAAATGTATCCTGAAAACTTCTTTTTAGAGAATTTATGAAGACGTTGCAGTGTTTTAATTCGGTTAAAAATCAATCAATTTAAGCTATTAATTTCAAGACCTTTTTCAAGTCAAAAATTATACGAGAAATCTATATACTCGAAGATGAAATGCTTAAAATGATCTATCTGAATAGATATTTGACGAGATTATTTTCCCTTTTAGGATAATCGTAATCGCTTGTAGGTGCGAAACATGCACGTAGAGACAGAGTTTAGCCGATTTGTCTTATTTTAATCTTTATTTTTATTCTTTTGACGCTAGATCTATGGAACCTAGTGGCCACTATTGCTCGTATTCACTACCAACAAATCAACAAGCGGACTAGTAAGGTTCATAAGTCCAAAAAGTCCAAATAATGAGGTTCACTAGTTCAAAAATTCCAATTAATAGAACTCAAAATTACCACTTTTGAAACACAGTCGATCATTTGTTAAATGGCATTCTTTTGCAGTAAATATATTATGTTGTATTACCTGTTGAGTATCTTGGAAAAATCTACTAAAATATGTATACTTGAAACGAGTTCTAAAGCCTCCAAGCACCTACTCACCAGAAAGGTCCGTCAGTAGGCTGTTGGCAGGGCAGCAGAAGATGTTCTGCCCGTAGTTGGTGCCGCTCTGGTAGTACAGCTCGTTCGTGCTCGCCAGATGGTTGGCCCACTGTTTCGCGTACTCGCACAGCTCGGACGAAACGCTCAGCGCGGGCGCCCCGTGCCGCATCCGGTACTCGTTGTGCCAGCACAGACACTCGAAGATGAACTCCTTGTCCATCACGATCTTCACCTTGGGCGAGTCTTCACCACCACCACTGGTCGACGCTCCGGCAGCGTCCGTCCCGTTCTGCTTGCCGCCCGATCGGTCCTTGCGCTGTTCGGTCGGTGTCGATTTCGGCAGCAGGGGACGATTGTCGAGCGCGTCCTGCGTTTGCCCTGTGTCATTGATGCTGATGTCATCGAGATTTACACCCGAAGTCCCTGCAGCAGCAGCAGCACCACCACAGCCAGGGCCGCCCGGTTTGCGTACGTTTTTGTTCAAATCACAGGCCGCGACGCGCTTCCGAAGGTTGGCCATCACGATCGCTTCCTCCCTGTGGAATGGACAGAGAAGAGAAGGTGAAAGAAGAGGTTAAAATGCGGCTGGGTTTTGTTGAGCCGTTGGCACAACGACTGCAAGCGCCGTGACATTTATTGTTGTCCGTTTTTAAGAATCTACATCGCCATTCAATTAATCTGCTTCCTCTCATCGTTTCCCCACAGACGGAAGCAAAAACGGCTGTCAACTGGTTCGTGTCGTACATCATCATCGTTATAATTAATTCCGAACGCTTCGTCGGACAACCATCCACCAACAAAAACCCGGAAAGTAGTTCAAGTACCTTGGCTCCGTACGGTCTGGCACAGAAGAAGTGGATGACTGTCCACTTCTCCTGATGCTGCAGTGCAACAAAATGCTCCAGATGCGGCCGTTCAGTTTAAAAGAGGCAAAAGATTTCCCCATAACTTTCCTGCATTCCAACACAACGAGCTGGGTAAGTGGTCCCTTTTCTCCGGTGCGATATCCAGACTATGCAAGCTCGAAAGTGTAGCCAGTGCGGCAAATTTATGGCACAGATTAAATCATCGAGGCTGCAAGTGAATAAAATATGTGACTATGGCTGTATTGGGTTCAGGTTCAGGTCGAGAGCATTCTGCTGGTCCAGCAATGACCTGAGCGACATTGCATGCGTCTTCTCGAGAGCTTCCGATTGCTCTTCATCTACTAGAGCAACCAATCCTCAGTGGATGAATATCGTATGAAATTATGCTCACGTTGACAGGTGACGGGAGGCCACGAGGTACCTCACCGGGCACAAACAGATAAGCAATTGATTTTTCACCCCACTAAATCACTACGCCCTTAGTGGCTTAAAAAGTGGCCGCTTCTGCACGCTCAGAGGACTTACAGTAATTGGAACTACTCATTAAATTCCTTCGTTTTTTGTATCCACCTCAGGCCCAAATTGCTTCCTCCAGTTGGGAACGTGCGTTTGCGTGACACTAGGGCAAGCGTTTTGCTAGGCGTGGCAGCGGGTACGTCCAAGCTGACTGTTATCTTCATTGATTTATGACTTATTTTCAGCTTCACGCATCTCACGGACCACGGTGTTGGCCAACATTTATCCGTTTCCATCTTTTCGGGCACAAAAGCGCATACATAACGGCAAGGAGGGAGGCCGTTGGCCATTCTTCGCCTAGCACTCCTGGTTGCACGCTTCACGCACGACATCGTTGAAGTTATCATTAACATAAATTACTTTCAGATTAGGAGAAGGAACGACCGTTTGGTGCCCACGTATGCGCTACGACGTTCTATGGAGCGTTTTAATCACGTTTTCACATTATGATTAAAAAACAACACAAACAACAAACCATCATGCTTGTGCTGGTTCGAGCGAAAAGCATTAAGGAAAGCTTAGGCATTGGGTAGGGCCTACAGTTTTGGGGAAAACACTAATCTGACAGCTATCTGTGATGAATGGGCGTTTCTATTATTCCAGCCAAAATACTCACTTCAATGAGCGTTTTGGACTGATTCAGTTGATTTAGTCTTGGAACTTTGATTTTCAGCAGGTTGCGTCAGGACGCAAAATTCAAAATTACATGCAAAGTTTCTACGAAATTGTGCCGCTTCTGTACCGTGTTTAGTTGCTCAATGGGGACAGTTCTGCGCTCGCTTAATGCCATCATCAATTTTCTCCCAACCGTTCCATTGCCTCAGCGGCTCGATCTTATCAGGCCCACCAAACACACCATTCAACACTCCATTAGGTTTACGCTTTAAAGCGGCGTGAAGGACGGTCGATGGGACTCCATTTCGGTGACTCCCGGGCGTAACTTTCCATCCGATTTCTACATCTTCCTGCTCCAGGGCTGTTGTGGACACACGGCGTTAACGCTAACCGGGCGAACGAATGGTTCGATCCGAGTGAGTCCCTCCCCCTCCCATCCGCAGGAAACGTAGTTTATCAAGCTCAATTACCTTTTCGGTTACTGTGTCGGGCCACGTGTACGACTGTGTACGACCGTGCCTGGCGAGATGGCAGCAGCATCTGGTGTCGTGCGTCACATGGAGATGGTTTTTTTGTTTGGGGAGTTTGTTTGTATGTGTCTGTGTATGTTACTGTGGTGTGAGCATGAAGCGGAAAAGCTCATGATTAATTCCGTGGAAGATATTTTCGAAATGACGCAAATGGAATTCGTCTCTGGGTGTGTGTGTTTGTTGTAAGTGTTTTTCGACGGTCTTAATTGCCCATTTGCAGTAAGTAAGGGCAGCAGGACAGAGGGGAAGCAACTTCATTTAAACTTTTTAAGTGTTTTGTACAATTGAAAGGACATATTCAGGGAAAAGAACTGCAAATCAAAATGTAACGAACTAGAAAAGAAAATTTGAAGAACCAATTCTGCGAAACAAATACTTATTTCCATTGAATTTTACTACATTATTTCTCAGTTTACCTCAAAATGTGAACATTTATTAGATAATGAGATTATGTATCTAATAAATGTTCACATTTTATTTAATTCTTTGAAACCATCATAATGCTCTACTACCTCTTTTGGTGTCTTAAAAGTGTATATTTCAATAGTTTTAGATTGAACAGGGATTTGAACGATTGCATTTACGAACTTGATGAAAACCCTTGTATATTGGGGAAGCCGAGGTAGAAAGAAACCCATCTCAAATTAACCATTGATGATTTAGAAACGAAAACAAAGATGTTTTTTATCAAGCTAAATAGTCAACCAATGGGCTTCTGCCCTGTTTGCGTTCTGTAACTATGCTGGCATCAATTGTTTAAACTTACCAAGCTACCCTATAGTTGATGTTATATTTTTACCAAAAGTGTTGATTGTAAAAGATTACTTTTATCAATTACCCTAATAGCAACCAAATTCGACAGCATTAAAACAACCACTCATATCGTCCATAATATATTCACCATTTTTGTTTCCTCCCGGGCAAATCTGCTAAGTAAGCTGCCCTCCGCAAACGATTAAGCAGCGAGGCGCACCGGGCAAAACTTTTCCCTCTTTGAATCGCATTGCTCTTGCTTGTTATCCCTTTTTTTAGGCGATAAAATTGACCGCTTCGGGGCGTAACTGCAACCCGATGTGGCGCGCGCGTTACGGCACCCCGTGTACACTGTAACCTTGACATTTTGGGAGAGGATTGGCAGAAAAGCCCACTATGAAAGCAACAAAAAAATAAGGGAAAACCAATTCATTTAGCTAAAACTTTTCCTTCCACTGCTAGCGCACTGTGTATGCTGTTACTGGTGCAACCGGTTGGAAGCGGTGAAGAAGAAGAGGAAAAGTATGTATCCGCCTGTCGGAGGATATAAAAGCAAGCCTTTGGATTGGCTTTTTTCTTGTCATTTTGTTTTTTTTTTTTTTTGCTGCTGTGTGGGCAATCGGATAGAATAATCTATCTTTCTTGCTCGTTGGGAGTTTTATTCGCACCCTTGTTTCATGGCACTCCCGAGGTCACAGTGCCGAATATTCTTTGCGTAGCATAAAAGTGTTTTTTTTTCGCTGGTTTTAATACTGCTTGTTTTCGGTGTTCAATGCGCCAAAGGGGTGTTCTGGAATGTGGCAAACTTTTAAACGGTGTTGATTTTAGGAGCATTGTTTGCAAAGTTTAAATAGATACAGCAGCCACCGTGGAAGGTTATCTGCGCTACGTGTGTCTTTTTCAAGTAATGTGAATAGTCAAAGGGCAGGTGCTTTAATGTTCTAGCTTTTTTATCTCTCTCCACACATCTCTTGCTTAGTGTTGAAGTTATAGTAGAGGTAATTATATTTTCCTGAACATTTTTCCTTCTTTCATTTTTAACCAACCAGCATTTCATTTGTATTAACAATAATAAAGTAAATTAACTCTTTTGGAGTGCTTTATGATTTCGTTCCTCTAAAGAGCTCTAACAGTTACATTTTGAAATTGTGATAGGTTGTGACGGATCACAATTTTGTGCGAGCCGTTAAACCGAAAGGAACTACGGCATAAACAAGCACATAAATTTAATGACAGTTAAAACTTGAAACGCCCTGCCAAGGTGGTTCCACCCTCTATTTCCACCTGTTGCAGTTGCAGCGTTTCAGCAAAAGGGTGCTATTATTCACTTTACTGCCGTCATAAATGCTGTGCTCCCAAATGACTTCAAACATAGAGTATAGGTTCACTGTACACTATCGTGTTGCAGAAGTCTCGCATCACGTTAGTTTTGCTTGTGCTGTACGCTGCATCACAGTTTATTGGATTAAAAGGAGAAAATGGACTTCATTTTGTAGGTTTGTTCATTAATAGGAATATATTTCATTCAATTTAACTGAAACCTATGATCGTAACATGATAAAGAGATGATGTTTTACGTTTGTTTTTATTCTACATTCGAATGCATTGCGTGGTAAATTTTGATAGAAATGGCATTTCAATAATTAAACTGCTTTTTAATAAATAACCTTACTCTGTTATTTGTAAATACTTGACATCCCACGGGTCTACCCACCTATACATCAGTAAAAGTTACTCCACAGCGGCTTTTGTGTGGATTTGGCAAATGCATTTGTAAAAATAAACATATTGCATAACCTTCAGGCGCTAAGCAATGCGTCAAGCAAATTCTACGCTGCAGAATCAATTACTAGATCAAAACTGTATCAAGAACAGGTACTGTATACGTTGCAGAACTGAAACAGGTTCACGATATGTCCTGAAATAAGGTTATCGCCAAATTTTGTCTCTAAGTGACGAATATTTGACAGTCTTCGTAAATTTTATAGTATAAAACATCAATTTTTGTCCGAAAGTCAACAATTTTCTATTGTAGCAATCATGATAAATGTAAATGGTATTTGAGCAGATTTATCACAGCTGTGAATGTGAACAAAAACTGTGTTATAGGAGTTTTTGTGAAAAAAAAACTTATCAAATTTAATTAATTTTCCCAACATTACACATAAAAATACATGCCAACAAAATTCTTGGGTCGCTCGATTCTTGGTAACACGATTCTTGCTACCACAATTCTTGGTCGCAAAAAGCTTGGTTGCGAAATTCTTGGTTGCTAAATTTAATCAGTTTTATTTGTGATTCAACTTAAAAAGTAAGTTACGGTCAAAAACTGAAACCTTAGAGTCAACAATTTTAACACGCTGCCATAAATTGGTGCCTTAGAGACAAAAATAGATAAGTTAGAGCCAAAATTTAACGGCAACGACTGTATTACTAAAATCATTATAGGTATATCATAAGTTTTTCTTAATTCATTCTTAATTCCTCTTTCATTCCCGAATCATGTTTCAAATGCTGATTATTAAGTGAATATTTAAAGTTATGAGTCAAGAGACACATCATTGCAAAGCTGAAGTCTTCACCTGTGCATGAAATATGTAAAAATGTGTGATAAAATGAAATGTGTAAAAATCTTTAAAATCTTGTATCTTTCAAAAAAACTGCTCATCTTTCACGTAATCAAGAACGCATTTACTATGACTATAAATCACATGATAAAAAACACATCATCTGTAAAATATAAATAAACGTAAAAAATACATTTCCCTCCAAAGCCGTTGATTGCGGGCATCCGGTTAAGGAGCGATGGGTGAGGTGCAAAAATCTCGATATCAATGCAAATATGAAATTGGATTGCGATTCAACCATGTCGAGGTAAAATATATATATAACGCTTCCTCCTTTCTGGTGTGAAACTGTACTCGGTCCCCCCTCTCTCTTGCTTTATGCCCCACGGGTTGCTCATCTCGAGCCGCGCCGACCGAGGGTAGAAATCTTTATTCCCATCTGCCAGCACACCTATGCCCCACCGTCCCACCAATCGCATTGAATATTTATCACCCAATCAGCAAAGCGGCAAACGGAATTTACACTTGCCGGTTGGTACCGGCCGTTCCCAGCCGTTCCCGGCGTTCCTGCAACCGACCGTGTGACATTTTATCACAGATTGATATGTTGCTGTGCACACAATTCCCAGCGGGGCGTTGGAAAGCTATGTGCGCCCGTGTTGGTATTTGCTTCCGGGTTAGCTGGTTAGCTTTCGGAAAATGCGGGAGAAATTTTGCTCCTGAAATTAGGTCAAGATACGAAAAAAAGAAACGAAAAAAGACGAGCAAGCAAATGGCCGCTACAGACGAACGGTGATGGTACTGCCATTTGCACTGTTTGGTAATAAAGTAGCTAAAACGTTGCATTTTCCATTAGCACAAGGAACGCGTCAAGAAAGTGCAATCCAAAAGGGGAGGCACAAAACAAAAAAAAAGCGAAGAGAATTCTTTGTACCTTAGCGTAGGTGAAGGTTGTGCAGACGTTGTGTCCCGTAAAAGTTCCGACAATTTATGGCTGTGTCCTGGTTGGATGGTTGGAGCGTGCAAAAACGGTAACCATCTCCCTGGCCGTTGCGGGCAAGTTTCCCACGTGCATCACGTACGGCTGATGGGCAGGGCTATGGTTAGCTGAAGCAGCATTCCAGTAGTGCTGCAGAAACTGTGGTACAAGTTGTGGGTGGGTTTTGCAGCGAAAAGAATGCTTCTCGTAGTAGTAGTAGTTTTTCACCACGCTGGCTATCGCGATTGCATATCTTTCGGGCGCAAAACGCGATGTGCCAAAGGATACAACCAGGTCACACGGGTTATTTCTACTACAACTTTCAGCGCAGGTACACTCGAGACCGGGGAACCGTTGGGATACAGGGAAAGGGATACAATTTACCACTGCTTGTGAAAATTGTCACTGAAAGTACTATCAAACGATCGTGCAAAGGAAGGACGGCGAGCAAACGGTCTCTCCCACTTCCCTAGAAGCTAACCATGGGGAAGTATTATTTACATCGTACCGTGAGTGTTAGCCTTTAGTTTCGGCTTCCCGGCGGCATCGGATGATAAGCTTTAGTTTGCTTAAAGTCAACACAACCACACAGCAACAAAACCACACCGCTAGGGACACACACACACGGCACAGGGCATTGCAAGGGAACGACTTGACTGTCGGCCTTTACGAGGTGTCTTAATTTTAACTCGACAACTTCGAGCCAGCCTCAGCGTTCGTTTTGTCGTAAGCAACATTTTCTACGCCACGTTTTCTACCGTTCGCAACTAAGGTTCGCTGGCCACTTTTCCTCCCTTCCTCAGGTTATTCTCCTTTTTTCCTGATGCTGGAGCGATGGGTTGTGGTGGGGTTCTATTTTTTTGTCACAAGCTATTATTCTTTCAACTGCTGTTCAACGGGGGAACGCTTTTACGTAACATCTCGGTTCTCGGTTTCGTGTTAGTCTTCCAGCGACAGGACTGTGGCTGTTTGATGTGTATTTGTGCAGCATGCCTTTTGATGAAGGCTCGAGTTGCCGTTTTCTTATTAATTGTTTGCTCGGCAAGCTGTTGCGGTTGCCACACGAGCGGGTCCCGCTTACAATGGGTTTGTGCATTTTTCGCCCAGTTTGTTTGTGACATTTATATGCAGCGTCTGGTTTGGGAAGGGTTTTAGAAGGGTAAAACAAAGATGCGAGAGGGTTTTATGAGTGCTTAAGATTTTAACGATCTAACGATCCAAAGATTGCACTAAACGGGTCATGGGTTTTGTGTGCTTTGCCTAGCTGTGGTACAGTGTTTAAGAAAGATTAATCCTTCATTGGATACCATGTTGGGGTTTTATATGTTCCAAGCATGGAGGATGTTATACGTCTTCCCAAAAGCATCGTTTTTTAGTGGAAGTTTGTGGAAGCAATTCTCTAGCTCGCACTTGTTGAAAGTAGTTTGAAAGGTTTAAAAATGAGAGTTGATAAGAACTAAGAACTAATTCTTAGTTGATAAACAGTAAAAAACATTGAAACGGGTAGTTATACCAACCCCACTCTGAAGCCTAGGCATTACTTCTATGGATTACAGTATTTTGAGGTAAATGGAGCATGATCGGGAAAATTAACACTGTTCAGGAACAGCCCTGACAAATTATCGAAAGTTTAACGAAACACTAAAATAGTTTCGTTAAGTTTAGAACGTTCAGCTTGGGCCGATATAGTTTTTAAATATGAGTGTATTTCGTGGAATAATTCCTCTTCCAATTTTGTTACACAACGAACGATTGCTGGTAAATAATAGGGCCCTTTCCGTTGTAAGTTCCTAGGCTGAAATTTCAGCTTGTCAGCTGTTTGCATTGTATAGCAGTTTTCGAGCAACTATCTAAGTGGGTATAATATACAGGTGGGCTTATCCCAAGGTGTATGAATTTAGATGATATCGTTTCTGCTTCTGCTGAACGAAGATTTTAAGAGTGTTTTGAGTATTCGTCAAGCCTCCAAAAAGCTTGGTTGAACAAAAAAATTCACCCATCCTGTCAAAAAGGGATGTTCAAATTTGGTTATAAAAACATGCTATGAGACCACCTGGACTACATACACTTTGATTCCAGATTCCACCACCTGATCTCTTAAATGCACCTTGGGAGAAATGTAAACAACACCTTGTTTTGCCATTTTTGAAGCAGGTAGTCGAATCTTATTCTAGCTTTGATGTTAGAATAATCTAGACTGAAACTTGCAGGCTAGTTTTGTGTGTGGTTTTGTATGGAGTGTTTACATGATTTCAACCTTCAACTGTCAAATTCCATACAAAAAACTGACTAGAATCGTGAAGGGCTCAAATATTAGGAAAAGCTACACCGATACGCGGAAAGTAAATTATCCGAAGTAGAAAGATTAAAGAAACGATTTTCCAATTATGATTATATGACAAAAAATGATCGATGGGTTGTATTTTGTGCCAAAGGGTTGTATTTTTCTCGATACAGAATCCAAAATTGACCTGAGATATGGGAAAACCTAGCAGAAATCGATGAGAATACTTTAAACTTTGAGTAAATATACCTCTTGGTACTACTAATAGTACTACCAATCTAGAAATTAGCGGTAAGCATCAGCTTTACAAGCTGAGGCCTGCAATTGATAGGTGGTGAAACTGTCGAATGACATTCTGACATGAAAAACTGATTCTGTGGTAATATTCAACTTTGCTGATGAAAGCCACATAAATGACGTTTTTGTCATTTAATTTCTCTCAGTTTCTGAAGTCAGAAGTCTCAGAAGTCTGAATTCCTTACGACATAATCTCAAAAAGACCTTATGTTTTTTTTTACTTTCCAAAGGTTATGGTAAGGGTTTAAGCTCCAAAGTTAAAGTAGGGATGCCATAGAGCTTAAAAATAATTCTCCTTTTACGTGATACTTTCTACTATTGCTGTTTAAAAATACTCTCTTCCTCATACTGCTAAATATGTTGATAATCCTTTTGCGTTTTAAAAATATTATTTTTGCTGTATTTAACTTCGGATTCTGAGGCAAGGTATTCCTCTCTAAACATGTATTTTAATAAATTAGGATTAGGATTATTAGGATTAATAAATTAGGTTAGGATTTAATAAATAAAAAATCAGTAAGAGCTTTTTCTAACACACATTTTACGCTGCTTTGTGCTTCCGTTGCTTTTGCCTCTCAGGAGAATACATTTAATTTTCCTTGTTATGAGCTCTCCTTATCCTCACATCCTGACGTAGTCTTCTCAACCCTCCATGCACACCCACCAAACACCAAATTCCTCCACTTCATTCAAACTCGAAACCCCGATTCACACACAATAACACAACGCATTGGCAAACCGTTATGAACTTGTAGGCCCCTCCTTCCCCCACGGGACCCATCGACAACAAATGCTAATCAGGGGCGGCTTCGGCAGCTTATCGAAGGGCCCGATGGCCCATTTAGAAAGCAATTACTGTCTCATTTAATCGCACTGCGGTGTGCCACCATCCAATCCCACCTCATCTCTTTTCCCTCCTCCAAAAGCAAAACCTTAAACCTTACCTTCGCCGACTCGGCGCTGGCCGTACCGTGCTGCCCGGCAGTGTTTCGATCGGCGTAATGCTGAACTCGGGATTGCTGAACTGGATCTTTTTCGATGGCATTTTCACACTGTTGTTGTTGCTGCCGCTGCCCCCTCCGATCCCACCGACGCTCATAATGCTCGACAGCCCGTTGCCGTTCGGATCGGTGGCACTCGGTGGCCCGCTGCCACCGGCTCCACCGCCACCGCCGCCACCATTATTATTAACTTTGTTGATCGATATCAGCTCCATATCGTTGCTGGAAAACTTCTTCTGTAAGGCCATGATGAGTTTGCGTGCAATTTTGATTGCTTTTTGCTAGCACTCGGCGATCAAGCGTTGGAACTGGTCGGTGTGTTAGCACAACGAAAATAACAATAACAAACGCTCATATAAATATAAACACACACACACACGCACGCACTTTAACACACCGGTTGGGTGATAAAATGTGACACCGTTTTTATTTCAAATATCACTTGCGGCTTGCTGGTTCCACCACGACACACGAAATCACGACCTCGCGTTTGCGTTTTGTTCTGCTCTTCACGCGATTGCACGAGATGTGTCATAAAAGTGATCTTGCACTGGCATACCCTGGCGTGGTGGAAAACGGTAGGATTTATTTTTATCTCACTCACTTTGCTTCACTTTGCGCCGTTTGCGTTATTTGTCCGACCCACTCCTTACGCTTGTAATGAGCAGCGAACAGTCGACAGCGTTTTGCTTCACTGCAAACGATTTCAATCGTTGAAGATGGGGTAATTTAACATTTTCCTCCCCCTTTTTTTCTCTCCCTTTACGTGTCTTCAGTGTCAGTGCTGTGTCGGTGTGTCAAGACAGCGCTCGTACACACTGATTCGATTTTGAATTGCTTTGTTTTTGCTTCGCGTGTTACGCATGTGACGCACAGCGCACACGATCCACTGCTTGCTAGCCTTTTATTTATTTTTGTCCCCTGTTTGCCGGTCCTTGATGTCTTCGATGGGGTTTTGGTATTCTTCGATTTTCCCAACAACACTTGTACCACCCAGCCAAAAACCACCCACGAGGAGGGATTGGGATTTGCTGAGACAAGCAAGATCCAAAACTTTACTATCACACACACACACCAAACAAGGACCACACACACCACGAAAGCACTGGTTCTGTCCAACTGCATCCAACTGGTCGTTTGGATGGGTTTTATCTAAAATCCCCCCCACGTCTTCCTTTGGCGCAACAACTAGGGGCGGCAGCCAATCAAGAGCGATTTGCGATAGCGACTGCGGCAGTATTGAATCGGACGCGATTCGAACAAGTGGTCCATAAAGTCAGCGACCAGCCAGTCGCCCTAATCCTCGATGCTCGATTTATTGTGTCCAAGTCGAAGCCGCTGCTTTAAAGAGTCAAAACAGACACTGTGTAGCACGTTCTCAACAAGAGCACTGGGCACTGCGGCACCACTACCGACCGTCGCGTAAACAACACTAAACACCGCACTGGTGGTCGGCGTCAACCCGACCGGGCGTGTTTGGCCGCTTGGATGTCCCATCGCCCATTACAGCAACGCGCTCACTGAGATGAAGTACATCTCTTCACGCGCACGGGACAGAGGCCGTTCCTTCTTTTTTTCGGCAACACCGTTCAACACCGTTCCATTCCTAGATCCTTGATTTTCACATTTTCACCTTATCGATTAAGGATTTAAGCGTGTTTTCTGTGTGCCCACGCTCGATCGATTTGTTGCCAAATCAAGTGCCGAAACTTTCACAACCGAGCCAAACAACACGTGCCAGTACAGGGGAAAAAAAACGCTGCCAGGCTTTTGCCGTTTTGAGTGGGCTTGATTTTTTGTTTTGTTTCTTTTTTGGAAGAATCTGTTATCTCACCCGGGAAGGTTTTTGCAAACGCACACCTGGCACCTTCCAAATCTCTGCTTGTGTAGACCTTCCTATGGACGTGTGTGTGCCTGCCTGCTGTCTGCTGTGTATGGCTGCATGGCTCCGTGTGATCCGTCCTGCCACGGTGAACTCCCGAGCACAACTCCTAGCCCGAGCGGATCGTCCCGAAGCTTTGTATGGCTGGCTGGCCGTGGCGATATCCTTTCCCATCCAGCTCCGGCCGTGTGGCAACTCAGCGGTAACTCACCGCGCGGAAAATTCCCACCCCACATCGTGGGGGGTTGGGCCAGTGCGCATGTACAAACAAAACCATTTTCCCGTGTGGTTTTGTCGCTTGCAACTCATGCCCCGGAACTCATCGCGCTGTGTGACGTGAGCGGTTGGGTGTCGCTTCAATGGCATGGGGAGGCGGTGGCACAAAATTCGGCTTTATCCTTTCTTTCGTTTTTTTTTGCTGGTGGCCGTATTTACGTGCCAACATTTTACGAATGAAGCGCGAAAGGGAAGGAAGATGTTGGAGTAACGGCAGGAGGTTGTTGTGTAAGTTGAATTTTCATTCACTTTCTTTTCGGGGACGGCTCCAAAAATGCGGAAGCCGTACGACCCCTAACCCTCTTTAAGCGTGGAAAAAAAACAGAGCAAAAAAGCAAGTCGCATTCCGTTGCAACGGATGGACGAACCCAGCCGACGATGGATGGAAGGGATGGATGGATGGAAATGAAGTCAGCAAAGGTTGAAGTGCACACGGACGCCCGTTTCTGCGTTCGCTGCTGTATCGCTCGGGTGTCTTTCTTTCCACCTGAACTTGACGGTGACGGTGACGGTGAAGGTGAGCTTATCTTTTGCTCAAACAGTTTTCAAGTTTTCCCGTGACCTGAGAAGAAAATGGGAACGTTTTATTCCGTTTTTTTGTGAGGCTTATGCCAAGGTGTTTATTTATCGTTGCACGTCACCGCCGTCAGCATACTGGCTGGGTTTTTTTAGTACATTTTACTTCCTTTTTACAATGAAACCTGCGCTGCTACTACTCACCTGTGTTTGTTACAATACGATGCAATCTGCTTTCACTTTAGGCACACAGACACACACACACACACACACACGCTCGGAGTACATTGTCTTTGGCACGTTTCAGGCCGGAGGCGAGTTTTTCTGGTGGGTTTTGCGTGTAAAGAAAAGCCTGGCGGTGAATGGGTAATTGAAATGGTTGGTCTGCCGGGCGTGCCACACCGGTGGAAATGGATTCAAAACACGCGTTTTTGTATGTATGTCCTGTTGCCCAAGGTCAGTTGATGCACTTGAGCGGGAGGTATTGCTTGCGGGAAGTGTTTTGAATGTTGAAAACCAACTTAATTGGGCATTGTGTACGAATTTTCTATAGAATAGTGATGTCGTTTGGCGCGTACAGCATAAATACAATTTGTTGAGAAATGTAGAATGTTAATTACTCATGTTTTCTAATGTGTGTGAAACATGCAGAAGATCTGGGTAGTGACAATTTGTCGAATTCTCATCTCATCCACAGCAGATGTTTCATCTGCCATGCAATTTGTGGCAAACCTTCCGTGATGCGAACGTAAGTCTGACAGATGACATGCCAAAGGCAGTTAGACAACTGTACTGGGAAAAGCGTTGTATATCCCAGATGCATTCCAGAGCAAACGCGTTGTGAGATTGGGATGTATAATTCCCTCTTCACTGCACGATGACAGCTAGAGAATCACAATTCTGGAGAGTTTGAATGACATGAGCAATCCACATCCAGAAACGTTTGTTATGAACAGCTTTCATTTAAGTAAATCATACAATTGAAGATATCAATCCGATGACTTCCGAGAAAAATCTGATAACATTTCCAAATACACCACTGTGCTTCGTTGTCAGGAACTGGGCTAAAACGTGACGATCTTCTTTCTTCTTCTTTGGCCCAACAACCGATGTCGGTCAAGGCCTGCCTGTACCCACTTGTGGGCTTGGCTTTCAGTGACTAATTGATTCCCCCCCATAGCAGGATAGTCAATCCTACGTATGGCGGCGCGGTCCATTTGGGGATTGAACCCATGACGGGCATGTTGTTAAGTCGAACGAGTTGACGACTGTACTACGAGACCACACCTAAAAACGTGACGATAAAACCATAAAATTGATAAGACACGCTTTTTTGTAGTCACTCAATCAACTACGGTTGGAATCATCTTTAAAGCTAAGGCCTTTCAGTTAACGCAAGAGAATGGTACACTGTTAATACTGAGCAGATCATATTCACTCGTATTAAAAAAGTTGTTAAATTTCATGATTGATTTAGAGCAAAGAGAATTCACTTTCCTGCTGTCATTCCCGCTAAATATTACTAATGTTCTCTTATCCTAGACTCTCTAAGACATTTCTATCGAATCTTGATTATTTTAAACATTCTAGAGTTTTCTCTCTAACAGCAGTCTCTCTTATTTTGGTATCACTACATCATCATTGTAAATATCTCATTAGTTTGTCAGAGTGAAATCCGATGGACGAAGCAGAAAAGACGGAGCAAAATAAACATATTGGTTCCGTAACCTTTTCTCAGAACTTTAGTTAGGTAAACAAACTCAAATTCTATGAGTTTGATGGCAAATTAAATATTTCAAACATTTCAAGGCTTATAAATGTTCATTATTGAATTGACTGCCTAATTAAACATTTTGGAAGTGAAATTGAGCTGCTTTGATGATCTCTAAGTCTATTAACCTATATGTCTTCGAAATCAGTTCAATATCAATAACGTGTATCAATAACGACCTGCTAATTTCTATTGATAAGTGTACGTCAATGTCTTTCTTTAGAATAGCTAGTCCGATAAGGTATATCTATAGCATATCAGGGACACAACTACCGCGGTGCAATACGGTCAGGGATTTAGGAGTCACCCTGGATCGCAAACTAGATTTCCGACAACATTACTGTGATATTTTAGACAAAGCTAACAAAATGCTAGGATTTATTCGTCGACATTCGAGAGAACTCAATGACCCACACTGCCTGTTAACTCTGTATAAGTCCTATGTTCGTTCCATCCTCGAGTTTAGTTCTACAGTTTGGTGTCCGTTCTCTAGTGTTTGGTCCAATAGAATAGAAGCTGTCCAAAAGAGAGTTACTCGTATTGTCCTACACTTCACTCCGTGGCGTAATGTAACCCCTCGTCCATCGTATCATACTCGTTGTTTGTTGTTTGGTCTGGACACACTTGCTAGGAGACGTGATAATGCCCAATGTACGTTTTTGTCCAAAATTATTGTCGGTGAGATAGATTCGCCAGAACTGCTGGCTAGAGTCAACATAAATGTCCCTCCTAGAGTGTTCCTTAACTACAGACTAATAAGAACTTACCTTACAAGACGTGCATACAGTGAGAACGACCCAATGACTGCGATGGCCCGTAAATTTAATCAGCGTTACATGTTATTTGACTGGCACCTACCTACAAGATTCTGTTGATCCGTCTTGTCATTGTACACTGCGTTAGTTATTTAAGTTCTAGTTTTAATTCGGTGATAAGGCCGCTTGTTTGGCCAATCACTTAATACAATAAACAATACAAACAATACAATACAATCAGTTATTGGTTCGGAATTGTTACTGTATAGGGAACTGGTCCGGATAGAGTTTCAGCACTAGAATTAATTTGGGATCAGTTTAACGACTAAACTTCTGAACTTCGAGTTCTAGAACTCGAGAAAATTCAGGACCGGTATGGGTTCTCAGAACCAGTTTCTCTTAACGATATCTGGGAATTCCATTACAAAACACTTTAACCAGCACAAACTAACAAGTAATAATAAGTAAAACATGTCTTTCAATGTACCATTTACTTGGACATTCCGAATAACATCTCGCACATGTCAAATGCCTCAAATTCAGCAGTGAATGATCCACCACATTGACAACTGATCGACATGAGAAAGAATTAGTCTCACTAATCGTATTTACCAGTCCATCAAAACAACTCCAGAAAACTCTTTCACGCTTTCTCGCCCCATCGCCCCCACCATTTCTACCAATCTGATGCGACGAGGCGTGAAAGTTATTGTCACCTTTTCGCCCCACCCCAATGGCTTACAAGCACCAACTTAACAACGCCCGTATTTGCAGATCGCTTTAAACCCGTCCGGCAGTGTTCAAGCAGTCGACAGTTCGATCATCGAGCCTAAGCATGCAATTAATTTAAATACGACCAGCACGGACACCCGTCTGTGTCCCGCTGTTACATAATATGTGTCGTTTCTTCGGCCCCTGCGATCGATGGAGCGCAGGTTCTAGGGCTGTCATAATTTTAACATGTGACAGGTTTGTTCCTCCCCCGGCCCTTCCCAGTATCGGTGACAACTTGAAGTGTGCAAGTGGGGGTCGGCTACAGCTTCCCCGGCTTTCAGCTCCAACGGGCCAAGCATTATGTAGTGTGGGAGAACGGCAGAACGGAGTGCGTTCACAAAAGAAAACAACCACCCGGGAAACAACGTTATTCGATATTTATCTGTTTACCGACTTTCTGCCGAGCTAAGCGACACCGCTGCTGTATGTTTTCTTCGACCTTTCTTGACAGCTTATGATATTGTGTGCGTGTTAGTGTGAGTCGATTGTATGCTGAAACTGGGACGTGCGATACAGTTCACCCCGTACAGGATACTGTTGGAATGTCATGCATTTCCGATATGGTGTAGTTGATTGTAAGCTTCTCGTTTTTTTCCCCATCCCAGCAATACTCACCCGCGGTGCTCCTCCCATTCCCATCGATGACTAATTGCAAACATCGTAAAACAGTGTATTTTCTGCACTGGGCAAAATAAGCTACACGCGTTCAGAAAACTGTGATGACTGAGGGAGGAACTGAATGGGAAAACGATGAGGTGCCGTTGGCCATTTTCTCAAGCCAACCACCAGTCCTTGTCCTGGGGTTGTCTCTGCTCCCTACCCAATGAGGCGACGCTTTTATGATCGGTTGCATCTTTATGTATTCCAGTGTTGTCGCGCGAACCTGTCACAAAACTGGCACACCATTCTCCCGATTCTTCGATGTGAAGCTCGATACGAGAACCGTGAAGTGGAGGAAAAACTTTTTCTTTCTACCTCGCTGCCTCTATGTTCTCTTCGTTCTGTTGCGCGAGCAAAAAGTTTGCAGGCCAAAGGGCGGAAGTAGGATAAAGTGAATCAATATTTTCTTTATGTTGTTTTTTTTTACTTTGTCGTCCTGCTGCGGAACCGCGAACTAAGCTGATCGAGCTGAGGCTCACATCTTCCGGCTTCGGAAAAGTTGAAGGTCGCGAAGATGGCTCATCCGCGCTGTTGGTTTTAAGGAAAATTCATTTTTTTGTATTTATTTTATCTAATCCAATAGGTTAGCTTGAGTCCGTTGGGAAAATGCTTGTTTAATTTTATTATCCGTCTGCATCATTAAAGAAAAGCCATAAAAATGACCTAAATTATGAAGCTTTACTTGTAAAGTTTAATTTTATTTTAAATTCTGCTTACACTTCATACGTTTGCAACAGTATCTAGTATTTGTGCAGCATGAAAAAAAGGCTTTCTGTAACAAAAACTTGCTTTTCTGAGTTCTACAGCTTTCACGTCCTTTGTTTCAGTCATCTGAACGGTTCCACCTTTTACGCATACAATGCGCGTATTCAGCACAACCATTCATTCTACGGACTCTACTTCAGCCCCATTGCAAAAAAAAACAGATGGACCATAAAACGATGGTTTCGCGCACACAACTTCGAACAATGTCGGGTGGAACGTGAAGCCGAAACTCATCATCGATGCGACACAATGAAAAGCGATGCTCATGGGGGGGGGGGAATGCTTTCCTGGTTGTAGAGCTTCGAAAGACTCATGCGATGGTAGTGCATCGTCTTCCGGAGGTTTTAGAACGCAGCAGCAAAGTAAAAGAGGAACGAGCATGACCACCTAACACGACTAACGCGGAAGGAGACCGGAAGAGAAGTCATAAATTTAATAGACACCGAACATCGTTCGCTTACTAGCTCCGGTACCCCCGGTACCCGTTCCCTTAACTGTTTTTCCTTTTTCTCCGTTAACTAGCACGCTCACATTTCACGGCTATGTATGTGTACACACCATACCCATTCACTGGTAGCACGGTTTTCCTGCTGCCTCTATCCAATAAACACATCGATTCGGAAGGAACAGTTTGATATCCCGAGCACATGGGCAACACAAGCCCAATGAAATGGAACTGCTCTGGTGATTAGGGAAGCTTTTTAAGGGATAAGAAAGGCTCGCGGCGTTTGCCGATAGGGCTGGCATATTCGGAATCGTGGAATAATTGACTTGCTAACATGCTCTGATGGAAAAGAAAGTGTGGAGGCATGTCGCACGGAGCAATGGAGCAATCGATCGGGTAGGTTAGCGTGCCGCTGCCACATTTGCAACGCATTCCAGTGGGGAGATATTTTTGGCATGTGTGTAAAGAAAAATGCCAACGACCTGTTTATGAGGCGAGGAAAGAAAGGTAAAAATACGCGATAGATAAAGAAAAGGATACGTCTTTGTTCGGGTTATTGTGGTTCTTTATTGATTATTGAATGTATCATGCCGAGTACGCTGCTGCTGAGATGAAAGACACAAGTAGCAGCTTAATATTGATGTACTTTCATGAAGTCGGTATCTCCTTTTGATATTGAATCCTCTTGACGATGCTCTTGAGACAAACAATCAGGAGATTTGAGTTTATTAGGCTTGTATGGATTAAGATGTTAGAAATTGAGTCTTTCTATCATAGGAAGGTGTCTTTGTTTAAATTTTAAGTTGTTCTGGAAAAAATCTTTGAGGAATTCAAATGAAAATCCTAAGAGACAGGAAATCGCATAAAACATACGATAAAGGATCAATCTTCATCAAAACTCCAAAAAGAACAAGGACTTTGTCTGGTATGATTTGAAAAATGCTAAAAAAGATCAGTCTAAATTCTTCTACCACAAAACTAATATTGTGAAAAAGGATGGAAATAGGATCCTTGTGACAAGTCCAACGAATAATTTGGTTTGCTTAAACGCTTGCTAATCCAATAGTGCACAAATTTCAAGTTCCAGGAAATAAAATATTTTGAAAGCCTACAGAGATCATAAAGGATCCTTCAGTGTCCTTCCATTTAGTTATAAATGACTTGCAAGGATATTCATTCAATCTAACGCTCTATTTACTAAGTAGTTAAAGCTCTCTTAATGATGTACAACCAACTTTGCCATTTATGCTCTCAACAGAAAGCAATCCAATGGAAATAATTTTTGTTTTCGCGCTATTGATTATCGGACAATAATTGCGCTTCGGTAGTATTTTTATGTGAGTTATTTTCTTCTTGTATTTATTACTGTAATTGTCCCAGTTATTGCGTAGCTCAACGCAATTCTACGTAGTCCAGAACTTCAGAGCATGGCCAAAGGACCATTGATTCTAAAGCTATTGGAACAGATGTCTATCTAATCTGGAAACTAAATCCCGATGATGAAATTAATCTAGAGATTAGATCGCTCCAAGAACCAAAACTATTCTGGCAAGGGCCTAGTGCTAATGATATTGATATTGATAGCTCATGGCAAAAGCTAAAAGGATTTTTATTCCATGGAATTATAATAGCTTGGAATGACATGATTCATATGTATTCGTTAAATGGCGTTTTAAAATCATGATTTCTCACAACTATGTGATTAGTGACATGTTTTACATTCTGTTGACATTCTTCACATTATATAGAACCACTCCCAACAATAGTAATTAAAACATTAAATTACATTTACTATCGCACGTGCTATTCAAACATAAAAGAGGCGAAAGAACTCCGCAGGAGCCAAAGCCTCTCTAAACCATACAAACAACAACATATTCAAACATAAATCACTTACCATCACGCACACGCACGACTTCCTAGACAGGCCCGTCCAAGAACTTACCTAGAACATGGAGCGATGGCTTGAGCCTGAAAATAAACAACAAACACTTTACCGTGAACCGTGATGGATCGTTAATAATACAGTCTGCCGTCAGTCGCGCACTTTGTCCCGATTGTGTCCGGTTCGGTGCGTTTGAAAAATTGAAACGTTTAATTGAAACCCGTAAACGAGGCGTTGCCCATCATTAATGATATGGGTGGAGTGGAGTGGGCCTGTTTGTGCAGCATTTATGCAAGATGCATCGACCGCATAAGACCGTGACCGTGAACTTTTTTTTTACTTTTTTGCAACTGTAGCTCTATTTTCCGTTTCTCAGAGGACGAAGTTGTTTTCACTCCGTGTGCGGTAAGAATAGCATACACAAGCCGGGTCCCCGACTACCATCTCAACCGCACTATCAACAACTCCGACCGAAGAGCTGGGACGAGTAGCGCCACCCGAGTACGTTACATAAATCCACTTTTATGATTGCAATATTTCATACTGACCCGCATTGAATTGAAATTTATTTGCTTCCGCATGTATGCGACGATACGATACGGCTTAAAGTACGTGTGGGACGTGTGGCGTACTAGCAGAGTGGGGGCAAAAAAACTCACCACCCGAACTCGTCCCGGGAAACGTCGGTTCCTCATTTCCTTTCCAGAGCTCTACAGAAGTTCGTTCTCAAACGGGAAACTAAGAATCTACACCGCCACGTGGAAGCGACTTAGATTGGAAAAGCAATGCATCGGAGATCTGGTGTAGAACAAATCGGAGCAGCAGCGTCACCATGTTCCGTGCCAAGAGATTCAGAATTGGGCGATTGAGTTGTTCCCGTATTTTTCTTTCTCTTTTTTTCGCTGGTAGGAAAAACCGCACAATCACGGTTCTGGGTCGAGTCGCCGAAATGGCAAAACAAAAGAAAACCACACTCACACACACACACATACAGAATAGTTGGTTACGGGCGCGGAAGTAAGCTTGATTAAACGATCCAGTTGGAAAGGGAAATGGGAAACCAAAACAGATGGAGATGGATAGGAACCGTTCTGACGTTTGAAATGCCATCATTAAGAGACATGATGCGGCGGATTGGATTGTGTGTTTAAGAGAAGCTGTTTCCTTTGTTGGTCTTATAGGATGATGGTGGCGGTGGTGGTGGAACCGGATGATTTTTCTTGTCTTTCTTGTTTAAATGGGATTTTGTACCAGAACAAGCATTCTTCTGCTGGTTAGCGTGATCGATAAATGTGTAGTTCTGCGGGTGTAGTTTGGTGGGGCATTTATCAAGCCAAATATGGTTCCATTTCGGTACTTGATACGGTTTTCGATGAGAAAGGCTTTAACGGGCGTTAAAGGAGTTGTAGTTGCTTCGTTATAATTAATGTAGACAACAAATTTCTTTAGAAATATGAATTAAAGTAAACAGTGCATTCATTTGCTCAAAAGAAGAAAGGATGAAAAAATAAACAACAAAATAATAGAAAGTATAACACCACAAAATTGGCTTGGAAATGCGTAAGATCAATCAATGTTTTCCAGCTAAGCAAGAATAAGCAGGAGCAGAAATCGATATCACTACATTATAGTACCTACAAACAAGGCCCAAGATAACTGTCCATCATAAAACCATGCCAGTCAAGCAAACAGGTAGTAGGAAAGCATAAAGAGACAAAGAAATTGATTACTATAATGAAGGAGCGACGGTGAAATGTCAATTCATATAGATTGTCTGATTTGAATGATTGTCTTGTTATTGTGAGTGTCCTCTTAAAGCTTCGGGTAAAGGCTTTGGCGAACGAAGAGCAAAAGAGCAAGCAAGTTAGAGTCATTCGTGGGCGAACCTTTAAAAAATATATTTGACAGGAAGAAATACCACGATAATTCTCAAACGTATTGTAAAAGATCAATGCAGCCTATTTTCCAATGTTTTTTTTTTAATTCTATAAAGTATCTAATTCCAATAATTTGAATTTTACAAAAAGGTCATCGTCAAGTAACTTATCAATAAAATTATTCTAATATCACATCTTGAGTAGACATAATCAAACATTGAAACACACATAATTGATTACCTTGTCTTGTATCTATAAATAGGTTAATAAAGTCAATGACAACAAGATACGAGAGAGCTATACCGGTTCATATACAATTAAAATAATGGTCATCGATAGACCGAGACATTAAGTGCAGTATGAGAAGCATCACAACATAATTTAGTAAATTATTCACCTGATAGTTCTGCCAATTGTAGTTTGTATTTATTCAACATTTATAATCATCATAGAAAGCATTACAAAAATCCTGGGCAAATTCTAAGACATTGCATTCATTAACTGAAATGAACAGCAATGTCCCGTAGAACCAATCTTCTTCGACTTCCTTCAAGCAACTGTGAGTCCAAGGTGTCAAACGATCCCACATTGTATCCAGTCGGGATTATCTTGCGTTTTGATCGCTCACACTCGCACCTCTTTCACCGGAAACCCCATGTTTGTTTTGTTTGTCTCACGCCGCCGACAAATTACTTACCAGTGTCAAGCGCCGCGGTGGTACCGTATGTCAAACATCCAACCATCTGCAAGCCGAAGTTAATACGATTCCATTACATGCCTACACTTTGCACCAACCGGTCGGTCAGTCCATCTGCGCCGTCACACCAGCTTTCACGATGCGATGATAGATTGCATTTAATTAATTAATTGCATGTCAGTGGGAGCAAGACAGCGTGTGCGTCTGCACTCGCGAAGAAACGCCCGTTCTGGTCTGCTGACAGGCCGTGAACTTGACCGGTGGCAGAAGCTCCTTCTCTATGCAGCTGGGTACACTTCATAGCAAAAAAAGGCCAAGAAAAACCTGCCCAGCATCCCATTAGTTGCACCGTCAGTATCTTTGTGTGTCCCGAAGAGCTTCTGACCGCAAAATCGATGGTTATGCTCGATAAATTGCTCACTTAACGCATGTCGACAAATGTGGTTGCTTCGTAGCGATGCTACTACGCGTAAGGCTTTCCTCTAACCGTGTTTGAACCGCGTCCCAAGCCTACTCGGCAAACGTCAAGTGTCAAGGACGTGTGGCTCTGTTTCCCATTCCCCTAGGAGCCCGTGGGTTCGGAAAAGTCGCAAAAAGCCTCCGACAGCAACACGGCCTACGTGCGGCGTCTTCATTCCCGTGCCTGCTCCTCCGCAGGCGCACCTGGCAATGGGGAAAAGGACAAGAAACTAATAATACCCCATAAAAATTGATTTTATTCAGCAAGCACTTTATTACCAGTAATGCTGTTCGCCGGCTTAAAGGATGGTGGACGGAACATAGACACCACCAACAAAAGGGGGGAAATACATTAGTCGGAAAGGGAAGAGGAGAAAAGTGGATGTTTGTTAACAACAACAGCAAGAGCCGAAGCCCGGGACAAGAGATCCCGCAGGAATTCAAATGTATGGGGCGTGAACAAACGTATCGAATCATCGATCGGTGGCCCGGGATCGTACACCGGGCAGCGGCTTAAGAAGGTTCGGTTTCGGAAGGGCGGTACGCAAGACTTGATCTTAAAATATCACTTGCCGGGCCAGTTTTGCAGCACTGTGGAGCATCTGAGCGGATGGGGTGGGAAGGTTACGGTTCTTAAGAGGAGTTGCTTGGAAAGAGTCGTATTTGAGGGCTATAAGACATATTTGGGTTATGTGTTTTTCACTGAAGATCATGTTTTGAAGGCGTATAATCTGATGGAATGTAAATCCATACACTTTCATGATCTAACAGTCCAATTCCTGTTTTATGACAACTCCTCTAGGGGTCTCGATCCTCATACACTTGACATTTCGCACATGGAGCGATGAACGAGGCATTACCGAAAAACGCCCGACCATCTAATTGATGCTCTTTACATTCACCTCCAATTTGTGTGAGGTGTGTTGAACGTTCCAGAATTTGGAGCACCAGCGCTGTCCATCGATGGTGACATATTGTTTACCGGCTCCCGATCGTAACCGATGTACGATCGCGCGATATGACTCATTAGGAAGGTGAATTATTGGAACCGAGAACGTACAGCAGCAGCTCTTTGGTAGCTGCTTCGTTCTGTCATCAGTCATCAAGAATGGCCACGGGACACACTAAAACTCGCCCATGTCATACTGTACTCACCTACCCGCCCACCTCAGCGCATAGCCACCGATGAAGACGTGTAGCACGACGAAGACGGCAGAGTGCGATGAATATTCATAAGCTCCAATGATACTTCTTGTGTGTTGTGTTTGCTGCTTTACGCATCACGCTTTTGCGCCTCTAGCATTTGTTGCCCGAACTGTTTGCCTTTGCGCTTGCGTCTCCTGCGTGCTGTCGCTCGGAAGAAGGTGACTTATTTTGTTGCGAAATGCATCGATTCGTTATTGATTAGGATGATCTTGATTTGTGGTTGCAAAAGTACACAAAACTAACAGCAAACATTGAATGTCTTGCCATGGGGAAGACACGATGAGCGATGTGTCAGGTTGTGATTGAAGGAGGGAGATCAGAACCATGTCACTGTCGCTTTGAATTATCGTTCTTTTTTGTGTGCTCCAAACTGCAAGCCAATCAAGGCAAACCCTCGTTTAAATATCAGAAATGTCTCCAACCAAGTGTTCTTTCCCATTTCTTCTTATCAGTTCTTGGTTAGTTGTGGCAGAGTTTTCATCCAAAAATAAGATGAAGCAAACAAAACATCCCATTCTCACTTATCAATCATATCGAAATGTGACAGCAAAGCTATCACATAACGCGTGATGGGAATTTGTGGACATTTTTGCCGTGAGAGGTTTTGGTTTCACATTCGCGGTCAGTTCATCGAACCAGAACTCTCAGCCAGTGTTGAGCTAAAATAACGCACAACAGTCTTGCATCCTTTTGGCGTCCTTGTATCGTGCAGCTTTGTAATTTCAGCCATCAAGCAACAGAAGAATATGTTGGTTCTGTTCTAATCCGCTCATTTGTTTCCCGTTTGAATGACCTCATTTCTGCGCCACTGCTGTGAGACTGTGTGGGATGTACAATGGTCGGGGGTTTTATTGGAATTCTTAATCTTCTAAAGGTGTGGGCAGCTGTTCGTGAAGGAGATTATACATTTCATTCGGTCAATAGGTTAAAACGCTTTCTACCATTCGTTGGGAGAACCAGCAGGACCGCAAGAGAATTATCATACCGTGCCGACTGTTCGTAGCTATTGGTGTAAAAAGAAGTGTCAAACAACGCATTGTAAAGCAATGCATTTCTATTAATTGGACCCCCTTTTCTACACATGTTTCCTGGTCCGTTGTTTACCATGGGCATTAAAAGGCTATCACCGCCTTCAATAAATCCTTCTTGTATCGATACAACTAGGCAGCGGCACCGATATCTTCCCTGCCTGTGCAAAACATGCAATGACAACTAGCCCTGTTCAATTCGCCTCTTATCATCAGATGCGAGCCCTACCGGAGCCAATTTACTTCTTGCATGTAGCAATTATTTCCTGTACTGTTGCGTTCCTTCTCTTCCTTTATGGTGACCACTGTGTTTCTTTAATTGTTGTGACCGAAGCTTTAAGCAAACGAAGGTGTGTACCTTCTTCTAGGCTCAGATCGAGGACGGTGTATAAGCGGGACAACAGCTGTTGGACATTTGCTTGAGTTCAATACTGCTCCAGAATGTCCCTTCTCGGTATGACTGCCTCTAACAAGTTATTGTGTTGCTTGTGCAAATACACACATTTCAGGACGGCAATCAGTGAGGGTAGCAAGCGCTGCTGCTGCTGCTGCTGCTAACTGCCACTTTTCAGCTGGGGCTTATCTTCTGCTCCAAAAAGCGAAAAGGTTACGTCCAAGGAAAGGGAACGATGCTCTCGCACGGATACACCGCGTCTTCTAAGTGGACAAGAAGAACCGCAGAACGGAAAACACAGCACAAGAACAAACACATAAGCTCTATCTTCCCATCCACATCGGTTCGAGCCGGTAGAGGATCGAGGTGCGTGGAAGCCCAGGTTCTTGGCGTTCTTCTTTCGCTCTTCGCTCCATTCGTTTGTCTTTGTGTATGCTTGCACTCTTCCACCTCGACTTCCACCCTTTCGATATCTTCCACTGCTCCGGAACGCGTGCAAATTGGGGATAAGAATGCGAAACCACCTCGTAGCGATCGAACAGCGACGCACCCGGGCCCGGGCTGGGTCGGGCGCGGTAACACGCAAGGAATGATGATGGCCATATAAAAAGGCTGTCACACGCGTCGCTCGGCGGTTATTGTTTTCGTGGTCGCGGGAACGAAAGCTTCGATTTCGATTTCGGATAGGCGGGCGGGTTACCCCACGTCGTCGTAGTGCGAGATTTATGCGTTTGTGTAATCGTGCACGCGGTACTGTGTTACTAAATTAGTGTTCTTGATTGATTGGAAAAGAAACAAAAACAGAAACACCTTGAAGCTGACGGTGATACTGATAAGCTCTTACTCACTTATCCGTGTGGACGAGAAGTTAATTAACGTAAAAGCTCCGGCGTGTGCCTAGTGCGTTTGTGCGTCTGCCGTGCGACAACAGCCATGGAGAAATTGATACAAGTTCTAACCATTCTCTCGGTACGTCGGTCACCTTTTTTTCCCCTGCATGCGTGAAAATGGTCCTAATTTACAGTGGGAAATTAGAACGATAATGGGAGGGTTCTTTCTTACTTGCGGAAAACTGTGCGATAAGCGAAAGGGATGCAAAAGAAAGAGGAAGTAATGGTTGGGAAACAGTTGGGGGGTTGTAGTAAATGGCTCAGTGGCCTTGACTCCAGGAATTAAAATCGTGAGTGAGTTTTTTGGTCGCTCTCTGTCACTCGCTCACTCTTGGCCGTTTGCTGCGTGTTGCCTTGATTGGAACTGGCCGAAAAGTGGAAATATAAATTCTGGACACGAATTTTACGCTTCCCCAAAAGTTGGTCGGCGCCAAGTCTGGGAGTGATTTTGGTGGTAGAGTAGAGTAGCTTCCATTTCGATTGCACCATACCATCCCTCGATGAAGTGTTGAAAGGGAAGATGAATTGGAGTACGATGGGAATACTTTAGGAATAGTGTGAGTGTGTAAAAGTAGTAGACGAGAATGTTTTAAAGATAGTGTATTTTATAAAAGTGATATATGATGTTGATTAATTTGCAATATTATGTTTGAATTGTTTGAAAGAGTGATTGTCAAAGCAAGATACACATTTGTGTTTGCAAGAAGGACCATAGATGTTAAATATGCTATGTAGAAAGTACCTCAAATCCAGTCATAAAACATGAAATAAAAATAATAGTTAGCAAGACTTCATTGTCCATTACTCCTGAAAACTGTTATACTAGTTGAAATAGACTATACGATATCAGAAAGATCTATTGTAGGCAAATTTTGTTTTTTTTAACAGTGACATAAAATAATTTGAACATTATATTAAAAAACATAGAATTTGGACAAAATAATATTTAATTTTCAAAACTGTTATACGACTAACTTATGCAAAAATATCATTTATAAAAATTATAAAAAATATCGAAATATTTTTATTCTTGACAAAGGTGACGAAATTACGAAATAGAATTTTAAATATTAATACGAAGTTAAAATTGATATCAATTAATTGGAAAATATATACCAGGGTAGCACTAATGTTGATAATATAGTTATAAATAACCGATAAATTGTTATGATCTCTAAGGCATTCATAATCGTTACTAAACAATATAGGTAGAAATTTTACAAAATTCTAGTTCGTTGGTTGTTTTGAATATTACCACAAAATTGATTAATTTTGTAGCAAAGTCTGATAATCAGTTTGGTTTTATCCACTAATCCTCTGAACTTGATTAAAAACATATGTCAGATTTCTAAGCTTCTAGATTTTTGTCATATTAGGAAGTATATGAATAGCATCAAATAGGAAAAGCCGCCTTAAAACTGTATCTTATCGACAACGACTACAAACAATCCTACATTTAAAGTCTTTAGCAAACAATCCAGCCCACGATGAGCATCCTTTCTAACGCTTTGAAATGTCAACAGTGCCACACTCTTCGATCCATTCCTCCCAAATACCACCAAACATACAGTGCACAATGCACCTTTTGGAAGTTGCACCCCTTGTTGTTTTTGTTACAAACTGCCTTTTTCTCCAGTCTTTGATTTCCTTTCCTGCACTGCCATAAAGTATCGGGATTACTGGAATGTCTCGGCAGATTGCTCTCCCACTATCACGTTTACAATCGCAGCCCGGGGTAATGTCGTTAACCTTTTAGCTAAAAAACAGTCGTGGATTGGATGCGGGTGCGTGATACACACATGCTCCGATAATCCTCCCGTCGCTTTAAGGCGTTGTTTCGACCGTTAACGGCATGTTCCGAGTGTCGAAAAAAGTGTCCAAAAATAGACCCCAGTTCCTGAACGTACGACCAAATGGTCCCAAACATCGGCAGCGGAATCGTGCGTTCCTCCGCAGTATCAACTGGCAACTTCACTAATCGATGAAATGATTTGTGTGTGTGTGTTTGTTATTTTTGGGCGATTCTTTTCCCACTTGTAAATACTTTCCAAACTGCATACCAATACCTTCGGCCCCTTTCCAAAATCCTGACTCTAAATGTCACACCACGGGAACAGTTAGTTCACTCCACCCAAAACGGCGGTATTTAGCGTGGCGGAACAGGTTCCCGACCACGGTCCCGGGACGGCGGGACTCTCTTACCACATTCTAAGCAACGCCAAATGCTAATGTAAGAGGACGAAAATGGGTGTTAATACACGGTGTGCGGTTGGTTCAAGGTTATCGCGCAATGGAAACCCGTTCCCGTAGGAGAAGATGCTACGCCAGGAATCGCCACCAGTCGTCCTGATACGGTTCCAGAACCTGTTGCGAAGCTCTGGAAGTGAACTTTTCTCTCCCAACACACGCGCATAAACACAAGCAGAACAGTTCAGTGACCTATCCAGTGTGTGGGCAAACGGTCAGCTGCACTAATTTATGCAAAACTTACCGGCTTTGATGGCCTTCTTTGGACGCGCACGCACGCCTATCAGCTTTATGGGACGATTGTATTTAATCGAGTTGTCCATCCAACAACAACCAAACCCATTCATTCTCGTGGACACTGAAACATCTCCACCCGCTGCTCCACTGGTTGGCTAGAATTCGATCCTGAAACGGATATAAATTCTAGGTCTAATAGTTACTAACAGACGCCACGGCCGGTGTGGCCGTAGTCGTCACCGAAAAATCGATGACGAAATTAATCGCTCGACTGACAACACTCATCGATGATCTTTCGATGTTTACTGCCAGTCCACAAGCCCCTGGAGGGTAAACATTTAACAATCAAACGTCAAGTGTTTGTCCGTTTTTTGAGGACCAGCGCCGCGGGCAGTAAAGCAGCAGCAAACTGTTGTTCCAACCGTTCCACTTGTATCTATTTACCTACAGAATCGTGTATCGTTGGGGACACAGCTTGTTTATCTGTTCAGCTTAGTATGATACGATTTTGGGGTTTGCTTCTTCCGCGGGCTTGCTTCTTCCAAGAAAAATGACATTATGGAGTCATAGACAAACACACACATAAACACACATAAAACATAAATCAAGGCCATGGTCCCAGTACCGGGCTAATGACGACAATCGAGCGATAATGATACTGCCGACTGCTCCGTTTAGGATCCGTCCGACCATGCCTGTTGGATGTGTCCAAGAAATCCCGCGATGCGTAATCTTCCTCCAAATGGGATCGTGACTAGATCGTTTTAAGAAACAAGTATACGAGTAACGAACCGGAAGAGGGCAATAATCCAAAATATCAGTTACTCACCGAAAGGTACCATCCAACTTAAGACGTAAACTGTGGGGGAAAACCCCGTCCCGAATTGGTATTGCCAAAAGTAGCCAGAATCGCATGAAATATTTATAAGCCCATTATAAGGGTTTGCAGGCAGGAGACAATGTCGGTGATTCATCTCGAGCAAATCGCCGCACCTGACTGTTGCCAGAGTGCTTGGAAGGTGTTTGGTGCCTTGCTGACATTAGAATTAAGTTCTCGGAAAGTCAACGGTGCTTTTGAAGCTGTCAGCTCTGTCTAGCTGGAGAGCTGACATGTCTCTCCCAGAATTCAACCTGAAACAACAATCTACATTTCAATCACGGCACAAGGCGATTAGAAGCAAGATGGCCTAGGGCCCGCAGCAACGTAATCAATCACAATAAGCCCGAACGACGGTTGCATTACTTTTCACCCACTCTGTTGAGAGGTGAATAGTAAAAAAACAAAACAAATAGCTGCTTTTTTACGCAAGGCTGCTGGGTCATCGCTTTCATTGGAACAATTACTGGATAAGATAAAAAGCAATTTTGACTGATGAAATATTCATTCACTTCAATATCCTCCGAGAAGAGGAAAAAAGGAGTGAGAGGATGTCTATATTTCGATGATGATTTGAATATTTCGCTAAAACCAAGTTCAATGACGCTTATCGGGGTTTTGATGAATGTGCTTCGGCTCGCTGTCTCTCTCTCTCAGCTCCCCCAATCTCTCAGTAACGCACGCTAATGCCATTGGACCGGTCCTGATCCTTTTGGCGGTTAATCGACAACATTTCCCATTTCCATAAAATAAAGCAATTTGCCGCGTGAAGCCCCCAAAACCCATCCCGGCTTGACCTTAATCTGCCCGGCATGCCATTTGTTTCGTCTGCCCGATGATGAACAAGCTCTCTCGGTGACGCACGCCCGTTCTGGAGAGGGTTTTAGTTTATTGAAACGCCCGTTGTTGCTGTTGCTAAATCCCACTTAGGGACGGGTTTTTGAGGAGGGCAAAACAAAAAAATACGCCCATTGGTTCCATATTTCGGATTTATATTTACACACTCGCGCCCGGTTCGAAAAACAACAACCACTTCATTATGCAATTTTGTCACGCTGTGGGTCGCGCACGTGTCGCCCGCAGTACCACATCCACCGGATCGGGATCGGTTCACCTTTCTGCGCGTCCCTTTCACTGTCAAGGTGAATACAAAGTGCTGTTCAGCTAGCTCCACTCCCTTTCTTTTTGGTGCAGCGAGTGGACCTCGTTTAGAGACCGCACCTGCCCGGGGTGCAATAGTGGGTCAGTCGGTACACAACCTACGCTAACAGCCAGTGCACGGCATGGTTGGTGGTTGCAATTGTTTTCACACCCTTTTCTTTCAGTTTTGCCGAATAAATCTTTCTCCTGTTGGCAGCTTGGAGAACGGAATTTGCGTTTTTTGCCATAGCGCTTTATGGACATTTTTGCACGTTCCGGTACCGGTATGCGGTTTAAGCGGAGTGAAATGGTGAAAGAGTGAAAACTGTTACACTACACAGTAGTCGGTTTTGATGGTAAACAATGGAAGGTTTTAAGCAGAAAAGTGGATGTTCCTTAAAATCGATTTAAATGTTCTTCTAGAAACGGATGTGTTATTGATTAGTTAATGGTAATACGCATCTATTATTATTGTTTCTATGATCTTTGATCGATTGAGTGGTTGAATGTTGAAAAGGGATGTTAAAAGGGACATAGAGGACATGAAGAATTGAATTACGCATGACAAAATGTGTAGCTTAAACCTTCAATCCGTGCATGAAATGAAAAATAGAATAAAACAATAGAATAAATAATGGCAAGTAGCTCATTACACATTAGACTGCCTTAAAAGTTAGTAGGAAAAACGGAAAAAAGTAACAAACCAATTTTTTTTACAAATTTACAAAAAGGTAGAAGATAAGAAACAAACTATAATCATTAAAATGAAACGCCGTCGACAATGGAGAGTTGCTCCTTAAAAATATGACTTTATCAAATTATATTTATTTTCATCCATCAGAATCAGTGCTGCAAAATGTCATGAGCATCACGAGATTTTCACCAACGAAAACAATGAACATATCCATGGTAGCTTGATACTCATTTCTGATAATCAATAAAATTGCGCCATGACATGCTGAACACGACATGTGTATTATTCTTGAGTCCAACGCGATACTCTGACTGACAAGCTTAGCTTAATGCCGGCGCAAGCAT
>KB667445.1:1609378-1624538 GCA_000349065.1 Anopheles quadriannulatus
GATGATTTTGTTTCAGCCAGAATTTGTCATGACTATGTCAGTGACATTTTGCAAAATTGATAACAGCAAAAAAAAAAATCGTGATATAGTGACTGACCAAGCGATGGTTGCAAACATATCATGAGCATGTATTGGTCACACCAACCGTTCTGAGTATCACCTCTGATTATCACAATTGAGCACGTGACGCTGATATGGAATTTTGTTTCAGTCAGGTTTCTTTATGACATTGATAGTGACATTTTGCAGCACTGGTCAGAATGCTTTTGTTATTGTGAAAAAAAAGTAAATTAGCGAGTAAACATCTTTTTCTCATAAAAGATAAAGTTAAAGATCATACAATAAAGTTAAGGTAATTAAAATACTAATTTTATTACTCATATCAACACAACGTTTAAATTAGTAATTGAGAAGCATACAGCTTCTAAATTGTGCTTAAATATACCAATCACACTCTACGACAAATATCAATAACCTCATAGTTTGACAGAGACACATAGCTACCTTATTTTCGAAATTGCTTTCGGATGCTGTGAAGCCAAGAAAAAAAATAAACCCTTCATCTTTTTAGGCCACAAACGAAACACATAATTCAAATACGCATCATTCGCATCGATTGAAATGCAGTATAAAATTACATCATAACACTTCTCTGGTACTTTGTTCGAATGTAACTTAATTTACATTTTTGACTGCAACTGGTCAACTCCGCTTGCAGCACCAGTGATGCCGCCAGTTGCATCGATCATTCGCCATTCGCCTGTGTAACAATTTACAGCGATATGACCAGCAAGATATGATTATGCATTATGCTTGAACCAATTCCAACAGTTCTGTCATTCGAGCGAGCTTCAACAAAAAAAAAATACTACGAGAAACCAAACTTCACCACCATCCGTTTACAATGCGGAACGATATATAATTTCAATGCCACAACGACCGGAATTGCTCGCCTCGGTTTTTTTTGTGTGTGTGTGCGATTACCATCTTTCGAGCTTTTCGAGGGCACTCTGGCAGTGGAAAGCAGCGGCGGACTGCTCGGAGGGGCAAGAAAGAAAGCAAGAACGGCACATAAAACTATCGCACACAATCGCGTCTACAAGCGCTTCGTCCAAATCCGCCCTGTTCGTGCCAAACGCATTACACGGCCACTGTTGCTGCGCGTCTCTATATGCTGCAGCATATATCTTTCGGTTCGTCGCTTGGTTTATTTTATTTTCGCACCACCGGGTTTGCCCCCTTCCCTTCGGCTGTTATTGGCAGCGTGTCAAAAGCATGGTCTTGGGTTCTGGGGCGCAAGAATAATGTCGCCAGACAGGGATCGAGGAGAAAAAAAGCATCGGGAACCGTCGACGATAACCAAGCGAAGAAGAAACTCTCCCCCAGGGGCGGTTACTGTGCGAGATTGGACTGGAAGAAAGGAATATTATTGTTTCAAATTTGCTATTCCCGTCAATGTGGGCATTATATTTTTATGTTTACGACATTCCGTCAAACGAAAACTGTCGCTTTATCACACACAGACACACAGACACACACTTTCCGCTCGAGGCGCAGATTTCAAATCCATTCCATGCTAATCGGAGCATTGTTCCAGTCCCGTTCGGGGACGCAGAGAGAGAGAGAGAGAGCGAGTAATTGAATCACAAATAATGTGACATGAACGTTTGTTTCTTTTTTCTTTCTCTTGCTTTTGTCTCCAATCTTTCAGCTGGTAACACCGCTGCTCCTTGCCAGACGCATCCAGCTCGTCAACATCAGCCCGGAGGAGGCACAAAAGTACATCACGCAGCAAAGCTTGGACCTGCGGTACGCGGCAAAGCTGGGCGAACATCCGCTCGGCTACACGCGCAACGTTCCGGCGGATCCGGCCACCTTCTACTACAACGGCCGGCTGATCGACAATCCGGAGGACTACGTGGAGGAAGAGTACGAGGCGAAGCAGTTCCACGGGCAGGTAGGCTAGGCTGCAATTTTCTTTCCAATGGACAGGATGGCTTTGTACGTTGGTACGGAATTAATTTACACATGGCAAATTATGCAAGAGGCTGGCACACACAATTGAGAGAGGAAGATTTATTTGCCGGCCACCGTCCGGCAGACCGATCTTTTTTTTTTTTTGTTAAAGGCAGCCTTCACGTTATGGGCTGGTGGACACAGGACAGCCAAACTGCGCGTTGGCTTTACTTGTTTTGCACAAAACCAAGCATCCGTTTGGCTTACTGCCCACAAGGACGTTAGCGCTCAGTAAATCCTTGATGTCCGCTGGTCGGTTTTATGGTTTTATTTTGCACACGATAACGTGTTTATGACTACGGTGGCTCAATGGTAAAGCGTAGCTACAATCGATTCGGCAAGGCATTTAACTGTACATTCAAGGCTGTGTTGTGCAGTGCATAATTTGGATCAAAGCTGTGTAGTGTTGCTTTTAATTCAATAATTAATAGTCACCGTTAATGTATGTGTAAATTAAAACATTATTTACAGAATGATCAATTAAGTGTGAACTTCGACTACTTAGCGGAATTTGGGGCAAGCGTGCCACCTTAAGCATTTCAAGTTATAACTCACTAAAACGTGTTTTCAAAACCCGATTTAAATCTCATAACCATTTTACATCTATTTCCTCACTTATAAATGAGTTTTGCTTGAAAAACGTGCAAACAAAACAGTTTTTGAAGTGTTTTAAAAAGGGTCCAAAAAGACGTTGTTTTTTGGGCTATGGGGCAAGAGTACCACTCGTATGGGGCAAGACGGCTACCTGGTTAAAATAACCGTATTTCTTACATAATTGGAAATTATTACGTTTGTACCACTAGTGTATGTATTCCTACATGTCTTGAGTCACCAATGAACCCCTTTTCATCATAAACTGTATCGCAATATGGGTTGTTGCTGGTCTGTTTTTACGGAGTAGAATCCGCTCGTAAAAGCGCACCAATCGGCAGAACGCTACAACAATGTTTACATTTTTGACAGCTCGCGCCTATGAAAGATTGTGGCGTACTTGCCCCAAATAGAGATGGCTCTATTGCCCCAAAAGTTGTAACTTTTTTGAAATTGAATTTTTCAGTGACAAAAAGAAAGTTTTTTTTAACCAATCCCACAAAAAAATTCACGTTTTTTCAGCTATACGGTGGTGTAAATATTTTCTCGATTGATTGTTTGCATGATTTTAGAGAGCTTATTTGTTTGTATTAAAAAATTATAATATTCTGCTCAATTTTGAAACTCAACATAAATCAGTTCAAAACAATCGATATTTCAATATTTATCTATATGAAATTAGGTTCAGTATACCTAGTCATTGGAAAGCAACCAACTGTATACACAATTGATCGTTTAACTAAAGTTTTAAAGGAAAAATGCTTGGTGGCACTCTTGCCCCGTATGGCACACTTGCCCCAAATTCCGCTACTATGTTCATCCCTTTAATAGGAGTCCTTTAATATCAATTTTTAACAGGGCTTAGTTGTAGCTGTACATTTTTGAACCTGTAGTTAATGCTTGTTAATTGATTATCAATCATTAAAATTACTTTTTCAACTTGACCTACTGAAAATAGTGTATAGAATTACTTGTTTATTGGCTCATTTAATGAATACTCAGAAAAATAGGAATTCCTATTATAATAATGAACTATACGTTCAATTCATTAGGCAACGGTTTAGGATGATTTTAAAGTTTTAATATCTTTAAGCTGACTATACGTCCAATAGGTTAATTCTGTTCTTATTCTAATTAGATTTGAATCGAAAAAATTCACTACTTTATAAATCAATAAACTCGACGTGCTATCAAACGTAATTTGTAGTTTTAGAATGTGATTTTGCACATTAAAAGTCTGTTAAAGAGTTCAATCTGAGCATTCACCATACATGTCATGTTTAAAAGATTGGAAGCTTTAAACTACTAATGTCTAGAAATGAGCTCAATCGTTCAATACAATAATCTAGTTAGTGTTAGTGTTTTGCTTTGTCTTTATGTGCTTTAAAGCTTGTTTTGAACGGGATATTAACCTGTATTGTTTTACAACTCATACAATTGAAATGAAATCTAATAAATTTTTAATATTTTTTTTTAATGATTCGAAAGCTAAACATTAAGCTCACTACGAAACACTGTACGAACTAGGAACAATCATTTCATCACCAAATGTTATTCTCTTTCCCCTTTTTCTTTTCATGTTCGAGTCTAGGATGGGCTCGGTAGAGCAATGTTCGGCTACAGTGACCACAATCAGGCCCGACTGGAAGCACGCAACGCGAACGGGGAAGTGCGCGGCTCGTACCAGTACGTCAACCCGCTCGGCGAGGACGTGATCGTGCAGTACTGGTCCGATGGGCTCGGCTTTCACCAGATCGACAACCGACCGGAGGTACGCCTGCAGCCCGTCACGGACACACCGGAGGTGCGTGAGGCCCGCCTTGCCCACCTGAAGGCCTGGGAGGAAGCGGCAAGCCTGGCCCGTGCCAACCCGGACGTAACGTCCGGCGGCTCCGACGAACCGTACCGTGCGGTGCAAGCGAACACGGTGGAGGAAGAGCCCGAGCAGGACGAAATCCTGGCAGCCGTATCGAACCAACACCAGAGCCTCATTCGGTACCCGAGTCTCCCCTACACGGATCACATCTCACCCAGTGTCTCCTCGGGCGGACAGCAAGACGAGGGAGTCGTCGTGGAGGCTGTGCGCAGCGTGAAGAAGCGTGAAAACGAGCAGGACGATCAACCGGACGAAGCGGTATCGGCCGATCCGAAAGGGTTCTTCTACAGCTTCGACTATCCCGTCCAGCTTGTGGCGGAAAGCGCCGCTAAGAAGGCTGCCCGTGTCGGGCTGGACGAAATCCCGCAGGAATCGGTTGTGGTGGAAACGAAAGAAACGAACGTCCCGAAAGCGGTCCCGGTCGATGATCGAGTATCGCTGAAGGCTGTGCTGAGCGGCGAAACGCTCGTCGATGCGGTACATGATGCTCAGGTTTCACCGAAGCAGAGACTGCAGTCGGAGCGAAACTAATTTTTGGGGAAGGAATGCATCAACAACCGGTTGGAAGGAAAATCTATCGATCAACGACAGCAAACAGGAAGACAAAATGAGAGAAGTAAAAGAGATCTCTGAACGAAATCCAGACAATTTGCTGCAGCAGCAATGTGTGCAGAAATGTGTATCGGTCCGTGTCAATCAATCGAATTTTCAAACACAAGCGCAAAAATAAAACAATCTGAACGAATGAAAAATAGCACAATCTGTTCGGTGGTATTTTGTTATCGCAAGAATACCCTAATCTTGCTGGGTTTTGTTTCTTTTTCCGCTCCCATGGCCCGGTTTACTGTTGCAGAATCTAAACAAAGCATTTTCGACGCGATGACATTTAAAGAATTTGAAAATGAGAAACAGGAAAGATAAGCCTGTTAGACAGAATGAGCCCAATCATTGGTTTTTCGGTTGTACGGTGGCTAACATTTACGAAAATAAACTCCACTCTTTCTAATAACATGTTATTACCTCCCGGAGCATCTTCCGGACGCTAAATGCGAACGATGCAACACACTCATTAGTAGCAAAATTGAAAACTGAATCTCATTCATCTCGCCACCCAAGACAACAAGACAACATCTACCCCCCTCAAGACCTGGAATCCAGAACGGTAGCATTATTAATGGATAACAGCGCGAGCTAAATACCAGCGCCTACGGCTACGGATGACGCTAAACAAAACTGGATGAAACTTAATCATGAATCCGAAACAGGTTTGATTCTTCTTTCAGCATTCCCGATCGTACGCGGGAAGCAAAAAAAAGGGAAACAGCAAAGACGGCGAAGAGTGCGCCTCGGGTCATAAAACAGATCTTCCAGCGGTTGGGGCTAGAGGAGCAATTAATAAGACAAACTTGAGTTATGGATGATCGTCAAACTACATCAAACCTGAGCATCGTGCTCGAGTGATCATGTTTCGGTAAATGCGAAAGGTTGACACGGTTTACCGTCGTTATAGTTTATTGCAGCGTTGTAGGACAGCGGTACCTAACGCTAAGGGAGCTTATGGTGTCAATTGATTTATGGGTAGATTAATTCTTATCTTGATAGACCAGATGCTAGATTCGCTAGATTCGCTAGGAGGTATCGGGTTAGTGATGATGTTGTGAAGGAAATAGTAGGGAAATGAATGAAGGTCCGAGATTTCACCCAGAAAGACAAAGTAAAGAAATAGGTTTTACGCTTAGATAAAGATACACAAAAAGCGATAATGATCCATGCTTTGTGTTGTTTTGATAAAGGTGTTAATTAGTATATGTTTGACATAATTATAGAGCTGAATTGGCAACAGATTAAAGTGATAAGGCCAAATCTGGGAATAGAAATTTCGGTATAAATTATATTGTTATAGTACAATTAACTTGGGATGTTCATAAAGTACTTCCATTCATTTAATGTAGAGCGCTGCATGATGGTGTGCACTTGACGAACTTTGCTTGGCACTCAAGTTCCGAATGGTATAGTTTTAATGTGAGACATTTGTAAAGATGTCACGGATTCTTCAAAATGTTTAACCAAATGGGTCCTTCGGACGTAATACGCTTATACATTGCTTGTTTCCACGCTTGTTGAGTTCAAAGCAGATACCAAACTCTTGTATTAAGCGTCTCGGAATTCCGTTCCAGATGTGATTTACCTATAATTATAATCTTCCAAAGAAATGGAACTCCTCTACTAGATCGGGAAAGCATCTTGTTTCATTGCTGAATCATTAGTTCCTCAAATTGCTGATAATTCTAGCCCCAAAAAACTGCGTTTTATGTTGATCTGTTGGACATCAAGCCTTGAGGAATACACTGAAGGCTTTGTTGGATTGTCCTCAAATTAGACCGAAACGATGTCAAAATTTCCCTTGATTATCATTCCTGTAATTGAATAACTGTTGGGTCATAGTTCTTGCAAGCTATGTTGTTTGTATGCTTTAGACTCAACCGGACGCTCTAATATCACTCATTCCATGTACGATCGCGATCATACCGTACATCTTTAAGATGAACACATGGCTCAATCAACTTCGCCCCAAAACTTGAACCCAAACCATTCCCAAACCAAACCTCAAACGCGCTTTTGCTAATCAAACAACTCGCAGCACAATGTTCACTTTCCACTCTGTGACACTCTTTTCCCAACACTACACCCAGGTCACCCCTTTTTCTAGTCCACCTTATCATAACACATCACTGAAACTGGCCACCTTCAGCCCTCTTCACACTTGCATGTCTATCATGGGAACACAGTTTCGTGGTGTTGGAAACAAAAGATCATCACCCAAAACAGCTCCCAAACGCCTGTTGTCCATCGGAACAATGCGAAAATGAGCTCATTTTCTTTTCCCCCTCCTCTGTCACACCATTATGCGAAACATCCGTGTGTGTGTGTGTGTGTGTGTGTGTGTGTGTGTGTGTGTGTGTGTGTGTGGGTTTATGTGCTCAGTGCATTCGGTATGGTCAAGTTTGTCGGAGCGCACCGCTTCCGCTTTATTGGTTTTACGAACCACCCCTTCCTTCTGTTTGCGTTGAGGGTTGAGATTTTTCACTTTGCACGAAACTTCACCCGCGGACGGGCGAGTGTTTCGGGTGAGATTTAAAGCTGTGCGGTGCGATTTTCTCTAATTATTTAACGCAACATGTAGAACCGGGCGTTGCGCGTAAATGCTCGCCGCTGTGAACTGCGGAGGGGATGCCGTGTGTCTGTTTGGGCCTGGGAGGCTGCGGATCGGTAAGTGACCGAAATTTCTTTGCACCAACCGGACACGTCGGGGTGGAAATTTCGGGGAGAGAAAAGAAAATTTCACCCTCGGCGTGTCATTTTCCCGCCACTTGGCCATCCGGATGGGCGAGTATGTGTGTATATAGTGGACCGACGTCGAGTGGCCACGGTTTAGTCGGTGGCAGCAGATCGGTGCCGAACCACGTCCAGTTGCGAGTGATGTGAAAAGTGAAAACGCGTGCACGAACCGCGGACACTCCGGGTGAAAATGAAAGGAATACGTACGGTGCCGGTCGCGTTCTGTCTGGTGCTGCTAGCACTCTTTGCGATGGTTGAGCAGGGCGAGCCTTTTCCGTTGACGCCAGTGGTGGAGCTTAGTGAACGGCAGCGTGGTGTCGGTTTGGTCGGATTCCCTTCCCTGTTTCACGACATTAAGCATCAGTTCGGTAGCATTGGGCACGATCTGCGGAAGCTGATCACGTCGCTGATGGGCGCAACACAGGTCGTCTACTGGAAGCCACCGTTCAGGCGTCAACCCGTACGACGGGCGGACTACACGCATCGTCTGCAGACGGTGCATCGCGTCCAAAGGCTTACGACAACGACTACGACCAGCAAACCAACCACCACCAGGCGCCAAAGTCGACGCAAGAAAGCGTACACCGGCGATGACGATGTGTTCGATGATTTCTTTTCGCTCGATTCGCTCGGACTGTGGTAGAGTGCGCCTGTGAGGTATGCAAGCCCGCAGTACAGCATACTGTCTGCCGTGTGGTGTACAGTGCAGGCGTAATGAAAAACTGTACTAATTGTGTGGTTTTAAAACCACAACTAAGAGCAGCATTCTATTCATTATGGACGTGCAAAAAAAAAAAAAAGAAACACATCGTGCAAGTAATGCTCCAGGTGAAAAACCATTTTCAGCAAGTGAAAACGTAATGTGCACCCCAAAATTAGCACATCCGCGTACCTGCAGAGTAATTAATTTTCACACAATGCTGGCTTGTAATGCGTAGAAATCTGCATTTGTGCGGTACAGTGAAAACAACAACAAAAAACAAAGAAACCAAACTAGTAATCCCAAGTGGCGATCGCCTCATGAACATTAGTGAACTTTTTCATGTGCCTGAGTGTGCGAGCAAACAAAAAAAAAGCGAGACATAAAAGACAACAGAAACGGCGAATGAGCGAATGAGTACTTTTGAAAGGAAAGCTCCAAAGAGACTGAAAACTATTGTGGTTGTGTGTGTGTGTGAGAGTGCATGCGTACGTGCGTCTTACGGCAGCTGCGTCTTACGAATGATAGTGTGTAATTTTAGTGTAATTTATTGGCAATGTATCGGTAATAAAGAGAAAGTTATTTAATTGTTAGAGTGATTGGTTTTAATCGTTTTTATTGCTGTTTAATTTGTACCGCCTCTGATTGATTTAACAGGCTTTTATTTTATTGGAAGTATTTTCTTAAAGCCTACAAGCCGTATGTCAACGTTTCTTAAAATACCAAGAATTATGATTTTTTTTAAATATATTCTTTTCAATTTTGTTTTATCTCAGTTTTGGTAAACGATCGCGATAGAATTACCGAGTAATTTATGTAAAATGGCAAAATCGTGCTCAGATATACTTTTTGAACATTCCTTTATGTTTGAAGGTTAAAATCGATTGAAAAAGAATTAATAGATCTTAATCTTTGTTTTTCTTTATAATTTTGACACTCAAAAACATGAAATTATTATTTGCTTAGTATATAAATCCTTTATTTTACTTTGAGCATTGATTTTAAACAGTACGTTATGTCGTATTTTTTGTATAAGGTTTTACAATGGACAAAGAGTCTGTCATTTGAAAGAAAGGTTCGATAATGTTTTAAAAGTAGAATAAAAAATCTATATAATTTAGACACGTATGATTCGTTCTACACTCAATCCATCACATCATTAATCATTAACCTCTGTATCGTCTTCCATAACATGTCTGACTCTGCCCTCTACAAAAGCCTTTTTGTTAAGAAGTCCCACTTAAAAATAGGACTAAGACACGCTTTCATTTTTGTTTAATATTCTGCCCTCAAAAAAAACTGTGCTAAAGAAGATCCGAATTGAAGCCAGCCTCGGCTTAACCCTAAAATAAACTCCCTCTTTCAATACATCGTGTATCATCAGCGAGCCCTTCATTCACACACACATACTTGCTTTAATTATGCTCGTTCCCGAGCGTTCTAACGCGTTTTAACATTAACAAGCTGCACACGCCCTTCCCTCCTAGTTCAATGTTTAATAATGCCTTTCGCGAGGTGCAAGAAAAGCAAAACGAGCTTTTACGAGCTTATGAGCTGATGATTGAGGCTAGTTGCGAGTGCTTGATTTGATGGACTCTTTGCACTGCGTCCGTATCATCGATCGTGTGATGCTTTGGGAGAATAACCAGACAGATAGATGGATGATCATGGGGGAGATGTTCATGGGGATTGATGTAGATGATGCAAGCATTATCGGTAAGAATCCCTTTGCTTGTACCGTTTCGATACCGTTGCGAATTAAAGCAGCACCGCTGCCAGACACTGCAAAGAAAGGAAGGTTGTTGTTTTTTTGCTCCCACATTGACCTAGAAAGTGATCACTTCAGGTTTGGCTTTGGCTACCTGTGTTTTGGAGCAAGGTTCGCTAATCAACGGGTAAGGTGTGGGTTTATTTCGGTGTACGGTAGCCTACGGGAGTGTTAGTATGACGCAAAGAAAGTGAACTGCATTATGCAATTAGCCGATACCGATCGAAGTTATGCAATTATTGGGATTGTTTAAAATAGTAAACAAAGAGCATTAGACTTTACAACATCAATTGATGAAGTTATGTATTTTCACACGTTATCATTGGGTGTTGCAAGTATGTTTGATTTTGAAGAAAGCATCAGCAAATATTAGCAGTAAGGAATAATCGTGGATTAAAGGCTTCTCATTTTTTTGTTGTACTTAATAAATCATTGGATAATATCACAGCACCATTATTTGGTTTATTTTACAATATTTAGTCATCTCATTCTAAAGGAACATGTACAGAACAAACCTTTATATAGTACGAACGGTTTTCTAATTCCCACCAACCAGAAGTAGAATTTCAAATGCTGGCAAAAAGCTTCTTGATTGGCAAGAATTATAATATCAATTCTCAACCATCAGAACTCAAATCGATACCACTCATTTGCAAAAGATCGCTGTTCTGCAACACAGTCATACTCATGCTCATTTACCTATTTGTGATGGGAAATGGATGAAAAAAACCTCCCCTGGTGCACCGTTCAAGAACCGTTTTGCAATTCTTCAATTTAAAGCATTTACCAAACGTTTATCGATGATTATTTTTTCCATCCTTTCTGGAGGAGAAAAAACCCCCCACTCACTTCTAGGCTAACTTCTTGTCGGAGACCGCCCACGATAAGTTTTCTAGTGGATGGGCAAAAAAAACGATTTCTACCAAATCAGAACGGTACCAACCGGGTATGGGTACACGATCAATCCGTTCTCTTTCTACCGGTTCCGCTCCGGAAGCGCCCACGCTGGGGATAAAACTTCCCTCCCCGGAGGAAGGAAAAAAAACTGAAGCAGAACATCTAGCAATTAATACGACCGGATAGAAAATGTGCTACTGGGGCAGCTCAGATTCGGACGCAATATTTTCTGGAACATCAGACGCATGCCCGATAATTTAAGCACAGTTGTTGTTTCTTCACTGTGAAATTATCAGGTGCGAAAAATCTTCCTCCGAAAGGCTCTTGGGAAGGAATGGAATTAAATTTGCTAAAAGATTCCAGCCATCGAACGGTGTTCAACGGTTTGTGGGACGGTTTTTGGCCAAACCGTCCGCATTGGCTTATCAGTTATGTGGGTTCATTTCGGGCGCGCTGCTCGCTTGATGGCGCCGCGCCTCGTAATATCTCGTGCAACGAACGGATGATTGCTGCTGGCGGATTGGTTTTATAGGACGCCGGTGGGCTGATAAATCGTCGGCATCGGCTTAAATGCAGCAATTTCGGTGTCTCAAGTGTTTCCTGGTGCGATTAGATGGGGCTAAGCTTTGGTGGTGGGATGGTGAAGTACACCTGCAGCTTGAACTACTTTTAGCAGGTAAATTATTTTAAACGATGCAAATTCCCTAAAAATGGCGCTGATCTTAATTGGAACGGATCGGGAAGTAAGTTGGGGCAGTGCTTGATTGCTGCTGAGCGGGAAAGCGGAGGGGTGCTAATCTAGCAACTATGGAACATTAGCTGAAAAAATGTGTAGAAAAGAGAGTGTTAGCACCATTAGCGTGAAATAAATGACTCGTGTCTGTGATAAAGCTGTGGAAAACAATTGGATGTTTTAATCTCAATTGATTTAGCCTAAGCCTTGAGGTCTTATCATAGTGAGTCTTAGAGTCAATAATTAACTAAGGATACAGTTTTTTTTTACAGACAAGTAGCTCTAGACCATGTCCCACAAAGAGACATAAAAGCTATCATAATGTAGATCAAATCATGTTGTACCTAGCGAAAATGAGTAGAGCTGAATAACAAATATGTAGAAGGCCCTAAAACCGGTCTGGTGTTACAGTCGTCAACTCGTACGACTTAACAACATGCCCATTATGGGTTCAAGACCCGAATAGACCGTGCTCCCATACTTAGGACTGACTATCCTGGTATGGTAACAGTAAGTCACTGAAAGCCAAGCTCACTTCACTAGTGGGTACAAGGCAGGCCTTGACCGACAACGGTTGTTGTGCCAATGAAGAAGAAGAAGGCTCTAAAACATTGTGAAAAGGATTTATAAGTAGATCGAAATCTTTAAAATGATGATAAGATTGATAAATATACAGAAAACTATAAAAAAACATAAAGCTCGAATAAGCATAAACCTAACTTCAAATGTCATTTTGAACATCAATATATCCGTTATAGAATTGTGTTCTGTTTTTCATGATACATGGAACTGTTTTTTTTTCATTTCATGGAAGTTTGAAACATCTGTCTTTAACTATAAATCACAATTCTTTCTTTAATTCATATAACTGTTGACAATCAACATTCAGTTTCTTTTTGACAACAAAGCACATGATGAATTTTCCTTTTACTCCTGTATCAAAGCTCCAACCATAACCTTCACAGAATGAAACACACCTCATCCAGCGATTGAGAAAAGGTTATTGAACGGTATTAAATCATCATCAGCAACAATACTCGAAACACCCAAAAATGCACGATCATACACCACGAAAAGGTATCGCACCAGCCCAAATCCGTACAATTTTAAGGCTTAATACATTTCGACGCACACCGCTAATTGCGCACCTAAACGGTACTACCCACGATCCACGAGCACTTGATTACAGGCTTTTGGCCCCCAGGGCTCGACGGTTGAAACAAAAAGTGATACCGAAAATCGATCGCTTCCGGCGTACGTTTAGCAGCGAAGGAACCGTCGCGATCGGAGTTCGGCTACCGGGCGCATGCGGCACGTAACTCGTAACAGCGCCGAGAAACTCAATCGATCGACTCAATTAAGGTGCTGATAATGGGCACTTTAGCGAGACTCCAAAGACCCGCTCAAGTCCCTTTCTTGGAGAGCGTGCGCGAGTAGCTTAATTTTTGGGATATCTTGTTTAACAATTAACAACACCTCGAGGGCCACTTTGAGCGGTGCACTTGACGCGCGCTCGCGCGCTTGGCGGATCTCGTTTTCATCTCTTCGGCGGCCGTTCAGCGGAAAGGGAAAGCATGCCGGCTCTTGTGCAAGATCAGATCTTGTTTTGTGTACGATTGGTTGTAGCACGTGGTGGCACGTGCTTTTGCTTTGAACGCCATTTATCAACTGTGGCTGTGAGCGTACTGGTACTGGTCGTTCGATCTGTAAAACACTTACAATGGAGGGAAAAGAAAAGCGACAGTACAAAGTGGTTACAAATGGTGTGACATTCGTTCCGATATTGTTGAAAGTATTTGCGCGATTTACACGCTTATGGCATGTATGCCGATGGCATGAAAAAGTAAGCTCCAAGTGAACTTGTTTTCGTACATTAAACGCATGTTTTCGCAGCGGAATTCCGTGCCTGAAATTGTGCTGCAAGACACGTTGCGAATATGTGTCATTTAACGTCCTATTTTTGGCGGACGTCCTGTTGCTTTGTTTTCTACTCCGATGCTTTCATCAAAACGCTCCGGTGGCCACTGTTGCTTTCGTTAAAACAGTGTATCCCCACATACACACGCAGCGGTCGCCGTTGGTCGTCGGATCAGATCATCATATTCAAATTAAGATTCGCAGACGAAACACGGCCAGCTCCGCGGCGGCCGGGTGCAGTAGGGCTGAAAATGAAATTATTGTTCGTCCGCCCAGGTTTGAGAAAGTTAATCACTGCCCCACCAGCGGCATCACAGCCGACCAGGTTCGGTTCGGCGACTTTTTTTCTGGCTCTTTTAGATCTGCTCCAGCTGGGATGATTGAAAGGCAAAGATTTTGGGCATGGGCAAATGGGTATTGGTGTGTGTGTGTGTGTGTGTGAATGTTTGTGCGTGTGCAAATTTGACGATGCCGGTTGTTGGCTGTGTTTTGATCGTTTGCTGCTAATGGAGAAATTATGCCTTATTTCTGTTGTTTTTTCCCTTCTTTTGGGTGGTTTGCTGCTACAGGCTTTAGGTGGAATATTTCGAGATGGATCTTGAATCTTGGAGTTTGCCATTAAATCGAATACCATTAATCGATGATTATGTGGTGATTGTTGACGCATTTAGCAGCGATTAAACTATAGATAGAGTTGTGCTGGGTGCCAAACATATTGCAAACCTATTAGGAAGTGACCGTTGAATAGGTTGAATTGGAAATTAACGATGGATGATTTCGATTAATTAAAAGTTATCTATTGTTTCCGTATCAAAGGGTTGTTTTTCATGCGGTTTTGTCAATGCAAATCGTTGTTGACGACTTGTTAATTACAGGTAGTAAATTCGATTAATTTTAAGCAGCCTTTAATCGTAGAGACTTCTGTCATTCGTGCAAATAATCACTGAATAATCTTACATATAACTCGTGTAAAATATTGAAATACTCAAAATAATAATAATAATAATAATAATAATATTAATAATAATAATTAATGATAATAAATTGAAAAGAAGTTTTAAAAAATTATTTCTTAAATATTTGATAAATGCCTTTGTTAAAGTAGCACTGATGTAATAAACATAGTTTAATTGAACTGCTGATGGTTTTAGATATTCAAGTCAAGGCAAAAATTGGAATCGAAAACTGCATCAAATTTAGCTACATTAAGCTACACTTGTCAGAATCTCTGTTTAATTATAATAATAATAATAATAATAATAATAATAATAATAATAATAATAATAATAATAATAATAATAATAAAAATAATAATAATAATAA